>BFEA01000212.1:483192-502047 GCA_003427395.1 Chara braunii | reverse complement strand
CGGGGGTCCGGGGTTAATACCCCTACCCCGGCTTTGCCCCCGGGGGCCCCCGCCTGACAACCCTGGTGAATGCCCTCCTTGCCTCTACGTCCCTAGCTCTTCGCTGCTGCTGCTGCCTTTCTCTCTGCTGGCGGAACAGGAATCTGTCGCCCTCCGGTCCTAATGCCAAGTGGGCTATCGGGCGCCTCGCTGATCGCAGGATCTTGTCGTCATCTCTAGTTTCCTCCCTGTCGCTCATAAGCTACAGAACTGCACACCGACTGCACTAGGTCACTCACTCGATGCCTACCGCAGGTCATGCACAAACCGATTTAAAATAAATAAATTAATTAATTAACCGGTGGCTATTTCAGAGTCTACACATTCGGGTCCAACAGATAGGTTCAGATTCCTACAATCGAAACTATTTTTACTTAATTAGTCCACAAACAGAGTAAATGTCAATGTCAGTCCATCTAACTAGTCAAAATAAAAATAGAATCATCTGTGTGGATATTTGCAGAGTGGAATTGAACACGAACTTATCACCTGGAATCTACCCCTCCCTCAATTCCTCTTGATGGTCACTTGACAACAGCATCCCTGAGCGATCCAGAACAGCGTGCATGTCTAAAGGTGTGCACACGGACCGCCCTTGTGCCCCGAGTGTATGCTGAGCTGGCCAGCCCTGCACTATTTTTATCCTCGCGCGCAGCGAGCCTTACACCGACCACCAGGCTGATCAGGAGGCGTTTGAGGATGGCCCCTGAAGTCCTCAGGAATTATTTAACATCGCAGACAGGACGACGATCACAGCTTGTGGAAGGTAACCCCGTCGGTGCTTATTTATAGACGCCCGATACTCGTCTCCCCTATAGGGCTGGCCTGCCCCTCATCACCCATCTACAAGCGCAGCGAGCAGACAAAGGACAAAGAGGCAAAGCATGCGTGCTCTACTCCCGGTGGGTTCACATGGTGACCGTGACGCAATGCTTCGTCCAGGGCCCTTCAGATAGCTCCGCCCTCTCCTTCCAGATGACCTAATGCCGACCATGATGACCAATCGCTGCTTCGACATAACCAGCATTACACCGTCGTTCCACCTCAACATCAATCGCACATTAGATAGTTCTCATCACACTGCGAACACCCACCATTCACCTCGTAGCCTTCCTAGCGATACCCCTCACCTCCTGGGTCGCCCTGCTTGCCTTCGCCCTCCTCACTACACACTCCCTACGGTCGCTTTCACCCAGCAGACCACATGCATGTACCGCGAAGGTAGAAGACAGGCGCCAGATGAGCACAACGTACCATGAGCGATAGAGAACATCAAAAACCAAGCAGCATCATACACATGAGACCAGATAGTCGTGACGTCGAACTGAAAGCAGAATTGCAACACGAGTCCCATCAAATAAGAGCACAACAAAAGCTCATAATTGAGAATGTTCGAATAGTCTCATCATCATTAACAAAGAACCAATGTCGATATCCTATTTGGCGCCCCAGACTACCAAATGGCAGATCCTATCTAGCCTATCTACAATGCCGCTGGTGACGTCAACAACGCCCCGAAGTACGAGCAGATCTCAGTTAATGCCATTCACCTCAAGCACCAGGTATGTCTCTCGTATCACTCACAACCTCGGTCCCCCACTCACAGATGCCAAGTGCACCCAAGGACCACCATGCGCCTCATCCAGCTATGCAGCGCAGCTCGGCTATGGCTGCCTGCCTCTCTCTCTCATCTCGCCCGTGAGCACGCGAGCCTGGCCAGCGTGTACCGCAGCAACACTTGTGCAACATGCAGCCAGTGCCCGAATGAGGAGTGTTGGGGCAGGCACCTTCCTAAATGGAAGTGACCTGCGTGCGGCTTGCCTGCCACTGGGCCTTGGTCCAGAAGCTTCCGGTAGGCCCCGTGAGGCTGAGCCCCAGTCCGAACGAATCAGGCCCAAGGCCTGTGGTGGTTACCCGTGCCCAACTGCCCGCAGCCTGTGTTCGGCCCATGTTGCGTATTTGACCCAGGGCCTGCCTCAGTTACATGTGAGAAAGGCAGCCTGGGTCTGGGCGCTCTCAACCAACTGGCGTTGCGCAACTACTTGAATTTCCCCAGTTGCGTGGTGACCCCAAATGGGCCTGTAGGCCTTGGTCGAGCCAGGCTTCACGTAGGGCGGCCGACTATACTGAAAACGAGGCCCAGTAGGGCGTATCGAGGCCTTTGAGCCTCGCAGTGCAGTTTCCAGTCAATAATAAGATCACACATTCTCACAGATCAGGAAAAAAACTCATGCGGTTGCACTCTTCAATTTCCTGCCAGATCTTGCCCATCCCTGCAGGAATCTTATACATGCCTGCCCTGCCAAACCCGTCTGTGAAAATGCAACCCTAAGGTCAGATGATCCAAAGCCTGCTTGTCAAACTCCGAGCCACATTGCCAAACCTGTCCACTGAATTCCAACACTTCGCCGACACAATCCGAACTCGTCCAACACCTGTGATCCTCTGCAACCATCCCAGCACCTATGCACAAAGTATTCAAGCCTCGACTACTTTGCATACCCGCCATGAAATATGCAAACCTTACTCATATGATCTTATCTTATGCCATCCAACCCTCATTCATACCGCCAAAAGCGCCTGTACAGTCCTAACAATACTTGCTTGACATAATCTTAAGCATGAACACTGCAAATATCACCAGCCAGCAAGTGCCTGAATCCCCTCTCCAACGCCTGGCTCCAGCACTGGGCCTGTGCCCAGAAGTTTTCGGCAGGCCCCAGGTGGATGGGCCGCTGCTGCAGCCGTTGGGCCCATTCTGTTATGCCTCCAGCTGCCCATGTATATTGCTGTGGCTGTGCCCTGGGGCCTGCATTTCCAGAAAGGCCTGGAAAGTCGCCGAAAGTGTTTGCATCACTGGTCCTGGGTTCCCTCAACCAATTGGCGCGACACACCTGCCTAAACCCCGAAATGTGAAATTGACAGTGAGGGCCTTTGTGCTCTGCCAGGCCCGCCTTCACTTAGGGCGGGCACATCTGCAGTGAGGGCCCCTTAGGCCTGCAGAGGAGCTTGATCCTCGCATTAATTAAAAGTATAACGAATTAAATAAAATAACGACTTAGGGTCTCGTTAGACACTCGTAAAAGAATCCTAAAATTTTTAGGACGAGCCCTACAGGATTTTTAGGATTTCGTGCGGCGTCGTTACACGCAATCCTAAAAATCATCTTTTAAGATTCGTCCTAAAAGGTCTCCCACGGCCGGTTTTCATATGCATATCCGCAGCCGCGTTGCCAATGTCCATCCATTCCTGCCAATGTCTGTCCAATCCCCGCCAACGGCTACCGTTCGTGGCTGTTGCCCACGTCGACCTGCAGAAAACGTCCGATGTCCGACTGACCCGACGGACTACTTCTGCACCAGCAACTCCGTGTCGATGGTGCCATGCGAGCAACGCAACGAGTCCGTGAAAAATTGGACGATTTTGCTTGGGGAATCAAAGTACGAAATTGGAAAAACACAAAATGGTTAGTGAAGGGCGAAGCTTAGTGTATAAGCGGCACCTTCCTAAATCCTTTAGGACTCGTCCTAACGCCGTTTTCACATTTTCGATCTCAAAATTGGATTTAGGATTGCGTGCAACCAAGACGCAATCCTAAAAACAGGCACACTTAGGAGTGTCTAACGAGACCCTTAGTTCTAAAGTATGTTACAAAAAAATTCAAAAAAAAAATAATAAAAGGTATTTTCAAATTTTGAAGAAGAAATAAAAAAAAAGAAGTGAAAAGTTTGAGATATCTAAAAAATAAATAAGTAAATTTGAAAATTTCTAACTAATTAAGGTTAATTCCCAATAAGGTTTGAAATTTTTTAATTAAGATTCGAGTTTTTATTTGGGTACTTCAAAAAAAAAAGAATTGAGGGTGAAGCTATCCTAGCTATGCGGGCTATCCAATAGTATGATACGGGTAGTAGGCAAATTAGGAACTAGATATAGAGAGGGCGGGGGGCGTGGATATCACTTGGGCGCAGAATGGTGGTTGTGGGGAGTCGGGGGAGTAGATCGGGGTGGGAGTGTGCAGTTGGGGAGGAAGGTGGGGGAGTCGGGATCAGAGGAGGGAGTTGGGGGAACGTCGCGCAGGAGGGGGGGGGAAGCGTGTGGTAACGGGGGTGGGGGAACGGCGGCGAGCGGAGGAGAAAGGCGCGCGCAGTCAGCGTGGGGGGAAGATCGCTCGGCGAAAAGGTGAGCGGCGCAGGGGGAAATGGGTCGATATGGGGGGGGGAAGGTAGCGCGCAATGGGGAAGAAAGACAAAGCGCGGGGTCAAAAGTAGGGGGATCGGGCAGGAAATCGCACGGGGAATCGGGGTCGGGGAATCACGCGAGAAATCGCGCGGTGGTCAGGAGTCGGGGAATCACGGGGGGAGTCGCGCGGGGCTTGGGAGTTGAAGAATCGCACGGGGAGTTGCGAGGGGATCGAAGTTGGGAAAGGGGGGTGGAAGAAGAAGAAGAGGAAGAAGAAGAAGGGGAAAAGGGAATGTTGGCAAAGGGGGAGAAAGAAGGGGAGCGAAAGCGAGGGACAATGACGACGACGATGATAAGATGGAAAAGAAGAAGAAAAAATGAGAGGGAGAAGCAAGAGAAAAAAAATAAAAATAAAAATTTAATGGTCACTTACGCCGGCTTCGGGATCGGTGACGTGGCAACGACGACGACGAAGGCAGCGAGGTGCCGAGGTGTCAGCGACGACGAAGACAATGGCGATGGCGATGATGTGGTGACGACGATGATGAAGACGATGAAGACGATGAAGGCCTCACGTGACGGCTACTCCGCGTCGACCAGGGTGGGCGAGAGGGCGATCGACACCGCTCCGATACTAGTGTGACAACGCTTAGGCAGAGCAGCAAGGCCAGGGAAGAAAGGGAGAGAGTGAGAGAACACACACACTCACTCAACTCGACACGGACTTGACTCGACGCGACGGGCGCAGACACGAACAGGCAAAGTCGCAAAGTCGCAATCTTGGATTCCCGAACACAATGTCGCAGCAAGTCGCACTGAAGCACAAGCACTGAGGCTGAAAACTGAATGCCCGAACTCAGCTCGAGTCCGGTCTTGAGTACCCGACTCAAGTAAAGTCCCAAGGGCAGAAGTGCAATTTGCCTCAGGGCTGAACTGAGAATCGAAGGTCTGAGCCTAAGTGCCAAAATGTCGGATGGCGCCAAGTATCGAAATCTGAAAGTGCCAAAGGAGGAATTTGAGAACAGGCGCCAACTGCAGAGGGCGCCAACAGCTAGGAGTCGGAGATCAGAAACTCAAAAATAAAATGGCAGCCAGACGGGGTGGTAACCCGCGGACCAGGGATCGAGCCCTGGCTGAGTCCGTAACAAACGGGCTGAGAATCGATGTTTGAGGAGAAAGAGGTTGAGTGGGAGAGGAGACTCAAAGACATATCCTCTGCAATAGAGAGATTTTCAGCCACCAAGGTGGTTGATTGGACATCGCAGAGCTGATATGGCATCCAGGGCGAGGCAGTGCAGGGACTGTTTGGACAGAGGGCCGCAGCAGAGCATCCTCAGTAGCAAGAGATCGGGAGAGTGATTATGGACCCCGTTGAGGCAGAGGCAAAGCGGAAGGCTGGAGAACGAGAGTTCGAGTTCAGGGCCCCTACAGAGTTGGCCTCTCAACAGGCAGCCCCTATACCATCTGAGGCTCCTGTTGAGGAAACGACTCAGGTACATGAGTCCCCGCCAGTTGAGGAGGTTATGGAGGAGTCTACAGAGGAGTCCCTTGAGATCCTATTGGAAGTACCAAGGAGGGACACCTAGAGAGGAGGTGTTACCTACTCAACTTGAGGCAAAGGCAAAAAAGTCGAAGGAGAGATATCGCCTGGATGAGTTGGTGGCGGCAGCGGAGGTAGGTATGCCACGAGAGAGACCTCAGAGAGTGAATACCCCTATGTGCATGCCAGAGATGGGTGAGCTGAAGCGTAGGCTGGGATCTTGGGCCACTGGATCTGGTTCTTCAGGTCATGCACCTGGACCAGGGCCGCACGAGATCACCAGCGAGGCAGCAAAGGAATTTTAGAAGGGCTCTCGAATGTCTTAAGTTCCTCAAGGATAAGGCAACAGGGAAGATCACAAATGATAAGTAGGGGAAAATGTATGGTAGGGCTCATAACTTGGTGGCAAGGTCTCGGGATGAAGGGCTTAGTTATACAAACAGAACCAGGAGGAGATGAGCGAGTAGGGACTTCTTGTCTGTGGACTGATAGGAGGGTACTCTGTGTTAGGGTATGATCCTATTTAGAGAGCGAGGGTACATTTTGGTGTAGGAACAGAGTTTAGTATGTGCATATTCGAATTAGGGATTTGTGTAGTTTTCCCTTTCCTTTCCTTGTACTTGTGCGGCTCGTGGTATGATGTAGGGCAAGAGAGTAATGTATATTAGGCCAGTGATTGAGGGTCATCTTCTGAGAGTCCTTTCTGCCATTGAGGATTAAGATTCTGATGTGTGATAAGTAGATTACATAAAGGGCAATTGTACTTTTGTTGACATTGTGACTGTTTTTGACTTTCCTGAGTTAGGATTCTCTAAGTACATTGATGGCAGTGTGATTACTTGGCTTTACTTAGACTCGAGCTTGTCCAGTTTTGGGCACATGTGTGAGTGGAGGCTACTTTCGGTTACAATTTTTTTTTAGCGGGGTATCCCACCTTTGAGCATATATTGATTTTCAAAACTCTCTTTCTTATGTGACGATCACAATCACTCTCACGTGTGTGGATTTATCTTGATGTATGATGGCTTTGTGTGAGGGATGTACAGGATGCATCTCGTATGTTTTGTGAATGTGAAATGTGTAAGTTGTCGACTCTTCGGTATACTCGCGCAGTCTGCCTACGGACAGACGATGGGTTCGAGTATAAGAAACGGGAGTGCAGTTTGTCTGGTAAAAGAGTGTGGAAATCCCAAGGGATATATGAGTCTTTTGAGAATCAAATGCCTATGCCGAATGTTATTTGTTGAGTTGTGATGAGGACCCACAAGTTGGTCTCTCAGCGATGAATGTTTTATGGTTGACACCCCTTCAAGTGGGAATGTGGTTAACGTTTCATCTGGACTCATTTTCAAGTGAAAGATGTTTTAAGAGATTATATGCATGACGCATCCTTAAGTGGGAGGATGACTGAATGGTTTTATGGTTGACTCCCTTTCAAACGGAAGGGTGGCTAAAATAATTAATGCCATGGAAAGTAGTCTAAATGATAAAGTCTGACGAGAAAGACCAAAAAACTGGTTTATTGGTGAAATTTTTGGAATGTTGCAAATATGGTGAAATTTTGAGAGATCTCTTCAAGATGTGTGGTCTACTTTGCTCTGATCAAGTTGGAAGGCCACGGCCCTGTGAATCTAAGGGTGATTTTTTTTGTGGTTTTGGGGAGGGCGTCGTGCTCTCTATGTTGTCCCATAGAGAACTGGTAAATGCCTTTGAGTGAGCCGGACCCCTGCGTAGTCCCGTAGTAGGCCTGAGTTGTTGCGACACACCGTTCAACCACTATGATGGTAATCTTAAGACATACATGATGATGCTCAGCTAAGGGTTGTTCTTAGCATCACTAGGGCGCAACCCCTATTGTTGGCTGCTGACCGGCGTAACCTGGCAGCAGACCCACGTCTCAACAAAGAGTGAAGGCTAAAGAGGTGTGGCCGCCTCAGAGAGTTTTTACTCCTGCGAGATGTCGAAGGGATAAGAGTTGAGTCTGTCGAGTCTTTTGCAGGTCCGGATAGAGTGTTATATCAGGAGAAGCCTATCGTTGAGTCACCAGCGAGGGCATTGCCGCTAAAATAACAGCATGGCGGGTCGTAGATCTGGCTCAATCAACCAGAGTATGGTGGGCCAAAATGGAGACCTGACCCTCTTGTACTAGAATGCAATAAAGATCTATGATAAAAATTTATATTTTTGTGAGTATATTGGGAGGGAGGCTATAGTAACTTCAAAAGGTCTCGAATAGGGCCCGCGTCCTAAGTTATAACCCTGCATGCAGGTCGATGACTAGATGGGACACTCAACGAGAAGCTGGTGTTTGTCTAGGAAAAAGGGGAGAGGACTATTGGGAGTTTTACAACCGCTAGAACTTATGTTGTAGTACGTAGACAGTATGCCGACGTCCTAATGTCAGGGCAAGAGAAACCCAGGTTAAACTCCTAGCAGCATATAGTTTCTCCAAGTACTAATCGATAGAAACCTCAAACCGAAGTCTGTCGGCTAATCGGATTGTTTTTTTTCTCGTCAACTTTTGGTTTATGGTTGAATTGGTAGCTTTCTGAGTCTTAGGAGCGACGGGGACGTCCCTTAATATGGTATGGTAAGTTGTCAGTGCGAATACCCTTACAAGGGTAACCACCCTCGTTTTTGCAAGTGACAGGGAATGAGTTTTGAGGCAAAATTTTAGTGCGCTGCGCGAGTCGCAATAGCATCTACTCTAGGACGATTGAAAGCTTGGCTAAAAGAAGAGTGTGTGGGCGCGCAATTTCGAGACTCGCGTGATACTTTGTTTATTGATGTTACGTAGCCTATGCAACTACCAACAAAGTTTTGACCTTGATCAAACTAGGACTACGGTGCTTCTTCCTGTGGACATGTTTGCGGTGCACGTGCGTTCATGTGAAGGCAGGCTTCGACATCGCTACGATCTTTGAGTGGCGATTGGAGTGAACAAAAGGTTAGAAGTGTGAGAACGAGTAAGCACGCGGTAGGCATGCGGCTTAACGACCGTGTGATTAGTTGATAGGCCGAGGTGTGGCTTTCGAACGTTTCAGTATACCCACGTGCCACGTGGTACCCACTTATATACATGTCCACTAGTGATAGATGTCCACTAGTGATAGACTTGGCCTTGGGCCTAGCACTATTCGTTACAGTAATGGACTTTCACCCGGGGGATTCAAGGATCGAGGCCAGCGGAAGACGACACAGGAGTATTGGAGCGACAAGGAGATGCCGAGGGGTTGAGGGCCCGGCGAGGCTACCCCCCATGGTTTTGCTGCCCGCAGGGCCGATTAGCGGGCCCAAGGCGGAACTAGCGGTTCTCTCTCCTCCCCTCGTCTTTAGTTTTCACTTCTAATTTTCATAATTAATATTTTACCCATATTATTATTGTTATCATTATTTTTATTTTTATCCTCTTCAAGCCATGCGCGACACGGATTTTTATGGGCCATTAGCAGGACCACCAGTTTAGCTCGGTTGGTGCGCACTGACGCTTGGACGACGGTCAAGGACCTCGAGCACGCGCCTCTTGTGGCGGGGTCGTTCGGGTCCCTACGTGTTCAGGGTGCTGGCGGGGTTCCTCTACCCTGCCGATCTTGAGACGAGCACCGCGGAGTCAACGTGTGTGTGACTGCAGGCGCTTAGCCCGCGAGGTAGAAGAATCCTGAGTGACGGGGGCCCTTGGTAAGTGCGCCCTCCGCCTACCGTGGTCCGCTGTGAAAGATTTGAGTGTGAGCATGTTTGTTGGGAATCGAAAGGGCAGTGCCTGGGCAGAGCGGCCCAAGGAACTGTGGGAAGGCCGCAACACCGCTGCGGCAAGCTGCGGATCACAGGGAACCCCTCTCCACTTCGCTCTTCAAAGTTCTCCGTTGAATATCTGCTACTACCACCGAGATCTACACCAGGACCAGCCCTCCGGGGCTTATTCTGCAAGTTGCGCAGCAGGCCCCCACCATCGATTCCGATTTGTGTATGAGCTTGCCCGTTGGGGACTCAAAAGGTAGTAAGCGGACCTGAGGCGCTGTGGTGGAGACCGCAATTGTACTGACATGCAAATCGTTCGTCGAACTTGGGTATAGGGGCGGAGAGCCTGTCGCGCCATAGCAGCCGATTTTCTCAGAAATCCCCTCAGGATAGCTGGAGCGGTTGAGCAACGCCCAGAGGTGGGTGTGGGAACTGCCACTGCCAGGTCGGTGCGCTAATGTCAAGCGAGGGAAGCGGGCCACCACCAAGACGAGGAAGGAAAGGGAGTGACGAGCAACGAATAAAGAAAGGGAAGGTGAATCTGGCGTGGATCCCCAAATACATACAATGATGGCAAATGGTGAGAAGCCAGTCGAGCGCGGTTGATTGTGTGTAGCCTGCTCAATCCTTAATGGAATCGAGCAAGGTTAGAGCTGGGGTCGGGGTTCTAAAGCGCGGCAAACGTGAGTGGGGATGTGCCAAGAGTGGAAGGTCATTCTCTCTCTCGGTTCTTAATAAAGATCGAACAAGATAAAGTGGTGGACAAGAGCTTTTCGGGCGTTGTGATTCGATTGCTGAAGTCGGATCCGAGAGCCAATGGATCGTTCTTGCCATACGAAGTTAACAACACCCGGACGGGATCATAGCCAGGTGCATGTCACGAAGGTGAGAGAAAGAGATAACGATACTTACCTGTGAAGTGGCAATGTGGAATGAGTGGGAAGACGAGCTTCAGAGGCAAAGCTACTCGCACAGGGCCGACGAGAGAACAAATTTTGGTGATGTCTCTCTTCACGATCTGCGGAAGATTCACTTCAATTTTGCATGTCCTATCGAGCGAAGTAGCGCGAGACGAGCCGTGGATTGGAAACTTACATGTTGGTCGGTGCGTTGCTCATCCTATCGATCGAAGTAGAGTGAGACGAGCCACGGGTTGGAGACTAACCTGTTGGCCGGTGTGCTGTTCATCCTATCGATCGCAGTAGCGTGAGGCAGCCAGAAAGGAGATGCGCAAAGGAATGGGAGACGCATGTCAACCTTGAAGAACTGACAATGCGAGGCAAACCAAGAGTCGGGCTACGGTGCCAGACTGCCTGTGGCCTAAGCAGGACACTTCGACAGTATATCTGCCCAGGCTCTATCGAAAGATTCATGCCCATTTTGAGCACGACTGGGCTGTGGGAAAATAAGCGTGTTCCCTCTGTACTGAAGCCCGTCCTGGCCTATCCCAGAGATCGTCGGGGACCAAGTGTTGCGTGCTGATCCAGGGTTGGACCTTCCTATCCGTGGCAGTTGTGGCTATCGTCAGGAATCAAAGTCGCCCACCATCTTGCTTGCTACCTCTTTGGTGGTTGTGCTCGAGACAGTCGAGGCCACTGGCGAGCAGTGCCCAATTTTCCCTTGTGCTGAAGTTGTTTGAGCCTGGGTTAACCTGCCTGTGATATTGGAGCCAGGTGCAACTTTCCATGATCTAGAGGAAGACTCGGCCACAGTGACAGAGGGGCGATCGAAGGGAGCAAGCGAGCGTGGGTACACAGAGAGGGAGAAATAAAAAGGAACTTCCATCTTCGTCCTAGAGATCCTTGTCGAGAGGATGCTACTGATTGTGCATTTGTTGTTGGATGGGTGAGTGTTGCTGGACTGCCCAACACGCTGCTGCTGCGATGAAGAAAAGTGAATGTGTTGTTTGACACCATGCTTGGGCATAAGTGTTGCTGATCGGAGGAAGAATGGCTATGAGGCGGTGTTGGGTCTAGTGTTGGTTATTGTTGAGTGCACAGTTTTCTGTTGAGTCCTCACCGAGTTGCTTGCGTGGAGTTGAACACAGGGGGTATATTCTACTTGAACGCCACCATTGTAGGCTACGTAGCAGCAATTTGGCCAAAAGTGACGGCGTTGCAGTTTGGGGGAGTGAATAAGCTCTACAAAGGAGGTTATTGTTGCGACTTGGAGGTTTGTTAGAGTGTCGCTGTTTTGTGTGTGGTCGCGGGTTGACCATCCTGGGGCGATTTCCGCCATTGCGTGACCCTCTCAAGGAATCTAGGCCCCCTCTCACACGAGTCTGAGTGCACCTCTCCTGGATCTGAGTGACTTAACTTTTCTCCTTCTATCAATCTTACTCTCAGTTTAGTCTTTGGCTTGGAGAGGAGGGCAGCACGCGGGATTGGAACTCGTAATATGTGCCAAGGTCTCTGTGGGAGGTTTGCCCCACCGATTACGGGAGCTCTACCAGAACCTAGGCGAGGTTCTAGAGGCACGAAACTATTAAATATACCTTATCCTGCCTGTGTGAACCCACTGTACAGTTATGGTTATGTCTTTCTAGTTTAACTGAAAAATATGCATGTGTTCCCTTATGATTCTATTTATTTTCCAGGATTCAATCAAACTAAATGAAAGAAATGCGTGTGTAAATCTTAAGTTTTTTTTTTTATGAATGAACGGAGACTAAGGGATGAATTGGGGGAAGGTGGGGGGAAGGTGGTTTTGCATGCATTTGATCGGGTCAGCCAAAGGTTGGACATTGTTTTTAAGTTGAATGGCCCAGTGCTATGTTTATTCGTTGTTTACTGAACGACCAAGTGTTGGCTCTAAGCTGAACAACCTGGTTTTCTGAGGGCTTGCCTGACTGATTTTTAAAACTCGACATTGTTTCTAAGCTAAATGGCTTGGCTTGTCTATTTCTTTTGGGGTTTCTAACTGAAGTTGGGTTTAAAGGTCCAACTTCATGCTTCGAGTGATTTAGGATGGGTTGAACATTGTTTCTAAGATGAATGATTCGGTCCCTTGTTTCATTTTGAGGGAGGATTTTTTGTGGAAGGCTAAGCATTGTTTTTAATGCTAAATGGTTTAGCCTGAAACCACTCAGAATGTGTAAACCGAGTAAAGTTGGAAGTATCTTATCTATATTTGTATGTGAACAAGCGACTGACATTGTTTCTAAGTTGAATGGTCCAACCTTAAGCCATATCACTTAGAAGAGAAGGAAAAGTCAAAAGTATAATTGGAAGTAACTTGGGGAAGTTTAGCATTGTTTCTAAGATGAATGGTGCAACTCCCTGCCCATGTTTCTTTCCTTTTGAAGAAAAGTTGGAGAGTTATTAAACTCTAGATATTTAAACAGTTTAGGGGGACTAGGGATTGTGTCTAAGCCGAATGGTCTAGTCATACGCCCAAAGAAGTGAAAAGTAGTGCAACCTATTCATGTATATTCTAAGGCATGTTGGGCATTGCTTCTAAGTTGAATGGTCTAGCGTCATGCCATATGTAAGTTGGGTATAGGTTTATGAACTATCTTATGTGGAATCAACTTGGGGTTTGGTAAGAGAACTTACCCATTGTGGTATGGGCTTGCATGTGCTTGAGTGTGAGCTTCTACTTAGTCTTAGTGTTAGCTTTCATATGTAGTTGCTTTAGATGCTCGCCGCGTGTTGGAGCTATAGGAGTTATGAGTGAAGTTTATTTTACCTAGTTCAATTCTTGCATTTTTTGGGGTAATTTTATTTTTCTCATACTTGGCTCTACATAAATTTTGGAAAGCTACTTTTGCTACGAGAAGCGCTAACGAAATTTTTTACAAAACCAATATCTTAGTAAGATTTTGACTCTTCAAAGTTCAACTTTTGTCTAACTTTTATATCTGGCTTAGTAGAAATCTGGAAAGCCTTTTTTTCTACGAGAAGTGCTGCCCGAATATTTGCTAATTGAGAGAGTTACACAAAATTTGACTTTGTAAAGTCAGAATTATTTTCAAAATTTATAATTAGCTTTGTATAAATTTTGGAATGATACTTCTCTAGAGGGAGTGCTGTCGAAATTTCTACAAATCTAAGTAGTTAAATTTTGTCTTAAACCACCAGTACCTTCCCTAGTGTTGGGAAAATACGAGACGCTGGCCAGTACCCGAAGTTTTCGGGGTTCGGATACAGGGGCGGCGATGTCCCAAAAATCGTATTTTTCTTTTGCGCGTGCACGAAAGAAAATTGAAAAAAAAAAGGTCTTTGTACTGCAATGATGTCGGGCAGGGTAGTCCACGAGGCCGTGCTCACAGTGTTGAATGCATCTTACAACAAAGATGGTCACATTCTGAACTTGTTGTTTTCTTTTTTTTACTTCTCTTTTGTTTGTTATGTGCCCCCTGCCAACGAGGCAGGGCGGAATCCGTGATCTGCTCTAGCTGTGTTTCCTCAGATGATTGTCAGGGTCATGTATCCAGCCGTTTTCAAGGCCGAATCCGTGTTTCCGTTTTTTTTTTCTTTTTTTTTTTCTGGAATCTGACAATCTGACTCCGTGATCTGCTCGAGCTGTGTTTCCTCAGAGGATTGTAACCCTGATCACACTCGCACTTACGGGAATGTATCTTGCCATTTTCACGACCAAATTCCTGGTCCTGTCTTTTTTTTTTTCTTTTGAGTTTCTGGAATCTGACAACCTGGCCACGGGGCTGAGATGCCCTCACTGAGGGCACACTCACACTAACACTTTCGGGAATGTATAGAGCTGCAATCACGTCCAGAGCTTTGTTTCTTTTTCTTGTTTTGTGAGTTTTCACGGCCGCAATTTTTCTTCCTTTTTTTTTTTTTTATTCTTCCCGTGAGAGTACCATAAAGAAATGGAGTGGGACCCAGGCTCGGCAAAACTCGGAGCGCAGTGAAAATCAGGGTCGGCAAAAACAGGCTCGGAGGTACTGGTGGTTTAACAAGAACTCAACTCTTATTTCGGGTTCTTATCTTACTTAGTATAAATATGGAAAACCTACTTCTCTAAAGGAGATGCTGCCTAGTCTTTTGTTGATTCAAGGAGTTAGACAAAATTTGACTCTCTAGAGTTGATTCAAGGAGTTAGACCATTTCAATTTTCATATTCAAACGAGTATAAATTTTGAAAAGGTATTTTTCCTACGGGAAGCGCTGCCTGAATTTTCTTAGATTTGAGAAGTTAGATTATATTTTGGTAGGGGAGATTATGACAATCCACCCTGTATAGGGCACATACTGCCAATGTCTTCCTTTCCCTGGGCACCAGCTTAGAGGTAGATTCAGACTTAGCTATGGGAAGGATTTGAGTGAAGCATGATATGGAGGTTTATTCTCCATACACTTATAGTTAGTCTTGGGAATTGCCCTGTGTTGTGTTACAGGTCCTCTTTGGACATTTCGATTAAGAATTGGACTAGTTTCAGTTTCATCCCACGAGGATCATCTTTTGTTATCACCGATAACAAGTTTGTTGCCGATTCATCGATTTACGACTCAACTCTAACTCATTCTCGCCGCTCAACCGAAAGGTTTTAGCCCTTGTGGTTTGAATTGTTTCGTTGGTTTTTCACCCAGACTTTATTGAATGGCCATTTAACAAAGGTGTTGAGTACATTATTATGGGAGGTTGCATAAGGGTTGAGGCTTGTGTGGCTAAGGCAAGGGGTATGAGCGCAGAGTGTGGTTGAAGTTGACCCCGTGTAGTGTGCTGATTTTGGTTGAATCTCTTATGTGATTGAAGGTATGATTTTGGTTCGGACTCTCGATTTGACTTGCCTGCGATCACATATATATTTTTTGAAGGTCGTCACACCGTGATTGTGCGAATTGATCGTCTCGTGTCTTATAACCTTTTATACATACATATATATATATACATTGAGTATTCGCAAGGTCTTCTGCGACGATGCATAAAGATCGAGCGGATATGCGTTGAGAGAAAAGGGAGAACCCCTTTTGCTTTTGCTTTTTGGATTTATCATAGTTGGACGTTGATGTCCGTGGCAGCCATCAAAGTCGAACCCCTTTACCTTTTTCAAGGCCTCCAATGTTGGAGCTCGTCTCCAGGGCCATAAGGGGAGACCGCTACAAAGGGCAGGAGCATGTCTACCACCCACTCTCCACAGGGTGCAGAAGAGGGTAGACCTTACAACCGTCTTAGTGGTTGTCTAACGCCGAGAGATTAACCCCTCTAGGCGCGGGTCAGCCGACATTCGAGTGTCGAACGTGACCCACGAGACCATTGAGGCCCATGTGATTATGGGTACTACATAGTACGCCATCACTGTGACTGCTTGCGTATTCAGGCATGGCTAGTCGATATGAGAGAGCCGACGTCCGTGCCGTACTTATTCCGAGTATCGAGCGCGACGCCTAACCGATTTCTGTGTCGAAACGTTATGGGTTGGATACAAAAGGGATTAGGAGTGTTTCATGTGAGTAACTTGATTATTTTGTTTTGGCGTGGTGTAACGCGTGGTAAGAAGGTTGTGTCCTAGTCGACAACGACGAGTCGCGCTTAGGACATCAGCCCCCCACTGCGTCGGTTCACGTACGGGTCCAATAGAGGCGTGCGACCGCGGGTACTCCCTATGCTATAGCGTATGAGAAACGCCCTCGACTGGGCCACCTCTGTGATTGCAACTGTGTAGCTTTTGCACGTGGTTCGGTAGCTCGACAAGGATAAGTCCGTTCAAGGGTTGTGACAGCCCCTTGGGCGGAGGTGAGTTAGACCTCGCGTGACCCTATCCTGTCGTAGGGGTTTGCGAGAGGTATGGTTGGCGCACTCGGTCGGAGCAGCGACAAAGCTCCATTGCGCCGCAATAAAGAGTCTTGCACAAATCCTGTGTGATGCAGCCGTGAGGGTCCCCCTGCGAGGCCGATGCACTTGACAGCGTGACAGTCCCCAAAACCAAGCAGTTGTGTTGCGAAGATCTTCAAACAAAGCCCATTCTTCGCTGACACGACCCCATTGTATGAAAAATCCAAGCCCGTGCTACAGCGTATGAGAAACATCATCGACTGGGCCACCTCTGCGATTGCAACTCAGTAGCTCGATAGGGTTAAGCCCGTTCAAGGTTGGTGACAACCCCTTGGGCGGCGGTGAGCTGTACCTCGCGTGGCCCTATCCTGTCGTAGGGGTTCGCGAGAGGTATGGTTGGGGCACTCGGCCAGAGCGGCGACAAAGCTCCATTGCGTCGCTATAACAGGTCGTGCACGAATCCTGCATGACGTGGTCAGGAGGGTCCCCCTGAGGGGACCGATGCACTCAACAGCGTGACAGTCCCAATAGCCAAGCAATTGTGTTGCAAAGATCTTCAAACAAAGCCCGTTCTTCGCTGACACGACCCCATTGCATGAAAAATCCAAGCCCAGACTGGATTGCCAAGTTGTGCCTAAAATTCCATCTGTTAGCCAATGCCACCTCAACCTTTCCCAAGCCTATCTCTATAAATCTCAGCTCCAGTTCTGCCGGCAAACATGTCAATAGGAATGTATGCCTTGCCTAACATCTCAATAGGAATGTATGCCTTGCCTAACATCCCAAGGCTACATGCAAAACTCCAATCTCGGGTGACAAACACTTGACTTTTCTACATTGCTTTCCTCTTTTCCGTACCCGTTGCAAGGAGCGCACACACCCCTGAACACTCGCAACCATTGCACCTGCATCACCCTCATCTCATTTTCACCCGTCTTTTTGTCCTATGAGCACCCGTTTGACCGCCCCCCGAATTCCGACAAACGGGCCCCATACCTACACCACCTCTGCCAACAGCCAGTCCGTCCTCCCTCCCCCCTGTTTCCACGGCTGCTGATCTCTTTGGACACCCCCTTGAAACAGTCCTCCCAGCAACTTCCCTATCTGCACACATCCGTAAGATACCCACAGAGAGTACTGCCTTAACAGTATGTTCAATCTCTTTAGTCCAGCCTCACCAACAAGCGTTGGAGACCACCTCTAACAGCCATGATGATATCCCCAGTCACATGCTGTTTGATTCTATAACTCCACCCTCCAGAAACAAAGCAACTGAGAATGTGAAAATTGAAGGAACATGGTGAGATTGATGGATTCAAAGGATTCACCTTCCTAAGCCTGTCACTGTTGTTGTATGCTATGTTGTATGCCTGTGTGATGCTGTTGGAGTTTGAACCCGAGACCTGGTGTCCACTTACCTGTGCCGTTACCTGTTGCTATATCCTGTTGTAAGTGTTGACTGTGCTTATGGAGATTTGGACCTAAGAGCTGCTCTTCTGTGTATGTAAAGTCAATGCTTAGTACCGTTCATGCAGTAAGTGCGCCTCCAGGAACTATCCAGAGGCTTCCACGGCAACTGGGGAAGTGCCCCCTGGAAAACAAAAGTGCAGAAGGAATAATTCTGTGTGGTGCTGTTTCGTGAAAACAAGTTGTGCCCTGTGTGGTGAAGAAGATAGCCATAGCTGGAGTAGTAGGGCAACCGAGTTGCCATCTGGTAGCTGTGTTTTCTGTTCCTTGTGGAGTGGGATCGCGCTGTTGTGTCCGGCTGTTGTAGGAGAGAGCTTTTGCTTGGTGGAGAGTGAGCCATCATCACTACGATGTCCAGGGAGAAATCATCGGAGAGAGCAAGAGGAGAGGAAACATGCTTGTATAGTAGAGTCTGCACGAGCTGAAGACTGCCTTGAACTCTGATATCCACCCTTATAGCAGTGAGTGACAGGGCTGCGTTGTGGGAAGTTCCATTGAAGTCTCACCTTGAACCTGCATGGACAACTTGTCGTGCCTGGTTTCCTTGAATCTGCAAGTGAACGAGACTGTGGGGACCGACCCACCATAGCTGCCTCATCTACGATTTTGTGTGTGTGTGGTATTTGGCGATTGTAACGATCAAGTTTCATTGAACTGTGTGGCGATTTTGAGGAAGCAGGCAAACTTGACTTCATGTGTTTGCTGTGATTGCCATACCTGCACGCTCATATGGAATGGATGATGCATGAGTGAGGGTATTCTCACAGGATTCTCAAAACGAATCAAAAGAAGATGCCTGGCGCCCAAATTTATAACCGGGCAAGCACTGCTTTGACCAACTCTCTTACTGGAGTGAGCCATGCACTCGTTTGAAGCTCATTCATCCATATACAAGTTCAGTTTCTAACCTTTCGACGCCACTACACATTGCACGCTTTCCAACCAAGACAACCTCACCATTCACTTCATAGGCAAGGAGTGTTCACTCAATAGAGCAGGCCGGTGTCCATGTGCAAGGAAGATGAGCAATAGCGAACTTCAACAATCAAACAGCAGCATACATACGAGTCCAGATAGTCTTGACCTCGAACCAACAATAGCATTGCATCACGAGAATCACCAAATAAGAACACACCAAGAGTTCATAATTG
>BFEA01000212.1:422148-441833 GCA_003427395.1 Chara braunii | reverse complement strand
GATAGGGTACAGGCAGCCATAGCTGCCAGAGCTGTAGTTCAGTGTGACGTGTGTGTGTGTGTATGTGTGAATGTTCAGAGTGACGTGTGTGGGATATCCAGGGTGATCCGGTGTATGTGAACAATGAGTTGTTTGGGCGCTGAGTCGCCATAGCCAGTTGAAAGTGAACTCGTATCTGGATGCCATATCTTTGAGTTTGGTGTGGGCGCATGTCGCCAGTTTGCTGCGCTACTGTTTACATGCATGAAAAGTGCGAATGAGAACGAGTCTGATTGCACTTTGTCACAAGTCCCAAATAATCCCTCGTCGTAATGTCTGAAGCCCAAAAAGTCGAGTCTGCATCCAATGTCACCAAGCTCTCTCTCTCACTCTTCTCTCGTAGTCTGCTGATGCAGTGAAGTCAGATAAGGAGAGGGTGAGAGGGAGATGGTGGACTGAGAAGAGGAAGAAGAAGAACTCTCTCTCTGTCACGAGCCAGATACTAACCTGTGAAGTTGGCGCTGTTCTGCAGGTACCTCGAAGACGAAGCTGGAGCAACGGCGCTGCAGGTAGGTACTCCTGGCCTCCGCCCAATCTCTCTCTCTCTATTGCTATCCTAGCTATGGCGCCCAGCGCTGAAGACTACAGCTACCTACTGCGCCCAGCGCTGAAGACTAAGGCTAACGCTACTACTACTCCTGGCAGCGCTCCCTCCAGAGTGCTGCTGTCGAATCCTGAAGACTACAGCCTACCTCCTGCCTGCCCGTGAAGTGCATGGGAAGTCCCTATGTACTACCTCTGCCTGCCTCCTGACTGCCTGCGGGGCGAGCCAGGCCGAGGAGGCTGCTCTTGCCAATGCCGAAGTGTGCCGGGGGCTGGCGCTGCAGCATCTGTTGAGGCTGGCGTGGGAACAGGCTAAGAATAGCCTGTTCCCGAAACCCTGGTTCGGTGCCTGAGTTTCAGGGCCGGTCGTTCTGATGAACAACCGAAAATGGCCCTTCGTTTCAGGCTAAAAAGGCTATTGCCATTTTTAGTCTGGAACGACACAGGGTCTGTTGGGCCCTGTTTTTCAGGCTTTCGGGCTGAACAGACACGGGGCCTGTAGGCCCTGGTTTTCAGGCTTTCAGCCTGAATATCAGGCTTTCTGCCTGAGGGGCGCAGGACCTGGAAAATGGTCCTCGTGTGCAGGCGCAGCATGTAACAGTAGAGGCCGAGAGGCCGAAACTGAAACGGTACAGGTCGGTCCAGTCAGTCCGGTCTAGGTAGTGTCTAGGCTAGTGTAGGTTATAGATAGGATGGGCACATTGGTTCAGGGCTTTTGGCAGTTGGTACCGTATACATCGCTGCTGCGCTACGCGTGAACCGGAAGTGGTGACGGCTCAGCGTTGTGGGAGATAGACATAGCCAGACCTTCGAAGCGCCGGCCAAAGTTGGGACCTGCACTGTACTCCGTCAGCACATGGGGCTGAACAGAGGTTTGGGCTATTGAGGTCTGCTGGAGGCGAGAGAAGTTGGTGCCCTGCTGGACTCTCCTCCGGAGTGGGGTCACAGGGTTGTGACTCTGCAGCCATAGCTGCAGCTTCTTCCTCAGAGGTCATCTTGTCAGGATTTGGTGGCGCTGCTGCAGACTTCCATCCGGGAAGTCTTCTGACACTTCGTCATCATCAGATATTGTGGCGCTGTGGCGCTGGTCTTCTTCTTCACCCTCTGAGTGGCACTTGGCCTCAGAGGCCTGTTTCAGGGTGGTGCTTCCCTTTGGAGGCTGTATCTGGGTGGCGCTTGATGTTTGAGGGGCTCGGGGGTGTCACGAGTGGTTACTCGGGGTTGGGGAGTGAAGCGCTGCTCATCTTTGAGCAGCGCACTGTAGTTCTGGAGTTATTCTGACAATTCGAGACTCTGGGTTTAAGAACAATGTGATACTGGGTTTTGGACTATCATCGTTTCATTGTTTCCTGGATGTCATCTACTCGGCTTTTCTTTATGACTGGCTGGGAGGATTGAGTGGAGTGAATTGCACTTTCAGTGTACCCTGTCATATCCTATGGTAAAGTCTTCCACTGTGTTTATCTCTCCCTGTGCGGTGTGATACTCCTATCCTCTCCCCTTCCTTCTGTGTATATATGGCATATTTGGAAGTCTATGTGAGTGAGTGTTGGCCTTCAGACAACAAGCAACCCGAATCATAAAAGTTGGTATCCGAGCGATTGGATACAGACTCTGGAGTGATTGACGAGTTGGAGCAGCCATCATCATCTGACGAGATACTGGAGTTGAGTCTCATGGTGATTCATCATTTTCAGGGTTGTTGTCAGTAAGGGTGGTGGTGGTGAGTGTGTGGCAAGAAGAATTGGGCAGAGTACTCACTCCTGACTAGGGTTGTGCAGGAGTGGTTGGTGATTGATGCTCAGAGGCCTGAGAGGCTCTGAGAGGCTATTTTTAGCCTGGCGATTCATCTGCAGACTGGCGATTAACAAGGAAGTGATCCCAAGAGGTTGCGCTTGTGGACTTGGTTCAGGATCCCCAATTTCCCAGCAGCGCAGTACAAGGTGATGTGGCGCTGCACTGGATTGGTCAGTTATCTGCACCTAGGAGTCCAAATTCGTTGAATCTGTCGGTTGGGGGTGAAGCGCCTTAGGGTTATCTCCTGGATCACTAAGTTTCAGGAGATTTGGTACGTGGGAACACTGGGAATCAACAGGAGATGAAACTGGCGAGATGGGGTTGACTAGTCAACCATAGCCAGAGTTTCATGCATCTTCTTCAGAGTTGACCCTGAAGTAAGTGTGTTCCTTACTATTTTTAGATTAGCGAAATATGGTATGTCAGTCAGTAGACAATTGAAAATCGAATTCAGACTGTGGGACAGCCATAGCCGATTTCTCCTACCTATCTCTTTCACTTCTACTTACCTTGTTTGACCTCCTTTCTGACTCGATTTCATCTGTGACTGCTTTACAGTATTGCAATTCATCCTGTGTAGTGAATTGGTTTGTTCGAGGTCCTGTTGTCAGTGATAATGTAAATTTGAATTCTGCGCTGCCATAGCTTAAGCTTGGCTAGACTAGGGTCAGTCATAACTTTGATTCTATCCGTCAGAATTCAGTCCCCCTGGTAAATCGCAATTCATCATACAGTGTCTGTCTGAAATCGCACATCCAGATTTGAGGTTCTGAGTCAATTACAGTGAAAATGGTAATTCGCCATACCTAGGGTATGACATACAAGGTCATACAGTGGTGAAGTCTACAAGGTAGGTCTAAAAATAGGGTTTCCTGTAAGTCGCTGCATCTTGGTTACCAGTGGACTCCTGTCCATCCCTAATTAGTCACTCTGTCTAACTACTAATCAACACTAATCAATCCTAGACTTCATCCTATCAGTTATTAATGCAGGATTTGCAATTATTGCGTGCAATTGTTGGTTCAAGGCAGTGATAGGAAAATCGTGAAATGGATTTTTGCCGAGTGTACTCTAAACTGACCCTGGCCCTCAAGTGGTCTGCAGAGACTGAGCACTCACTTGCTTAGACTAACCATCTTTCTCTCTTCAGTCAGGTGGCAACAACTGAGTGAGTATTGGAGGGAAAACTCAATAACTGCTACCTCCTGTTTGTCTCTGATTATTTGTTTTATTCTATTTATCTGAATTGTGGGGAACAGCAAAATGTATGGGTCAGACAAGGGAGAAGTTTCTGAGCAGAAGCCTCAGATTCCGTTGGACCCTCTAGAGGCTGAACTGCGTGCCCAGGAGGAGAAACTCTACCAACAGGCACAGGCAGTTCAGTCTCTAAAGGCTGAGCTGAAGAGGAAGGAGGAAACTGCCAGGAAGGAGACAAGAAGGCGGGAACTGACAGCTGATGTGGAGAAGGTCAGGACAAGTGGCAGCCCTAGTCAGAACAACAAGGACATAGCTGAATTCGTCCTTTTACAAGATGAAATTCATCCGTCCTATTTTACTAACTGGGACACCAGAATCACCAGTCTGGAGGACAGCATGGCTGAGCACACTCAGTAGCCGAGGGACATTTCCTCCCAACTGGACCACCTCTTTGTTCATCTGCAGATCCCACCTGCACAGACAGTTCCTCCCTCTCCTGGGCCCTCTCAAGCAGGCTCTCAGCAACCCCCACAATCCAGACCCACATCTCCTCCCTCTACACTCCAGTCGACAACACCTTCATAACTCTCTGCTCCATTTGATTTCCAGCGGCCCAAGCTGACCCCTCCACCCATGTTCTCTAGCGAGGACCCAAAGGTGGATGTGGCAGATTGGGTCACTGCACAAAGAACCTACCTGAGTGGGTTCACATGTGATTAGGATGCCAAGGTGTTTGCCATCCTTGCTCGCCTGGAGTGGACTGCACTAAAATGGTGCACCTCTACCTCCAGCAAGCAGGGGATGGAGGTTGGGGGTGGCTGGTTTTCTGTCGTCACTGCAAGATAGGTTTGCACACAAGGAGCAGGCCAGGAAAGCAGCAGATAAAATTTTGCGCCTTGGCCAAAAGAAATTCAATGACTCTTTGTCCAAACTTTATTCTACCTTTGAGAGTCTGACATCGACTCTAGGGTTAGAGATAAGTGAGCAGGATCTGCTCATTTCTTACGTGCAGCGCCCAAGCAATGCCAGCTAGCATTGTTCTCTCAGGGCCACAAGGACTGGCGGTCCTTTGGCAGAGCACCCTTGGACTTGAGTCCAAACTCCATGTCCAGGAAGCACCTTCTGAAGGAAGGAAGGGACCCTCCTCAAAGGGGCGAAGGAGGAGGAAGGGTGCCCTCTTTGCTGCTGCAGCATCCAGTTCAGATAGTGACGCAGCATCCCGGGGTGGGACCCCTCCATTTCGGACTGTTCCCTCATCTGCTGTAGATCCTGTTGTTCTTGCCCTGACTGATGCTTTGATGGCCATGGCAAGGGGTAAAGCCCCAACCAAGAAAGCACCAACCAGCAGCAAGGGGAAAGGTATGGGACGTGCCTCTTCCCCTAGTGCCCAGAGAGTACCCATACCACGTGACGTCCGCTGGCCAGCAAACCCCCTTGATCCTTCCACCTTCCCCTAGCATGCACTCAGGATCCAGGAAGGGGTATGGAGGAAGAGATAGGACAAGGGTGTCTGCCTGAGATGCGAGGGGGACCATTTCTTGAAGGACTGTCCCAGCATGCCTCGCAGGTCTACAGGCAGCTCTAGTTCAAAAACTAGAGCAGAGGGAGGTGGAAGCAACAGCTCCTTCCACCAGTGCTGATTCACTTTCTGATGAAGGTGAATCTTCGCATTCTCTCGCTGGTTCTATTTCGAGAGTTGCATCTTCAGAGTCCTTCGCCTTTGAGGACTCTTGAGTTGGATGAGAAGTGGGAGAAGGAGGATGCTCAGTGCCTGGCTAATGTTTTCCTGTCCTTGCAGGAGAAGAAAAAGCACAGGTCAGAACTCATCCTACTTCGACCCTCTATCTTGGGAGCCAAGATCAAAGGGCTCTTGGACTGTGGGGCTACTCGCAACTTCATATCTCCCAAGGCAGTCAGTAAGTTGCACTTGGATCAGAGATTAGTGAAATTGCGACAGCCTATAGAGGTTCGCATTGAGGACTCTTCCACAGTCAGGATCACGACTGCTGTCAAAGGCCTACCTGTGACCTTTGATAAGCAGGGAGAGATCAGGCATCGCCTAAATTTCTACGTGTTTCCTAACGTTCCCTTTGACCTTGTCTTCTCTATGCAGTGGCTTGATGCCACCAATCCTAGGATCGACTGGAAGATCCCTAGGGTTGCTCTACCTGACCGACATGGGGTTTATCGCCCTTGTATGCTCGTTGATGTGTACCATCTAGCCAACAGTTGTTACTGCATGAGTGCTCGCATATTTTAGCATTTCTCGCACCAAACTGACCACACCCGTCTGTTCGTGCCTTATGTCAAACAGACTGATGTGGAAACTGCTCCCTGCCCCTCTCAAATTCAACAGGTTGTTGACCGCTTATCAGATCTTATGGAGGAGCCTACTGGACTTGTCCATAGCCAGACCAAACATAAAATTGAGATCCTGCCTGGTTCAATCCCTTCCAAGGGCCGAGTCTACAGGATGCCACCTGCTGAACTTGACGAGCTCAGGAAACAGTTGGAGACCCTGACCAAAGGGGAATGGTGAGTTCAGGATGTGCGCGAACTATAGAGGTCTCAACAAAATCACGAGGAAGTCTACAGAGCCTCTTCCTCGCATTGATGATTTGTTGGATATGGTGCAGGGCTGTACCATTTTTAGCAAGATCGATCTCAAATCTTGCTACCACCAGATTGAGATGGTTGAAGGCGATGTCCACAAGACAGCCTTCAAGACCAGGTATGGCACTTACGAGTACCTGGTCATGCCATTCGATCTTTGCAATGCCCCAGGCACCTTCCAGACAGAGATGCATCGCATACTTAGGCCTTACTAGGACAAATTTGTACTTGTCTACCTGGATGCTATCCTGGTATTCAGTCGATCTGCCCAGGAGCAGGCGCAACATCTGGCTCTGGTCCTCCGGGCCTTACCTGATAACACAATATAAGATCAATAGGGAGAAATCCTCTTTTGGGGTTTCCTCTGTGGTCGATCTGGGTCACGCCATTTCTGGAGAGGGGTTGGCTCCTGAAATAACGAAAGTTGTTGTAGTTTAGGATTGGCCGCAGTCTGCTAACATCTGCGAGGTCCGGTCTTTCTTGGGTCTTGCATCTTATTACAGGAAGTTCATCAAGAACTTTTATTTTATTGCAGCACCCTTGACTGACCTCACAAGCAGCACCCTTGACTGACCTCACAAAGAAAGACACTTCCTTTCTTTGGACATCAGAGTGTTAGGAGGCTTTCACGCATCTCAAGGGGGCCTTGATCCGTGCCCCTGTTTTGAAGTTACCTGACCCTACCTTGCCTTTTGTGCTTACCACTGATGCGAGTCAGTATGGTGTAGGGGCGGTACTTCAACAGGATGATGGGAATGGTATGCAACCTATCGAATACATGAGCAAGAAGATCAAAACAAAGAAGTTGCAGGACTCTACCTATGAGAAAGAACTTTATGCTCTTGTGTCAACGCTCGAGCATTGGAAGCACTTCCTCCTGGGCAAAGATCTTCTCAAATCATTCCACCCCACAGTGGATGAAGTCCCAGGGAGAATTGAATGACAAGCTTGCTCGCTATATTCAGTTCATTGACATGTTTGCCTTTGAACTGAGACACAAGAAGGGCTGCTACAATCGAGTAGCATATGTCGTTTCCTCTCTTCTTGATCTCCTTCACTCATTCATTTGGAGAGAGGACTTGTCAGACCATTGCCCGCTTGCTGCCCCAGGTTGCGATTTTGGGCCTATTGTGAGGAATCTCCAGGATGATCCTGCATCCGGACCAGGATATACTCTGGTTTCAGACCTGCTGTATACTTGCAGCAGAGGTGAGGAACGCTTGTGCATTCCCCAGGACCGCAAGATGAGGACACTTATGATGTCAGAGTGTCACGATCCTCGTGGTCACTTTGGAGCCCTCAAGTCGTATGCAGCCCTGTTGCAACACTCCTTCTGGAAGGAGACGAGGAGTGACATGCTGCGCTATGTGGAAACATGTGAGTTATGCCGAAGGAATAAGGTGGTACGCCGACCTCCCCTTGGCCTACTCAAACCACTACCAATCCCTGATGCTCATACACAGTCAGTGTCCATTGATTTTACTGACTTGGGTAGGACCACTCCGCGTGGGATGCGTCAGGTCAAGGTCTGTGCGGATCGGTTCTCCAAATACGCAGAGTTCATCCCCTTACCAGTTGAGGCTCGTGTTCCAGCCGTGCAGGCGGCATTTGCTGACAGGTGGGTCACACATCATAGACCACCCACCTCTATAGCCAATGACCGAGATGCTCGTTTTTGCAGCAATGAATGGCAATCCTACTGCATGGATTACCTTCATTCCAGACTGGATATGACATCTGGTCGTCATCCTGAAGCCAATGGACAGGATGAGTGATGAACCAGATCTTATTTCAGTCGCTGCGTCATGTGATCAGTCCAGATCAGCAGGACTGGGATCTACATTTAGGTCGTGCACAACTTGTATATAACACGTCTGTACACTCCTCCACCGACTTTACACCCTACCGGTTACATTGGGGTCGTGAGCCACAACAGCCTCTCGATGACATCATCGATAAGGCTACCCCGATGCTGAAAACTGGAAGCGTTACCGTGTGGACATAGAACGCGCCCGTGCCAACCTGCTGAAAGCTCAAAAAGCTATGATTCGGCAGGCTAACAAACACAGACGTCCTTCTACAATTCGCACAAGTGACTAGGTGTGGGTACTCAGTTCTCAGTTGTCACGAGAGGAGGACATTTCGCCTAAGCTGTTGCTGCGATACATGGGTCCATGGTAGGTTTTAGATACAGTGGGAGCTGATCCATTTGGACCATCCTATAAAGTGGATGTCACTCTACATCTACAAACCTACTCTGTCTTTCATGCATCCAAGCTGCTGCCATTCACATCATTTAATGCATTTCCAGACACGCCTCCTCAGTTCGGTCCCCCTATTCCGAGCAAAGGATATGAGGTGGAATCTGTGGAGGATGAGTCAGGTACTGGTCCAGGTAAGGAGTACCTTGTGAAGTTCTTATACCAGCCGCATACTGAAGATCACTGGTTTACTCGCAAGGAACTTCTGAAAACCGCTAAGTTTGTTATCCTCAGTTATGAGGCAGCACATAAGGGAGAATCCCTTTGACGCTCTGCACGCCTACGCCCCTAGCTCGGAGGTCCTCGCTCCAGGGGAGAATAGGTCTGCAATGACTTGCTGTTTTCTGGTTGCCTGTAGCCTCTCTCTGTTGAGGCTGTACCATAGGTAGGGTAGATTCATAATTTTGTTTGGCTGAGGGTTAACCGAGAGACCATACCTGTAAGGGAAATTCGTGAGGGACACAGCTGCAAATTTGGGAAAGTATAGGCCCAACACTAACTGAATTTCCTACTGCTACCCTAACTGCGGATAGCAGGCCCGGGATACCCCTAGGACAGACAGGCCCTAAAGGCCTTTGCTGATAGACGTTCCTATAGCCTATAGCCGGGTAAGGAAGAGGCCGAGAGGCCGAAACTGAAACGGTACAGATCACTCCACTCAGTCCGGTCTAGGTAGTGTCTAGGCTAGTGTAGGTTATAGATAGGATGGGCATTGGCCACATCATTTCAGGGCTTTTGGCAGTTGGTACCGAGTACATCGCTGCTGCGCTACGCGTGAACCGGAAGTGGTGACGGCTCAACGTGGAAGGAGACAGGCATAGCCAGACCTTCGGAGTGCGGGCCATAGCTGGGACCTGCGCTGTACTCTGCCAGCACGTAGGGGCTGACAGAGGTCTGGGTTATCGAGGTCTGCTGGAGGCGAGAGAGATTGGTACCCTGCTGGACCCTCCTCCGGAGTGGGGTTCCAGGGTGTTGGCGCTGCAGCCATAGCTGCAGCTTCCTTCCTCAGAGGTCATCTTGTCAGGACCTGGTGGCGCTGCTGCAGACTTCCACCCGAGAAGTCTTCCGACACTTCGTCATCATCAGATACTGTGGTGTTGGTCTTCTTCTTCATACTCTGAGTGGCGCTTGGCTCAGAGGCCTGTTTCAGGGTGGCGCTTCCCTCAGGAGGCTATATTTGGGTGGCGCTCGATGTTTCAGAGACTCTAGGGGTGTTACGGGTGTTAATCAGGGTTGGGGAGTGAAGCGCTGCTCAATTTTGAGCAGCGCATTGTGGTTATGAAGTTATCCTGACAATTCGAGACTCTGAGTTTAATAAACAGTGTGATACTGCCCGGCTTTTTCTCTATGATTGGTTGTGAAGATTGAGTGGAGTGAATTGCACTTTCAGTGTACCCTGTCATATCACATGGTGAAGTCTTCTGCTGTGTTTATCTTTCCCTGTCCGGTGTGATACTCCTGTCCTCTCCCCTTCCTTCTGTGCATGTATGGGCATACATGGGAGAGTATGTGTGTGAGTATTGGTCATCAGACAACAAACAACCAGAATCATAACACTGACGTGGCGCTGCCTCTGCTACATGTGGCGCTGCCTCTGGTCTGCGTGGCATGCTGACATAGCGCTGCCTCTGGTCTACATGGCATGTTGACGTGGCGCTGCCTCTAGTACATGTGGCGCTGCCTTTGGTCTACGTGGCATGCTGGCATAGCGCTGCCTCTGGTTTGCATGGCATGCTGACGTGGCACTGCCTGGCGCTACCTCTGGTCTACGTGGTATGCTGACGTGGCACTGCCTCTGGCATATGCGGCGCTGCTCTTGGTATACGTGGCATTGCTATTGGTCTTCATTGTTGATGTGGCGCAAGCCACCTGTCTTGGTTGTTGACGTGGCATTGTCCACGCTGTTTACATGAGGCGACTGGTTGCGAGGGAGAGGAAGATCGGGATTTGTGGTTATGAAGGATCGGGTACTCACTTGTGGCTAACGTCGTCACTGGACATTTGCTGTGTCTTCAGAGTCTTCATGAGATAACGTGCCACGTGGCACTACTGTATGAAACCAGGATTATTCTTATTATCATTGATGATGTAGTGTGGAGCAGCCCGTAGAAGGAGAGGGATCAGAAGGGTTCTGTGTATTTTCTCTTCCTCTCCTTTGTATGTTCTCCCTCCATACTCTTCTATTTTTGGATAATGAGACACTATTTGTGACACGATCTGGAGAATTTCAGACAGATATTGAAACTACTGTTGATTGACGACTTCTGGGTATCTATCAGACTGGGCTCATTACAATTTGGTATCAGAGCACACTCTTCATCACAATCTGCTGTCTGCTGACAGGTGTTGACGTGGCACCCAGATAAGTGGGAGGTGCCGCATGTGCAATATGAAACGCGTTTATTAACGCGCGCGGTCATACCACAAGTCTAGACATGGTAATAGTGCACTTGCGAGCAGCCGTCCCTTGAAGATGATGATGAAGCTACGCTGAAGATTGAAGAGTTGCGTTGGCAATAGGCTGACGTGGCGCTGGTACCGCAGATGTGGCACATTGTTATGTGGCATGCAGGGCATGGTCTGACGTGGCACGTACCTGTTACTGTTTGCTATTGATGTGCTGACTTGGTATATTGGTGGAAGGCAGACCTGAATTGTGACGTGGCATCCCTCCTTGTAGACCTATCGGGTCCTTGATTTGCTGACGTGGCAGACTCTTTGAGTTGCTGTATTGGCAGGCCAAGGGTGACGTGTCATGCGGAAGGACTGCTTAAAGTGAAAATGTGCACTTGAGTTGTATTGCTGCTGCAGATGATTGAGAAGAAAACTAACCATTGATTGTGTTATGTGTTGGTTCTACTCACCTGTTGTTTGTCTATGGATGTTGTGCATACTTACTCTTGTGCTGTTGTCTTGATCACACTGGCCGTGGCTGCGATACCTATAGTTGTAGAGTGTCATCACAAAGAATAGACAGCAAAGTTAGAACTCAGGAAAGACTTGGAAATTTGTTTCTTCTGATAATTTCTTGTTGTAAGTTGCTGCGAAAGACGCGTGAATTGTGTAGTCTACACTAATGAGGAAGTAGGGGACCTAAAGACGCATGGACAGATTGATGCAAGGAGACAGACTTTGGTCGGCCTCCTTCGCCAGCTCCTTGGTGAGATACACGGTGCTGGACCAGCAGTTGAGCAATACGTTCACGGACTTCAATCTGCGAGCAGCAGAGGGTGAACTAGAGGCCGCGAAAACTAGTCTTCAGATGCTGGAAACCGGGCGGTGAGTCGAGGAACTCATTCAACAGGGGCGTATGGCTCTCGACTGGTATGTCGCCGAGGAGTTAGAAGAATTGAGTCGAAAAGGAAAGCAAGCAGAGACAAAAGAAGAAAAGAAAGTGGAACCACAACTGTCTATGGAACTGATGGAGGAAAATGTCAGACAGCTAAAGAATAACTTGAGGGAAGACAGAAGAAAAATTGAAGAGTTCAGAAGAAAGAAAGAAGAGAGTGAACAGCAAAAAAAGATGTTGGAAGAAATGAGGGAGCAATTTCACTTCAAGGAAGTTGAGACAGACCTGTCGTCCGTGTTGCAATCTATTATGGCTTATCTTGTTCATCTTAAAAAGAAAATAGACTCCAATACTGTCTCATTAGAAAATATGATGAGAATGATGAAAGGTAAGGACAAGGTGAGTTTTGAGGAGGAGAAGAAGGGGGAAGTAGAAAAGAAACCACCCCAGGAGAAACTTATGAAAGATGCAATACGGAAGGAGGACAAACCCAAACCCTCGAAAAAGGAGTATGAGGAACCGGCACGAAAGAAAGAAGAACCAGTCAAGAAGAAAGAAGAACCGGCCGACAAGAAAGAAGAACCGGTTAAGGAAGCGGAAAAACCGAAAAAGAAAGAAAAGGTTAAGATGAAATTGCCATTTACATACAACAACAAAAAGGAAGAAAATTTGTTGTTGTGGACCGCCGAAATACAGACTTAGTGTGTCACTGCACCCGTTAAGCCTGAAAGTCAGGTTGCTTTTTCCACGTCTTGTCTGGGAGGAGTGGCCAAGGAATGGGTGTTGACCGAAGCCAACACCGTTGACTTTGAAGACATAGGTGAGTGGTCTAAAACTCTGACGTTGAGACAATTTCTCCAAAAGATAAAGGAGAGATTTCTCGACAAAACGACGACTGACAAAGCTTTTGACGAGCTCACCACGATAGGCCAGAAACGTTGGACTTTTGTGGATGCCTTGTCTCGTGAAGTGGATCGTCTGTTGCAGGTACCTGGACTGAAGTAATTTCGCGAGAGCTCACTGCATTGCCCGATCCCATTCGTGGACAGCTCGTAGCCGAGTCGAAGTCAGGTAAGTATAACTATCGGCAATTTCGCGATCTCCCTCTCCAACGAGAGCAGATGACCGCGCAGGTAAAAGGGTCTTACGCTTTAGTGATTAAGTCGGGACCGGTGGAAAGTTATGGCAAGCGGGTCGTTCGACGGCAAAAGCGCCAGGACCATATGCTCGTGTTATTTGATGACGAGATTGTAGAGAAGTTACCCCTCGATGAGTCTGAGGGAGGAGGAGGTAATGGAGACAGCGAGTCCGAGAAGGGTGACGTCACTGCCGTAATGGCCAACAAGGGAGGCCAAAGTCAGTGGAAGAAGAAGAAGAGGTCACGCTCGTTTCCCGAGCATCCCGGCATTGTGTTCGGGAGACCTTAGGAAAAGATGAACATGACTCGAGAGGAATGGCAGTCCAAGACGGACAATCGTCAGTGCCTAAAGTGTGGAACCGTGGGGCACGTGATAGCCTGGTGCCCACTTATTCGAAACCCAAAAGCGAGCAGCTAGTAGGAGTAGCATCTGCTCCTACTGAGTCGAAGGGTTTAGATAAAGATAAAGGTAAGGCGCCTACAACCCCTTCTACCCCTTCAACTCACAAGGCAAAGGATAACTTTTTTTCCGCCAGTCGTCCAGACCACCCTGACACCGTCCTTTGTTCTGTCTCACTGAACGATTCCCTTGACGAGCTCGTTGTTCTGTCTCACTGGACGATTCCCTTGACGAGCTCGGCAATGAACTAATAGCACTAAGGAGTTCGTGCACGAAGAAAGCAAAGTCTAAGGGTGAGTTAATGATCGCGGATGTTGAGATTGCGCACACGCAAGTAGGTGCCCTGTTAGATCCGGGATCGACGCGGTCTTATATCTCAGAGAAGGCAATTCGAAAGTTGCATCTGGGAATGAAGGTAAAGGATTTACCTAGACCTATCACGTCTATACTGGCTGACAAGAGCACGATCACTGTCTCTCAATACGTCGATCGTGTTAAATGTTACTTCAGAACCAAGGAATGTAAGAAAATTTTACATGAGGTATCCTTCCTTATAAAGAAAAATTTACCCTTTGACTTAATTATGGGTATGGATTGGCATGAGGAAGCCGACCCAAAAGTTAAGTTCAAAGATAAAATTGTCAAACTCAAGGACGAGAAGTCCGAACTACGTGCGATAAAGTTATATCATAAGCCTGGCTCTGACTCTACTCTGTCTTTCTGCTGTACAAGTTACCCAACTTTTCGGTCGATGGTAGTAAACAAGAAGTTAGATCAAGAGGTGATGATGGTACTTGTCAAACAAATAGGTGAGTGTTCTTCATCCTATCCACCTCCTATTCAAAAACTTCTTCATGAGTACAAGGACTTGCAGTATGAACCAACGGGAATCACTGACCGTGCTATTAAGCACACAATTGAGATCATTCCCGGAAGTAAGATTCCTAAGGGTGCCATTTACAGTATGTCTCCCAGGGAACTTGAGGAATTACGAAAACAACTGCAGAAACTTACTGACAAGGCATGGATTCGACCCAGCTCATCTCCTGATGGTGCACCTGTCTTATTTGTGCCCAAAAAGGAAGGTGAACTTCGACTGTGCATAGACTATCGTCGGCTAAATTCCATCAATGTTAAAAATGCGGAACCTCTTCCGTGCATTGATGATCTATTGGATCAGTTGCAAGGGTACAGGTATTTCAGTAAAATTGATCTTAAATCAGGATACCACCAGATTGAGGTAGCTTCTGAGGATCAACACACGACGACTTTCCGAACCAGGTATGGTCACTACGAGTTCGTGGTTATGCCTTTCGGTCTGACCAATGCACCTGCGACCTTCCAAAGGTCAATAAATGAGTTATTTTGTCAGTGGCTTGACCAATTCGTAATAGTCTATCTCGACGACATTCTAGTGTATAGCAAAACACTAGACGATCATGAAAAACACTTACGAATGGTCTTGCAGAAGTTGCGCGAGGGCAACTTCAAACTGAATCCAAAAAGTCTGAGTTTGCTAAGCCTGAAGTTTTGTACTTAGGGCATATAGTAAACAGAGAAGGACTAAGGCCTAAAGAAAAGAAGATTACAACAATCAGAGATTGACCACAACTTAAGACTATAAGAGAACCAAGGTCTGTCTTAGAACTAGCTAGAAACTTCTCTTTGATAGTCGCTCCTATGAGGAGAATATTGAAAAAGGAAAAAACTTGGTTGTGGGACAAAGACTGTGAGTCATCATTTAGAAAGTTAAAACATATTCTGACTCACTACCTTGTCCTAAAGATTGTTGACGCTTCGCTTCCTTTCATTGTCACAACTAGCACAAGTCAGTATACGATTGGGGTTATGCTACAGCAGGATGACGGTGAAGGATATAGACCTGTTGAGTTTATGTCAAAAAGACTACCGTTAGAAAAAGTACCCAACTCTACGTATGAAAGGGAACTGTATGCATTAGTAGTTGCACTAGATACTTGGAAACACTACTTGTTAGGAAGGCATTTCACTGTCTACTCTAATCACTCTACACTAAAGTGGATCAAGACTCATCCTAGACTTTCTGACAAGTTGGTAAGGTGGTCCACATTCCTTGATACATTTGATTTTGAGGTAAAAACCATCAAAGGTAAGTCCAACGTGGTTGCAGATGCTTTGTCCAGGCGTGCAGATTTCTTTGGAACTATTGTTTCTTATCTCGATATTGGAAATGAATTGAAAGAACAGATCCGCCAGGGGTATGGGAGTGATCTTATTTGGAGTCCTATCATTGGAACTCTACGAAAGAACCCTGAGTTATTTCCAAAATATCGAATGACTGATGACTGATGGTTTACTCTTCTTGTTGGACAAAACTGAAGAACAATTGTGTATTCCTCACCTAGAACCAATTAAACCACCGGTCCCCCTGACGTCGGAAACATCGAGGGTACCTGTAGCGCCGTTTCACGACGGGTACCGGTAGTACAACGTGGAAAACCGGGTGGGCCAAATGGCAGGATTGGACCCGTCGGCCTCGTAATTGGAAATAAACCGAATCGGCGCGGCGAATATTTCACCGTCAAAATGATCTTATTTTTTTTTCTGATATTTTTCCCTGAAAGATCACGACCTAATCTACGGACTCTCAAATTTTCAAACATTTTCATCATTTCTTCTGGGATTGGACCCGTCGGCCTCCGTACAACCCGGCGCCTCCGTACGGTCGCCGCCCCTCCGTACAACCCGACCCTAACTCACAGGGACTAGGAGTTTGATTATTGGGGAATGCCATGATATGGAAGGTCACTTTGGTTTCAAGAAATGCCGACGTACGAGAACATTTTGATTGGAAAGGAATGAAGGAAGATGTGCTAACGTATGTGCGGACTTGTCTTGTCTGTCAGAGGAACAAGCCCTCACATGAGAATCCAATGGAACTACTGAGACCGCTGTCTGTTCCAAGTGAGCCAGGTGAGTCTATCTCTATTGACTTCATGAGCCTCACTAAGAGTCGAAACGACAACAGTTCGGTAATGGTCATCGATGATATATTCAGTAAGTACGCCATGTTCATTCCTTTTCCTGCGGAAGCAAGAACCGAACTAGTCATCCAAAAGTTTCAAATGCGATGGGTCTCTGAGTATGGATTTCCTAAAACCATCGTATCCGACAGAGATGTTCGGTTCACTAGTCTGCAATGGCAAAAGTTGATGGAAGTCTATGGAACCCGTTTGACCACGTCGTCAGGCAGACATCCTGAAACGAATGACCAAACTGAGCAAATGAATCATCTTTGCCAACAACTTTTGGGAATGTATGTCCGTCCTGACCAGATTGATTGGAATGAGAACTTGTCGAAAATTGCTAGTGCATATAATAATAGTATACATACTGTTACAGGAAGAATGCCTAATGCACTACATAAAGGTTGGAAGCCTAAGCGTCCGATTGATGCGTTAACTAGGGACCAGATTCAAAGGCTACCCCCAGGGACACGTGAATTCACAGTTTTGTATGAAGAAGACATTAGGAAAGTGAAGGAAAACATACAAAAAGCCCAACTGCAAGTGATTGAACAAGCTAATAAACATCGTCGTCCTTCACAATTTCAAGAAGGGGACTTTGTCTGGGTTAAGTCTAAAGAGTTTTCCTTGGAAGAAAACGTGTCTCAGAAACTGCTACCTGTCTACTATGGGCCCTGGGAAGTTCTCAAAGTAATTGGAGGTGAAGATGGACCTTCCTATCGTATAGATATACCTCCACACCTCAAGACATACCCTGTCTTCCATGCGTCTAAACTGCTACCATATGTGAAAAATGACAATTTTCCAAATAGGCCATCTATTTTTCCACCTTCTATGAACAGAGGATACGAAGTTGAGAAAATATTGGAACATGGCTATTTTTCTACACGTGGCAGAGGACGACCTCAGAAGCAGTACAAGGTAACGTTCAAATCCCAACCTCCATCTGAAGCTAGATGGTTTAGTAGAAAAGAACTTTTACCTACTTCTCCTGACATTGTTGCGGCATATGAACGAGGGTTAACTGAGAAATGATGTATTTTCTGCGATGGAACTCGAAAACTGGGACGGCAGGAATGCAATAACCCATGCCATATGTCTCGTGGAACTGAGGGTCATTAGAAGGCCTACTTGGCCGCCCTCAGCCCAGGCCAAATAAGGGCAGAAAAGGCCCTTCATGATTTCATGGCCTGGGCGTGTGAGAGTTGACTTCGGTCAACTGTCAGTCCACCCAACAGTGTCCAAAGGTACCTAGCCCAGGCCGCAGGTCAAGCACACACATTTGTTTGTATGCAGGTACCTAGATAGCATCAGGTCCAAGGGAGAAGTCTGCAACTGTACAATCCGGGCCTTGAGATGTGAGTCAATCAGGACGTCTGGAGAAAAAGCAACCGAGGCCAGACAGCCTCGACGACTGCTACATAAGGCTGGCCTCGAGCAAGTCCAGCATTCAGTCTTGCTATGGTGAGTGGCGCTGCCTCTGGTACATGTGGCGCTGCCTCTGGTCTATGTGGCATGCTGACGTGGCGCTGCCTTTGGTACACATGGCACTGCCTCTGGTCTACGTGGCATGCTGACATAGCGCTGCCTCTGGTCCGCATGGCATGCTGACGTGGCACTGCCTGGCGCTACCTCTGGTCTACGTGGTATGCTGACATGGCTCTGCCTCTGGTACATGTGGCGCTGCCTCTGGGCTACGTGGCATGCTGATGTGGCGCTGCCTCTGGCATATGTGGCGCTGCCTCTGGCATATGTGGCGTTGCTCTTGGTATACGTGGCATTGCTATTGGTCTTCATTGTTGATGTGGTGCATGCCACCTGTCTCGGTTGCTGACGTGGCATTGTCCACGCTGTTTACATGAGGTGACTGGTTGCGAGGGAGAGGAAGATCGGGATCTGTGGTTATGAAGGATCGGGTACTCTCTTGTGGCTGACGTCGTCACTGGACATTTGCTGTGTCTTCAGAGTCTTCATGAGATAACGTGCCACGTGGCACTACTGTATGAAACCAGGATTATTCTTATTATCATTGATGATGTAGTGTGGAGCAGCCCGGAGAAGATGAGGGATCAGAAGGGTTCTGTGTATTCTCTCTTCCTCTCCTTTGTCTGTTCTCCCTCCATACTCTTCTATTTTTGGATAATGAGATAATGTTTGTGATATCACTTCACGATCTGGAGACTTTCAGACAGATATTGAAACTACTGTTGATTGACGACTTCTGGCTATCTATCAGACTGGGTTCATTACATCTAGAAAAAATCTGAAAAATCAGTGATGCGCATTCGAGTCCCAATCTTTTCGTAAAAAAAAGAAGTTTACTAGCCACCAGACAACTTTTTCTTTGGCTTGCACTGCTTCTGCGCGGAACACCGGGGGAGGAATCTTCTGCTCTATCGGACATGGTAGGGCCATATGCAAACAAAGGAGTGGCTGGCATGCATATTGCACATGGAGCTCTTTTTTTGGTGGAGCTCATTTCAACAACTTCAGCTGCAACCTTTACAAAGATCATTTCTCAATGATGACACCTTGGCCACAATTAGGAATGGATCAACATCCCTCATCTATTTAGTCACTTCCTGGGGTTCCATCTTCTGCAACTACTAAGTGCAATGGTCCATAACATAAGTCGCACTCAAGATTCCTGGTCTGTGATTTGAGCATGTTCGCACATTTTCTACACAAACCTGGACCAGAGCAAAAGAAGTGAGAAAAGGAGGAACTGTATCAAATCGATTTGTGACATACAACATGCAAGCACATCCAACGAAGGATCCATGACAGAGGGGGGTCATAAGTGCCCCGACTGATCAGAATTCCAGATTTGCCGGCCTTTACATGTACGTCTTCGTACTTTATTGGTGCCAGACTGAATGCATCTGTGCGTTTGCAAATTTGCACCTTCTTGGGTCAAATGTTTCTTCATTTCCATGGCTATGGACCTGCTAAGGAGGCAAGGACCTTGGCATAGTTCACGATACCTTGAGGGAATACTCCCAGATTCAGATCTAACTTTGCGATATGAACGCACACTTCCTGCTTGGGGCCAATCAGGGCTGAAGAATGATACAAGGAAAACAAAACCAGAAAGGAGAGATCTGTCAGGATTAAGGATATCGTTTATAACGATCCATGTTGAGTGGAACAAAAACACTCTCAACAAGGAAGGCCGAGCGGATGAGAAGGGCATGAAAGGAAAGATAAAATTGGGGTACAAGGAAAAGAAGAGGATGCACAAAGAAAACAATGAAGCAATCCTGAAAGTGCTGAAGAGAAGGTGAAAGGCAGGGGCTAACAGCAGGTAAAACGCGATGAAGGGAAAGATGGTTTTTTTTTTTTTTTTTTTTTTTTTTTTTTTTGCTAGGGTACTGCATTTTGGTGAGAAGAAATGGGTTGTTGT
>BFEA01000212.1:380396-404678 GCA_003427395.1 Chara braunii | reverse complement strand
GGGCAGGCGAGAGGTATATGATGGGCTTCGCAGAATTCTAAACACTCACCGCTGGAATAGCACATGAGGTTCATTGGTGTTTGGGTTGGACAAGATTTTGAGTCAAGGAGCAGTTATTGCCTATGGTAAGTGACCATCCCTACAGACCGGACAGGACCGGTTCGGGTGTGGACTGTGGAAGCACCGCATCCAGTTTTCACAGTCACAGTTGCTGCATCGAATGGCACGGCGCAGACAGATGTCACAGGCAACGTGGCTCCTACATGCTAGGAACACGGAGGCACGTCGACCACAATTATAGAGGCACTGCCGTTCTAGCCCGTCTACAAATTGGACACGACATGTCAGGGTGCCGTACATGAGTACAGAGCTGACTGTCGTCGTAGGTATGAAAGCAGAAACTCGCATGTGTGTATATGTGTGTGTGTGTGTGTGTGTGTGTGTGTGTGTGTGTGTGTGTGTGTGTGTGTGAGAGAGAGAGAGAGAGAGAGATGTGTTCGAATCATACTTGCAGCACATCTCATGGGCGGGGTGCTGCACGCGCATGCAGGCACGCACAAGTGATGCGCCACATTAAAAAAGTAGAAAACAAAAGTGTCCTCGATGTGTCCAGCCTCTTTCGGAAGGATCCCAACAGCATATTAGCCACGACCGGACGTCATGCAGAGATACACTTCAAACTTGTCCTCATTAAGGGTGGGCAGAGAAAATATAGTCTGGATTCGAATTCAGGTCTGTGCATGCTGGTTATGGGTCACTATTTCTCTGTTTTCTCGCTTTTCTTTTCTTTTCTCTATTTTTTTCTTTTCTTAGGAATACGTGCAGTGGCCCTAAGGGCCTTTACTCACCAAAATGTCTAGTGGCGGGAGCGTCGTGGAGCTCACCAAGAAGCCGTGTACGCAAGTGAGGATCACTCGGTACGCAAAGGAGGTCCTTCCCCCGCGTGTGGACAAGCAAGTACCCCTCTTGGATCCGGTAGTGAGAAGGGGCCGGATTAGGAGAGGAGCAATTTGCGTACTTGTCGCGAAACTCGGGGTCGGCTTGGTAGCCGCGGACGAATCTGTTCCGCAGGTCATCGTCGATCTCAAAGGTTGAGTAGACTGCGGTACAATGATCCGGACGCCGTGAAAGAGCATCCGCAAAACGGTTCGACTTCCCGGAAATGTGATTGAGAAAGAAGTCGAACTGGTCGATGAAAGTCGTCCATCGTGCGATGGTGTTGTTGACGGTGTCTTGGGTCTTATAGAAGACCAACGGATTGTTGTCCGTTACCCATCGAAATTGGCTTCGACCAAGGAGGAAGTGCCACCAGCGCTTGAGCGTGTGGACGAAGGCGAGGAGCTCCTTCTTGCGTGCATCGTCAATGGAATGCACGATGGGCACTTTCGTGCTGAAATACTCGACCGGGTGCCAGTCCACGCCATCATGTTGCTCGAGGACTGCACCAATGCCATAGCCTGACGCATCCATAGTGACGCGCGTAGGCGTGAGCGGGTCGTATATCCGCAAGACCTCCGCAGACAATAGCGCGACTTTGAGAGCAAAGAATGATCCTCGCGCCTCCTCTCCGAAGTCAAACGGTCGATCCTCGCACTGAAGCTTGTTCAAGTGGGCCGGGATCTTGGAGTAGCCTTTGATGAAGCGCTGATAGTAGCCGGTAAGACCGAGGAACGAGTGAACATCCGTGACGTTCCGAGGCTCCGGCCACTCCTGGACGGCCTGAATCTTGTCCGATAGCGGACTAATGCCCTCTGGTGTGACAAAATGGCCCAAGTATTCCAGCTCTTGCCGGACAAATTCACACTTGTCGCGGTTGGCCTTGTACTTGGCGCGGCGGAGCGTCTCCAACACTCGTCGAAGATGCCCAAGATGATCCTCCAATGACCGGCTATAGACGAGAATATCGTCTAAGTAGACCAGCACAAACCGGTCCAACATTGCACGAAACTCATTGGTCATGGCCGCCTGAAAGGTCGCCGGGGCGTTGGTGAGGCCAAAAGGCATGACCACCCACTCAAAATGCCTGGACCGCGTCTTGAATGCGGTCTTGTAGCGATCGTTCGACTGGATCGAGATTTGATGATATCCCGATTTCAAATCCAACTTGGAAAAATACTTCGCACCGCCCAGTCGCTCAAGAAGATCGTCGATGCGAGGAAGAGGCCCCGCATTCTTGACAGTTTGCGCGTTGAGCTTGCAGTAGTCGATACACAATCGTAGATCCTTGTTCTTCTTCCTGACGAAGAGAACTGGTGCTCCATATAGGGAGCTGCTAGGGCGGATCCAGCCCTTGGCCAGCAAATCATCGAGTTGTGCGCGGAGGACCTCAAGTTCCTCCTCGCTCATCTAATAGATGCAACCCTTCGGCGGCACGGCACCGGCCTCAAGAATGATCTCGTGAGAGATCGATGGATCCGGCACCACACCGGTAGGTGACTCGAAAATGTCGGCGAACTCGTCCAGCAACCGCACCACACGGGGGTCCGAGGACAAGTCCGTGGGTGAAGAGTCCGCTACCGCGACCGTCCGTAAGAAACATAGGCCGATCTCCTCGGGCTGCTCGTAAGCGCAAGTCGCCCGGAATGATTTGGCCGTCAGCACTTGGCACCGGGCCGAAGTGTGCGGTAGAGGAATAGTACACGCCACTTCCGCGCCGAAGGCGTCGCGAACGCTAAGAGTCCGCCGATGGAAGTTGACCGTGTGATCCGCACTTGCAAGCCAAGGCATTCCCAGAATGATGTCAAAGTCCGTGTCGAGAATATCGAATGTCACCGGTTCGCATGCATGAGGTGCGAAGTAGACCGGTACGGCCTCGATGTAACGGTCGAGAAGTTGTTGCGTCTTTCCATCCGCCAACTTGATCGCCGTCGGGTTTGCCTTCCTTCGAACTTGTGCGCCAAGGCCAGCCCTTTGCATTAAGGATTGGCTCATGAAGTTGCGAGACGCGCAGCTATCCAGCAAAGCGTTGCAGGACGCTTGCCCAACCTGAATGCGGACATACATGAGCGAAACTCACGGGCCACCTTGGTAGTATACGCAAGGATGTCCCCCACCGCAACTTCGTCATCCGTCGGCGAAGTTGGTGGTGCATAGAAGGATAAGTAAGTGTGGAGATGAGCGTTAAGTGCTGCGCATTGCGGTCCCGACAAACAGCCTGTGGTCGGGAGAGGAAGCCATGCAAAGTCCTTGGACGTGAGCGGGTCCAATACCTCTATGTTGAACTCGCGCGCCGAATCCCGTGAAGAACCACTTGAAGACGATATGTCGCCGTCGCCGGACGGATAAGAAACCGCACACACTCCTTGTCCTTGAGCTTGAGTACCCAGCGTAGGAACGAGCCGGGCAGCATAGTCCTCAAAAGAAAGTAGAAGAGGACTATCGACTTCCGCGTGCGCCTCGGAATGAAGGCCGGTTACTCGCAAAGAAACCGGTTCCGAAGGCGTCAAGAGTGTTGTCGAGTCACTCTCAGCGGTGCTCAGTTTCCCTGTTTGCCCTTGCCTTTCAATGGGCAACCCTGCGTCTAATGAAGATCGTTGTTGCACCAAAGGCAAAAGTGGAATCTCTCGCGCGCCTTGAAGGCTTGCTCGGAGATGCCATACTGGGTCCATGGGCTTGTCTGAGCTCATGCACCGGGCCCGGGGCTAGATGCGGTGTGTGTCTTCGTCTTGCCGCGTCCTCGGCCTCTGCCGGGGCGGCCACCTTCCCGGGCGGCTGCGAATCTCTCCCCTTCACTCGCAGATACAGCCTCGCTGGTTTGGTCCAACAGCGCTGCCGCTGCGACCATGGCCACTCTTGGCCGATGCTGGTCCCTGCTCGGGCCTGACGCAGATGAACGGAGGTTCTTGGCCTCCTTGTTCGTGATAATGATCTGCGCAGCCTTGTCGAACAACTCCGCCGTCGTCGTCAAGGTGCCCTCGACATGAGTCAGGGCATTGCTTAATGTCGGACATGACCTTGAGACAAAGTAGTGGCGAATGGCCTTGAAGCCCATCTGGATGTCTGGGACTGACGTCAAGCGTTGGTACTCGGCGATCCCGTCCGTACTCGACAGCGTGCCTTGCTCGAAGACCATGAGCTTGTCCATGGCTTTGATCTCCGGCGGCCCCACCTGGAACCGCTTGTGCCACGCTGCCTTCAGATCATTCCAATTGATCTTGGTGTGCAAGTCGTTGGCTACCACTCCGTACTTGGACAACAGGTTGTCCAACCAAGCCTGACACGCGCCCCCTGAGCGAGAGTACAAGTATGCGTGGTGCTTGAGTTCCTTGACGTTGTGGAGCTGCAGCGTGAGCTCGAACTTGCGAAACCATGGAATCGAATCTGTCTTCATTGAGTCGCAGAAGATCTCCTGCCCGTCGAACTTTGGAGTTGTCTCGCGCGGTTCTGAACTCGAGGTGGTGGAGGTAGTGCAGATCCGTCGTTGCAACTGTTGCGTTGCAGTCTGCTGTAATTGCACGCCATCCTTGAGTGAGCCGACGTCCATCTCCAATGCATTGAGGCGGTCGGCAGTGTTGGAAGAGCTTGCGTCGGCGGCGGCGACTGGTCGCTGCTCCAACCGTTGAAGGCGGTCTTGGACGTGAGCTAGCGAGGTGTCGAGACCGAGGATCTCCACCTGCTGTGTAATGCAGGTTGCGAGGAGATCTGTGAGGTGCGAGAGGAGGAGCGCGATCTTGTTTGCGCTATCCTCCAACTTACCATCCTCCGCTTCGGTTCGCCATTCCGCTGCCATTGTCAGTAACGCCCGCTCTCCGGTAAATATCTTCTCTCGACGCTGGTTCCTTTCTTCATCGGCAGCCCTTGCTGCTGCCTCGTCATGCTGGCGCTGTTGTTCAAGTGCCAGCAGACGTGCCTGCTCGGCATACTCGGCCTTCTTCTTCGCTGCTGCTGCAGCGTCATCTGCCCGTTTCTTTGTCTCGGTACTCCAGGCCAGCATGCGAGCCTGATAGGCCTCGTCTGCTTCCCCGGGCCTCTGGTCCATGACTGTTGTTTGAGATCGCAACAGCGTCTGCTTCCCCGGGCCTCTGGTCCATGACTGTTGTTTGAGATCGCAACAGCATAGACCGGGCGGGGGCCTGTTGATGTGGTATCCCTTGCTGCTGACGTGGCACTGCTGACGTGTCCTGTTGACGTGGTCTGCTGATGTAGCCTGCTGACGTGGCCTGCTGACGTACTGACGTAGTCTGCTAACGTGGCCTGCTGACATGGTCTGCTGACGTGGCCTGCTGACGTGGCAACTCACCAATGCCGCCACAGGGGGTACCCGGATACCAACAGAAACGGAAAGGCGAGAGATGGCAACAACATAGGTGGGGAGGGGTGGGTGGGATAATCGCCCGACCAATCACTTCGATAAGGAGCCACTAATCAAACAAGAAAAGTTTGAACTTTGCAAAAACTTTCGAGAAAAAAAAAAAAAAAAATCCCGATTTTTGCAAGTTCGGTAGGTCTCCCAACCTCGAAGTGTGAAATGATCACTGAAAGAAAAATTTCGACTTTAGACTGCCAATGATTTGTAGAACTGAACGACAGAATCCCAGAACTGCGAAAAAAATTCCGAACCGAAATGACAAATATTTGAATTTATTCCGATGAGAATATTCGCAGTTTGGAAAATAATACTGCAGGAGGTATTTCCCGTACCGTTTTCAGAAAACGAATTTCAGAAAAGAAAATATTCCGAATTTCTAAGTAACGGGAAATGCAACAAGAAATCGAAATTTTTTAAAAGAAAAATATTCCGGATTTTCAACAGCGAAATTTCAAATTTTCAGAAGAAAAACGAAAATGGGAATTTCAGATGTTGCGATTTTGCGATTTTCCACAACAGAATAGCGAGAAAATAAAATCCAAGAAAAGAAAAAAATTTTGATTTTCGGTAGTGAGGTCAAGATCGTGATTTTGGGGTCTAACTAGTATGTCCTAATCAACCAATAAAGACTAACTAGCTTTTTGGTCCCCGCACACGTGTCAGATCAGGGTGCATGCACAGATATGCCATGTACGTAATAACCGAGGATCTGCAATGTGATAAAAAGGACAGAATGGACAATGCAGTGCGAGTAGAATCTCGACAGACAATGTGCATTCTCATACATACTAAAGGTGCTGAATAGCGCAGGGAAGACTTTGATACAAGGACTGACCTGACAAGGACTGACCTCACTCACGTAGTAACAAGTAGCAAAGCAGAATGCTAGAATACTGATAACAAGCCCAATCAATGTTTGAACCCAGACCAAACACGCATCATACCCATCACCGAGTGTGAGGGAGCCTGGCGCTGTACACAGGAAGAAGCGCCAGGTTCAGACATACACAGACGAAGAGGTAGGGAACAGACTAAAGGAGGGAGAGTGATGGGAATGTCGTTAACACCAAGTCTTGGTCACCAATCCCAAATAATCCCTCGTTGCCTTGTCTGAAGCCCCCAAAAGTCGAGTCTGGATCCAATGTCACCAAGCTCTGTCTCTCTTCTCTCGCAGTCTGCAGATGCAGAGAAGTCAGATGTTGAGAGGGAGAGAAGAAGATGGTGGACTGAGAAGAGGAAGAAGAAGACTCTCTCTCTCACTGTTACGAACCAGATACTAACCTGTGATGTGGGCGCTGTGCTGCAGKTACCTCGAAGACGAAGCTGGAGCAAYGGCRCTGCAGGTAAGTACTCCTGGCCTCCGCCCAAACTCTCTCTCTCTCTCTCTCTAACACTATCCTAGCTATGGCGCCCAGCGCTGGAGACTACAGCTACCTACTGCGCCCAGCGCTGAAGACTACAAGCTAACGCTACCACTACTACAACGCAGCGCTCCCTCCAGAGTGCTGCTCCCGAATCCTGAAGACTACTGCCTCCTGAATGCATCGTGAAGTGCCTGGGGAGGTACCTATATACTTCCACGGCCTGCCTCCTAAGGGCCAGCCAGGGCGAGGAGGCTGCTCTTGCCAATCCACGGCCTGACTCCTGACTGCCTGAAGGGCCAGCCAGGCCGAGGAGGCTGCTCTTGCCAATCCAGGGCCTGCCTCCTGACTGCCTGAAGGGCCAGCCAGGCCGAGGAGGCTACTCTTGCCAATCCACGGCCTGCCTCCTGACTGCCTAAGGGCCGGCCAGGCCGAGGAGGCTGCTCTTGCCAATGCCGAAGTGTGCCAGGGGCTGGCGCTGCAGCATCTGCTGAGGCGGTCGTGGATACAGGCTAAGAATAGCCTGTTTCCGAAACCCTGGTTTGGTGCCTGAGTTTCCGGGCCGGTCGTTCTGGCGAACGACCGAAAATAGCCCTTCGTTTCAGGCTAAATAGGCTCTTGCCATTTTTAGTTTGAAACGACACAGGGACTGTAGGCCCCTGTTTTCAGGCTGAATTCTAGGCTTTTTGGCTGAAGGGCGCAGGGCCTGGAAAATGGCCTGCGAGTGCAGGCGCAGCATGCAACACCCGGTGAGCACGTCATTCCCAGTGGGAAAGGGGGAGAGGGTGGGAGGAGGGAGAGAAAGAGGACGGAAAGAACCAGCAAGAAGAAACAAGTTACCACAAAACAGTATATTAATGCATATCCCATAGACACAAGCCAACAAGAGCAGAAGCATCCCAATGACGTGCTCACCGGGCCAGATACTGACGGGGAAGGACGGATGGGTGGGACCGCGGGCAAGCGTACGAAGAACTCTTCCCGAAACGACAAAGAGGCAGAAGGGCAAAAATTTAAAAAGGCAGAAAAACAGACAAAAGGACAAAAAGACAAAAAGGCAAGACAAGATTACAAAAGGACAAGAAGACCGAAGGGCACGTTACTTGTCCCGAATCCTCCCCGGATCCGTGTGCTTACCCCTTGGTCGTTTGTGCCCACCCGAGGTGGGCCTACCCAGGCCTGAATCCTCACCCTGAAAATTAGGAGGGCCTTGGCGGGTATTGTTGGCTTCTACCTGGATCCGGTGCTCATCCTGTCCATGCGTGTGTGTGTGTGTGTGTGTGTGTGTGTGTGTGTGTGTGTGTGTGTGTGTGTGTGTGTGTCCCGCCCACTACCCCTGCAAGGGGACCTGGATGGGACAGGTACCTGTACCTACCCCTGAGCCACTCTTAACAGAGGGCCCAGGGTCACACTACCCACATACACAAACACAGCGCACTACAGGTCAACACACATCGTTAGTAAGGCATTCCAAAGGAGTTTTTCAGGATCTCATGTACCTCCATTGGTGAACATCGGAAGGGTTGGAATCCTTCCGGGTTTTTGATAACCCTTCTGACCATTCCCCAGCACCTTCTCCTGTTAAAACCATTATGGCACATTCTGTTTAGGATTTTTACAATATCCTTTGCAGCTTTCTGGGGGTTGGATGTGATGATGAGTACCGAGGCTGTCTGCCCAAGGATGATGGATAAAGATTGCTTAGTTGGCCTGTTCGATTTGTATCTGATGTATCTGTTGATCTTCAGATCCAATTCTTCTATCTTATCAAATTTCTCAGTGCTGTATCTTCCGTCTGGCATGTCCACAGTGAGCCTGAGGTTCAGGAATGTACCGCTTCTATCCCCCACGCTTTGTTCCTTGATTTCGATGAACTCCGAAGGGTATAGCCAAAATGGGTCACTATCATTATGGGGTCGGTCTCTCAGGAGGAATTCCCTGATACAGGTGTTGTTCAGGGCATTCAGGTCGTCCATGTATCTGTAGGTGTGGGAGAACAGATTGACTAAGTGCCTGTATCTGGTTTCGACGAGTCTCATCATACAACCGAACTCATACCGGAAGAAGTACAAGTTGCACCAGATCGGAGAGCAGGGCAACCCCATGGGGATGCCATTTCTCTGTCTCCAGACCTTTCCTCCGAATTGGATATAGTTCCTATCCGCTAGCCATCGGTTCATTTTAATGAGTTGGTCAGGGTCAATCAGTTTTTCATTGGGCCCTGTATTGGTTGATTTTGTCCATCTGACTCATGTTCCCCCATTATCCATCATAGTCACTTTGATACATACATCCCCTTTGGTTCTCCTTCTGTGGGCAAAGCCCTTCTTGATCGAAAAGGAAAGCGCAGAGATCAGCCCGTGCTTTGAATCATCCGTGGGGATTGTCTCAAAGCAACGGCTGATATCGGCCGAAAAAATCAAAAATACCGCATCGGGTAAATTTAAGCAGTACTCGTTAATGGACTCAATTGGCCACCAAAGATTCACGTTAAGACCGTGGAGGCTTTTCAGTGTACGAGACTTTTCCATACAGAATTCCTGCATCTCCTTACTAATCAAATCAAGGGCATCAGCACAGATTACCGCAATGGGTGAAAACATGCATTGATTAGCGTTCGTAATCCATCTTAGCATTTTCTTGTGGCTTTTGTAGTTCGCCATCAGGTACGGGATTTTTTCCGGTCCCAAAGGATAGCCCAGATTATCATCCCCACGTATGATTCGGATCATTTCCCTTGCATCTGGTTCTAGTAGCTCAAAATCTGGTCCTGACAGTCTCTCCAATGCTAGTTGCCTAACAAGGTCCTTGCACATGATTACCGGGGTGCTAGATGCCTTATCCATACATGCAATGAAAAAGAATCTGGTGATGTAATCGATCTCATGCCTGAGACAATGTTCATCGATGTTTATAGCATCACCCTTACCATGCCTTCCCTTATATTCTATAAATCTCTCAAGGCAGTACCGTCTTAGCTTACTTCTAACCCTACCGATCTCCTCCTTTACAAAGTCATAGTCCCTGCTATACAACGTCAGTGTTTCGTCAAACGCACGTAGGATTGTACCAATGGCAGCCCCGATGTCCAGATCGGTGGTGAGGACATGATTCAGTCCAAATCCCAGGATGAGCCTGAGCAGCGGGAGGCGAGAGATGGAGTAGTCCATGGTGACAACATGAGGGCCAGAGAGGCTTCCAATCTTCCCCTCTTGAAGGAGGTCCGCTGTAGCTGGTTCGATGAACTTGGCATATCTGCTGCTACAGGCACAGAGGCCCTTGCTCTTCTCCCAATTCTCCAAAGCAAAGTCTCGAAAAACTTCCGCCGGTTTATACAGGAACCTGGGAACAGTATCATCATAGGTCCTCTTCTTGGGATTCGGAAGTTCCGGAGTCGGGAGTCCCGGGGTGATTCAGGTGGGGAGGATCAAATTAGCCAAGATTCTTGGGCAGGGATGGGTTCTGAATGCGCTACCTGCGAGGGCATCAGCAGTCGTCAACTCTGGGTTACGCTCAAGGTTGCGGAGGATCGTCAGCATCACCTCCCGTATCCAGACGAAAGTGACAGAGGCCTTGGCTAGCTCCCTCCAGGAGCTCCTCAGGTGGTGGAGGAGGAAGGCAACCCGAACTCTATTTGAGCCGCAATCAGGCTTCACGATCTCTGGTTTAGTCAGGAGGAACCAGATAGCATGGTCAAACCAGATTGGTCCACCATTACAGGTACGAGCATTCCTATATCCACACCTACATTTCAGGTACGGCCATCCTACGTTCCAAATTTTGCGCATGTTCTTGAAATCCAAGCTAAGTGAGGTTGTTAACATCTTCTGCATAACAACCGGGTTAGCATAAACACACTTGGTGGGATCGAGTTCACTCATTGTGGGGAAGGAAAGCTTCCCGCCGAGGTGCGGGGTGCTGTTAGCATAGTCCAGGATACCGGCCATGGCCTTCCTACGACATTCTTCGATCTCGTTTTTGGACAGGTCAGCAAGGAACTTCCAGCCCTTGATGTTGATGGGGGCTAGGTAATTGAACCCACCCTGCACCCAGACTCTATCCTGCTGCCATCTGGCCATTCCCTCTACCCACTGAGCTGAAGCAATAGGAACAAAACCGTTATTCCTGCTACGCTCTACTTCCATCCCTTCTCCCCCTGGTGGAGGTGGAGGCAGGTTATCCAGTAGTTGCCTCAGTTCTTCTTCCTCTTCCCCCATAATCCCCATGAGCGCCGGGTCATACCCATCCCCATCCATATGTACGTCATCCGCCACCGATTCCCTCTCCACGTCCCAGATCTTTTTGAGGTTTTCCTCAAGCTTCGCGGTTCTCTCCATCAGCCCGTCGCGTTCCCTCATCGCATTCCTCTTCTTTTACTCCGCCTTAGCAATATCCCATTTAGGATGAGATCCAAGTGGTGCCTCTCATGTTCATAGGTCCAGGCCAGATCCGCCCAATCGTTGAAGAGAAGGGTCTCAGTTATGAGAGGGAACGATCCGTCTGTAACCTTTCGTCCGACCATGGCTGTAACCACGGGGTGGATGACGTTGATGATGGACTGGGTAGGTTTCGAGTATGGTTCCAAGTCCACAAGGAAGGGGTTCCTGTCGACGGTTTCCGCCCACCAACCACCTGTTGGGTTCCTATCATGTTGGGAACTCTGGGAGAAGCCCATGATTCGTTCAAAGGGGTAGGGGTGATGAGAGAAGAGAGGGGGGGAAAAAATCGGATAGAAGGAGAGGAGGGAAAAACAGGAGAGAGTGGGAAAGGGGGAGAGGGTGGGAGGAGGGAGAGAAAGAGGACGGAAAGGACCAGCAAGAAGAAACAAGTTACCACAAAACAGTATATTAATGCATATCCCATAGACACAAGCCAACAAGAGCAGAATCACCCAGGTGAGCACGTCATTCCACTTGTATGTACAGGCGGGTATCAAGGCAACCAGGTGGACTTACTACAGTAATAAACCATTGGTCTGATCCGTCTCCAAGGCGCAGCCAAGGGAGTCAACCCTTCGACAGTTAACTAGAGGGAAGGCCCTCCATGTGTGTGTTCATATAATCCCATGACGAACCCGTCATGCACTTCACCAATGCGGTGATACGCCAGGTACGGTCATGTCCCAATCATACTGTCACAGCCACCGAACCAAGTATCCCCCAACGATACAGAAATGACGAGATGGTTGCATCCATGGGTGTTGTTATCAGAAAAATATAATACACACATACATACCCATATCTCGATAACCGAATATTAAAGCAGGCGAGGAAAATATCGATACGAATGGTAGGGTAGCAAGTGGGGATCATCAGCTATCTCAGAGGTAGGTGATGGTAGCAACCTGCTGCCTTACGTGTCTCAAAAAAGATGATGCAATAAAGACACAAAACAGAGAGGGGGGGAAAGTATGAGAATGGACAAAAAGCAGAACACCGAACAAAAGTTCCTCAAACAAATAGTCGTTTGCGAATCAATAGGAGTATATCCATATCAGCAGAAACAAATGGAGTTAAAATGAAGCTTAAAACGAAGCTTAAAACGAAGCTTAAGACGAAGCTTAAAACGAAGCTTAAAACGAAGCTTAAGACGAAGCTAGCAAGCAGCAATGTCCGATATGGAAGAACACCTGGGTGTAAGCAAGTGGGGGCCCGGTTTGTACTTCATGGGATGATCGACGCTGCAGGAGGGTTGTGGCTCCCCTAAAAGCTTTTTCGCCGTTGCCACTCGACCGGCTCATCAGAGGGGTTCTTTTCCTGCAAAAAGCACATCCAGTTCACAAACAAACACAGTCGACCAATTCCGAAGCAACCACAGAGCAGGGAGATGCTGGACCATATATCGTTCCTTCCGCCGCGATCTCCTCCTCAGGTTCCGGCGTGATCGGAAGGTCCACCTCCGCTCCGATCGTGAAGTCCCAGTCAGCCATAGCTGAACAGTCGCCTTGCCACGCAAGCTTCGTTCCGTAGAAAACAGAATGCAGTCAAACGTGTACAAACAGAGTACATGATATACCAATAGGCAGTTCCTTCTGTATATATGTATTTCGGCATGACTATAGAGAGGGGAGAAGGCGGGAGGGAAATGTCGAGAAAGGCCGAGAAAAGAATCAGAGATGAATCACGGGATAGGCAATCCCCGAATGATTATTCCATTTTCGATAGGACCCAAGGGGTGGGGTTCGTCAGTTTCTAGTATCATCTGGTCATGAACCCGTCCAGTTCCATTCGTATCGATATTTTCCTCGCCTGCTTTAATATTCGGTTGTCGAGATATGGTTATGTATGTGTGTATTATATTTTTCTGATAACAACACCCATGGATGCAACCATCTCGTCATTTCTGTATCGTTGGGGGATACTTGGTTCGTTGGCTGTGACGGTATGATTGGGACATGACCGTACCTGGCGTATCACCGCATTGGTGAAGTTCATGACGGGTTCGTCATGGGATTATATGAACACACACACACACGGGGCCCCCTGCCCACACCCCCATGCCCTGCGCAAATGCGTTCAGTGCGTTTAGGCGCGTTCAATGAACGCGCGTTCAACGCGTTCAAAACATGAACGCGAAACGCGCGTTCATTGAACGTGCGGCAACATAGCTGACCCTGACCCTCAAGCAGTCTGCTAAGACTGAGCACTCGCTTGCTCAGATTAACCAACCTTCTCTCTCAAGGCAGGTGGCAGCAACTCAGCGAGTACTGCAGAGAAAACTCAATTACGGCTACTTCCTGTTTGTCTCTAATTATTTGTTAGTTTTTATTTAGCTGAATTGTGGGAAATCAAAATGGCAGATGTTGGGAAGAGAGAGGCTTCTGAGGCAAAGCCTCAGATTCCGCTTGACCCTTTAGAGGTTGAACTGCGGGCCCGGGAGGGGAAACTCCGCTAGCAGGCCCAGGTAGTTGAGTCCCTAAAGGCTGAGCTGAAGAGGAAAGAAGCAGCAGCTCAGAAGGAGGCCAGGAGAAAGCTGTTGATTGCAGACGTGGAGAAGATCAGGACAAGTGGTACTTCCAGCCAGTACAATAAGGACATGGCTGAGTTCATCCTCTTGCAGGATGATATTCACCGTTCTTATTTTACTAACTGGGATGACCGAATTACCAGTTTGGAGAGCAGTCATTCAACTTTTTCCAAAAACCTGGATGACATCTCTGCCAAACTGGACCAGATCCTTACTCATTTGAAGATCCCTACCACCCTGACCTTGCCTCCATCCCCTGGGCCTTCTCAAGCAGGCCCTCAGCAACTCCCACAATCCAGACCCACATCCCCATCTTCTACACCCAAGTCAACAGCTGCTTCACAACCCTCAGTTTCATTCGATCAGCAGCGGCCCAAGGTGACCCCTCCACCCATGTTCTCTGGCGAGGACACAAAGAACCTACCTGAGTGGGTTCAAATGTGACGAGGATGTGAAAGTGTCAGCCATCCTTGCTCATCTCGAGGGGACTGCATTGAAATGGTGCACCTCTACCTCTAGCAAGCAAGGTATGGAGATGTCTGATTGGGCGCAGAGGTTCGGGGTGGCTGGATTTTTGCAGGCACTGCAGGACCGGTTTGCAGACAAGGAGCAGGCCAGAAAAGCAGCAGACGAATTTCTGCGCCTGGGCCAAAGAAGTTTGATGGCTCCTTGTCCAAACTGTACTCCACCTTTGAGAGTCACTCCTGGGTTGGAGATGAGGGAGCAGGATCTGCTCATTCATTTCCTCAGCGCAACGCCTGAGCAATTCCAGCTTGCCTTATTCTCTCAGGGCCACAAGGACTGGCGGTCCTTTGGCAAGGCAGCCCTGGACTTGGAGTCCAAACTCTATGTCCAGGAAGCACCTTCTGAAGGAAGGGACCCTCCTCAAAGGGGCGAAGGAGGAGGAAGGGACCCTCCTCAAAGGGGCGAAGGAGGAGGAAGGGTGCCCTATTTGCTGTTGCAGCTTCGAGTTCAGTTTATGATGCAGCATCCGAAGGTGGGACCCCTCCATCTGAGACTGCTTCCTCATCTGCTGCAGATCCTGCTGTTCTTGCCCTGGCTGATGCTTTGATGGGCATGGCAAGGGGTAAAGCCCCAGCCCAGAAAGCACCAATTAGCAGCAAGGGGAAAGGTAAGGGGCGTGCCTCTTCCCCTAGTGCCCAGAGAGTACCTCTACCACGAGATGTCCGTTGGCCAGCTGACCCCCTTGATCCTTCCACCTTCCCCTGGCATGCACTCAGGATCCAAGAGGGGGTCTGGAGGAAGAGAAAGGACAAGGGTGTCTGCCTACCACCAGTGCTGATTCACTTTCTGACGAAGGTGAATCTTCATATTCTCTCGCCGGTTCTTCTTCTGGAGTTGCATCTTCAGGGCCCTTAACTTTTGAGGACTCTGAGCTGGATGAGACGTTGGAGGAGGATGATGCTCAATGCCTTGGTGATCTTTTCTTGTCCTTGCAAGAGAAGAAAAAACACAGGTCATAACTCATCCTGCTTCGACCCTCTATCCTGGGAGCCAAGATCAAAGGGCTCTTAGACTGTGGGCCTACTCACAATTTCATATCTCCCAAGGCAGTCAGCAAGTTGCACTTGGACTAGAGACTGGTGAAATTACGACAGCCTATAGAGGTTCGCATTGGGGACTCTTCCACAGTCAGGATCACTACTGATGTCAAGGGCCTACCTGTGTCCTTTGACAAGCAGGGAGAAATCAGGAACCGCCTTAATTTCAACGTGTTCACTAGCGTTCCCTTTGACCTTGTCTTCTCTATGAAGTGGCTTGGTGCCACCAATCCTAGGATCGACTGGCGGATCCCTAGGGTTGAGCTACCTGACTGACATGAGGTTTATCGTCCTTGTATGCTCGCCGACGAGTACCATCCGGCCAACAGCTGTTACTGCATGAGTGCTCGCAGATTTATGCATTTCTCTTGCCAGACTGACCACACCTGTCTGTTTGTGGCTTACGTCACACAGACTGATGTAGAAACTGCTCCCTGTCCCTCTCAAATTCAGCAGGTTGTTGACCGCTTCTCAGATCTTATGGAGGAGCCTACTGGACTTGTCCATAGGCAGACCAAACATAAGATCGAGATCCTGCCTGGTTCGGTCCCTCCCAAGGGCCGAGTCTACAGGATGTCACCCGCTGAACTTGAAGAGCTCAGGAAACAGTTAGAGACCTTGACCAGCAAGGGCTGGATCGGGTCCAACACATCTGAGTTTCGGGCACTAGTCCTCTTTGTTCCAAAGGGGAATGGTGAGTTCAGGATGTGCGTGGACTATGTGGTCTCAATAAAATCACGAGGAAGTCTACAGAGCCCCTTCCTCGCATTGATGATCTGTTGGACATAGTGCATCTTTAGTAAGATCGACCTCAAATCTGATTATCACCAAATTAAGATGGTTGAAGGCGATGTCCACAGGACAACCTTCAAGACCAGGCATGGCACCTATGAGTACCTGGTCATGTCATTCGGTTTTTGCAACGCCCCAAGCACCTTCCAAACAGAGATGCATCGCATACTCAGGCCTTACCTGGACAAGTTCATAGTTGTCTACCTAAATGATATCTTGGTATTCAGTCGTTCTGTCCAGGAGCATGCGCAACATCTGGCTCTGGTCCTCCAGGCCTTACGTGATAACCAGTACAAGATCAACAGACTGAAGTCCTCTTTTGAGGTTCCCTCTGTAATCTACCTAGGTCACGTCATTTCTGGAGAGGGTTTGGCTCCTGAAGCAACGAAAGTTGCTGCAGCTCAGGACTGGCCACGACCTGCTAACATTCGTGATGTCCGGTCATTCTTGGGACTTGCATCTTATAATAGGAAGTTCATGCAGAACTTCTCTTCTATCACGGCTCCCTTGACTGATCTCACAAAGAAAGGCACTTCCTTTCTTTGGACATCAAAATGTCAGGAGGCTTTCACACATCTCAAGGAGGCATTGAGTCGTGCCCCTGTCTTGAAGTTACCTGACCTTACCCTGCCTTTTGTGCTTACCACTGACGCTTGCCAATATGGTGTAGGGGCGGTACTTCAACAGGATGATGGAATGGTTTGCATCCTATCCAGTATATGATCAAGAAGATCAAAACAAAGAAGTTGCAGGACTGTACCTATGAGAAAGAGCTTTATGCTCTTGTGTCAGCGCGCAAGCATTGGAAGCACTTCCTCCTGGGCAGGCACTTCAAGATCTTCTCAGATCACTCCACCCTGCAGTGGATTAAGTCCCAAGGAGAACTGAATGACAAGCTTGCTCGCTACATCCTGTTCGTTGTCATGTTTGGCTTTGAACTGAGACACAAGAAGGGTTGCTACAATCGAGTAGCAGATGCCCTTTCTCATAAGCCCGATGCTCTTTTTCTGATCTCCTTTACTCACTCATTTGGAGAGAGGACTCGTCAGACCATTGCCCGGTTGCTGCCCCAGGATGCGGTTTTTGGGCCTATAGTGAGGAATCTCCAAGATGATCCTGCATCTGAACCACGATATACTCTGGTTTCAGACCTGCTGTATGCTTGCAGCAGAGGTGAGGAACGCCTGTGCATTCCCCAGGACCGCAAGCTGAGAACACTCCTGATGTCTGAGTGTCATGATGCTCGTGGTCACTTTGGAGCCCTCAAATCGTATGCATCCCTGTCGCAGCGCTTCTTCTGGAAGGAGATGAGGAGTGACATGCTGCACTATGTGGAAACCTGTGAGTTATGCCAAAGGAACAAGGTAGTATGATGACCTCCCCTTGGCCTACTCAAACCACTACCCATCCCTGAGGCACCTGCACAGTTAGTGTCTATTGACTTTATTGACTTAGGTAGGACCACACCTCGTGGTATGCGTCATGTTATGGTGTGCGTGGATCGGTTCTCCAAATATGCAGAGTTCATCCCCTTGCCAGCTAAAGCTCGCGTTCCAGCCGTTCAGGCGGCATTTGCTGACAGGTGGGTCACACATCATGGACCACCCACCTCTATAGTCAGTGACCAAGATCCTCGTTTTTGCAGCAACGAATGGCAATCCTACTGCAGGGATTACCTTCATTCCAGACTGGATATGACATCTGGTCGTCATCCTGAAGCCAATGGACAGGCTGAAGTGATGAACCAGATTTTGTTTCAGTTGTTGCGTCCTGTGATCAGTCCAGATCAGCAGGACTGGGATCTCCATTTGGGTCGTGCACAACTTGTATATAACACGTCTGTACACTCCTCTACTTGTTGTACACTCTACCAGTTACACTGGGGTCGGGAGCCACGACAGCCTCTCGCTGACATCATCAATAAGGCTACCCCTACGCTCACACCTGGAACTGCAAAGTTCACCATGCGTTACCGTGTGGACATAAAAGTGCGCCTGTGCCAACCTGTTGAAAGCTCAAAAGGCTATGATTCAGCAGGCTAACAAGCACAGACGTCCTTCTACTATTCGCACAGGTGACTGAGGGTGGGTACTCAATTCTGAGTTGTCGCGAGAGGAGGATATTTCGCTTAAGCTGCTGCCACGATACATGGGTCCATGGCAGGTCTTAGATACAATGGGAGCTGATCCATTTGGACCATCCTATACCGTGGATGTCCCTCTGCATCTACAAACCTACCCTGTCTTTCATGCATCTAAGTTGTTACCATTTACCTCAGATGATGCATTCCCAGAAAGGCCTCCTCAGTTCGGTCCCCCTATCCCTAGCAAAGGATATGAGGTGGAGTCCGTTGAGGATAAGTCAGGTACAGTACCAGATAAGGAGTACCTTGTGAAGTTCCTATACCAGCCACATACAGAAGACCGCTGGTTTACTCGCAAGGAATTTCTGAAGACTGCAAAGTCTGTCATTCTCATATATGAGGCAGCACAAAAGGGGAATCCCTTCAGCGCTTTGCACGCCTACGCCCCTAGCTCGGAGGTCCTCGCTCCGGGGGAGAGTAGGTCTGCAATGACTTGCTGTTTTCTGGTCGTCTGTAGCCTCTCTCTATCAAGGCTGTATTATAGGTAGGACAGATTCATAATTTTGTTGGGCTGAGGGCTAACTGAGTGACCTGCATGTAAGGAAAATTTGTGAGGGACATATCTGTAAATACGGGAAAATACAGGCCCATACTAACTGAATTTCCTACAGATAACCTAACTGCGAATAGTAGGCTGGGCTACCCCTAAGACAGACAAGCCCTATAGGCCTATGCTGATAGAAGGTCCTATAGCCTATAGCCGGGTAAGGTAGAGGCCGAGAGGCCGAAACTGAATCGGTACCGGTCAGTCAGTAAGTCCGGTCTAGGTCGAGTCTAGGCTAGTTTTAGTCTATAGATAGGATGGACACATCGGTTCAGGGCTTTTGGCAGTTGGTCCAGAGTACATCGCTGTTGTGCTACGCGTGAACCGGAAGTGGTGACGGCTCAACGTGGAAGGAGACAGGCATAGCCAGACCTTCGGAGCGCCGACCATAGCTGGGACCTGCGCTGCACTCTGCCAGCACGTAGGGGCTGTCAGAGGTTTGGGTTATCGAGGTCTGCTGGAGGCGAGAGAAGTTGGTGCCCTGATGGACCCTCCTCCGGGGTGGGGTTCCAGGGTTGTGGCACTGCAGCCATAGCTGCCGCTTCTTCCTCAGAGGCCATCTCAGGAGTTGGTGGCGCTGCTGCAGACTTCCATCCGAGAAGTCTTCTAACATTTCGTCATCATCTGATACTATGGCGTTGGTCTTCTTCTTCATCCTCTGAGTGGCGTTTGGCCTCAGAGGCCTGTTTCAGGGTGGCGCTTCCCTTTGGAGGCTGTATCTGGGTGGCGCTTGATGTTTGTCTCAGGGATGTCACGGGTGGTTACTCGGGGTTGGGGAGTGAAGCGCTGCTCATTTCTGAGCAGCGCACTGTAGTACTAAGGTTAATAAACAGTGTAATATTGGGTTTGGACTATCATCGTTTCATTGTTTCCTGGATGTGATCTACTCGGCTTTTCTTTATGACTGGTTGTGAGGATTGAGTGGAGTGAATCGGACTTTCAGTGTACCCTGTCATATCGCATGGTCAAGTCTTCCGCTGTGTTTATCTCTCCCTGTGCGGTGTGATACTCCTATCCTCTCCCCTTCCTTTTGTGTATGTATGGGCATACCTGGAAGTCTATGTGTGCGAGTGTTGGTCTCAGACAACAAACAACCAGAATCATAACAGAGAGATGGTTGGCGGAGGCCAGGGAGACTTACCTGTGGTGCCATAGCTCCAGCTCCGTCTTCGGTGTACCTGCAACAAAGCACCACCTTCACAGGTTAGTACCGGACTCTGTGTGTGTGTGTGTGTGTGTGTGTGTGTGTGTGTGTGTGTGTGTGTGTGTGTGTGTGTGTGTGAGAGAGAGAGAGAGAGAGAGAGANTGTGTGTGTGTGTGTGTGAGAGAGAGAGAGAGAGAGAGAGAGAGAGAGTTGTTCTTCTTCCTCTTCTAAGTCCACCATCTCTCCCTCACCCTCTCGCTACCTAACTTCTCAGTAGCTGCAGACTACGAGAGAGAGAGAGAGAGAGATCGGTGACTTAGGGACTTGACGACATTTGGATCCAGACTCGACATTGGGATTCAGACATTTGACGAGGGATTATTTGGGACCTCTACCGAAGACTTGGTGTTGACGACATTCCCATCTTCCCCTCTTCTTCATCTAACCCCTCTCCTCTTCGTCTGTGTATGGTTGGGGACTGGCGCATTCTTCCTGTGTGAGCGCCAGGCCCCTTCACACCATGGAATGATGATGATGTATGTCTGGTCTGCATTGCAACATTGATTGTTCGGATCATTGGTATTTAAGCCTTCCGCTGTGCTATCCTCTACTATGTGAGAGCGGTCGGTTCTTGTTCTGGTCTGCACCTTTATGGTATGCGACACCACCACTGTGTGGGATTTGCAGAAGGGAGCGGAAATAACAACTTTCATACCCCGCCTAAAAAAAAAGATGGAATGAGCCCCCCTGTTTTTCAAGTATTTTATGCCTCGCCATTCTGAAACTTTTGGGGGAAGGGCCTGCGGAAATCGACATTTGGCAGCCCTTACCCAAAAGAAAATTTTGAGTTGGGGGCCCGGCCGGTTTCCGAGCTCGCGTGGTGAGTTTAACATTTTTGCCGAGTTGGGGACCCTAAGAAATTACGAAACCCCTACTCTTTTTTTTTTTTTTTTTTGGTGGACCTAATTTTTCCAGTGCGCTGCGTTTTGGTGCGCTGCGCGCAGTGCGCAATTTGTGCGCAAATCCGCGCACTGAAGTGCACCGCAACTATGCCGCTAACTCAACCACCCTGCGCCCGTCTACTCCAGTGTTTGGTCAAGCTGTAGCTATGATTGTCAGAAAGAGTGACACCTTGTTTTCTACATCCTGCCCAGGACAGAAACCACAGTTTTGGCACCAAGGAAGACCGATACCACTGCCTCATACACCTTCCAGGGATCATTTCGCCATGACAGGGGCCACAGGGCAGTCCAGTAATGGCACAGAGCAGGCTGAAGGCAACTCCGAAATATAACTGCGACCACTGACCTCCACCGTCAGGTCATGACCGGGATCCCAAGAGACTAGTGGAGTACAAATCCGTCTCTTGCCCCAACGCCTGAAGTTCCGCAAGTTCAGGGTCAGGAAGAAGAGAGGGTAATAGAATTGTCAGCACTGGTGATCTCATACAGCACCCTACACTTCAATTTGCTTGACCGAAAATCGGTCTCAACATTCATGAAAAGGCACCAACAGCTGTGCTGATTCACTGCTGAACATGCTACTTCACCAATAACGCACCGCAAAATTCCGCATTGAACCATTTGAATGGCGAACCATCAAAGACAGTTAACATTTTATCCGATACACAAGACCTCAACGATCTTCAGTGCAGCCCACATTTCCCTTCTTCACACTCTTCTTCCCACATGTTCTTTTCTCTTTCTTCAGAGCTTTCACAGTCATAAATTGAAATGAATCCACGCTGATTCACAGCCCTTTCTTCTTTCATGTAAACATAGGACATCACTTTGCAGTCGGCACATGGCAAAAAATATTGCAGAGTTCAGCAAACACTCAGTGAGGCACATTGCCTTCAGAACCCCTCACCAGCATGATCAGGGGCTTGGCACTCCACAAAAGCAGCACACAGCACAACATTCCAGACATCAAATAAACAAGGGATTAAAGAAGACCACCACTGAAGCTCCAGTTGTGGTCAGCACGCAGTGTCACCCCACAGACTATACACCAGTGCCAAAGAACGGGATAACCATACTGGTGCAGACAACACTCCTGCATCTCATACTCCATCGTCTATTGCACTGCATGAATTTGGGTCTTGAATTCCTATTACACAGTAAAAAACAGATACAACAGATAAAAACACGCAGGACAAGAGGCAGCAATGATGTGGGATTTTCCCATGCGAGGTCCCCCAGGTCAAGAGCAAAAGCCAAACAGATGCCCAGCATATCCACTTGGCAGATATTATTCCCATAAAATGTCTTTCTCATGTGACTAGTAAGAACTGCAAGAAAGAATTCAAGCAACAATAGGCATTGTTGTGATCTAAAAGCAAATGGCTCCCATGCATCTCAAAATTTGTCAACAAATATGGGTTAGTAACTAATTCCAGGCAGTTCAGGTTAAACGTTGATTTGTAGACTATACAGTACATACATTGTTCACAAGCTGTTTGAAGATGAAATCTTCAGAGCCTGATGGGGAGGATGGATGCTGTGGGGTCAGTTGACAGAGGTGTGGAGTCCAGCAAAACACAGAGCTCACCTCGATGGAAAGCTAGCGGCCTCATCCGAGGCATGCCGGCGCTGATATCGTTTCTGCATGCCAATAGGGTGCTCCGGACTGCAAACAAACCAATCAAACAAAGGCCTCTCAATCCATCGATCAAACACCTAAGCAATCAATGAACCAACAAACCAATCAATTATGGACTAATCAGCCCATCAAACAATCCATAAAACCACATTTACTCGCAAATAATCACTCACCAACCTACAACCACAACAAGTCAATCAACCCACTAATCAATCAAATTGCAATCAGACTCGTTCTCAAACACACTTTTCATGCATGTAAACAGCAACGCAGCAAACTGGCGACATGCGCCCACACAAAACTTAGAGATATGGCTTCCAGATACGAGTTCACTCTCAACTGGCTATGGCGACTTCAGCGCCCAAACAACTCACTGTTTACACACAACGGATCACCCTGGATATCCCATACACGTCACTCTGAACACTCAAACACACACACACACTTCCTACTAACTACAGCTATGGCAGCTATGGCTGCCTCTAACCTATCGCTATACTAACTCCTCCTCTCTCGCCCACTGCGTCCTCCGGGCTCACTGCAGACCTCTTTGCACAAGTCGCTGTGGCAGCGCTTCCGCATGGCTCACGCAGGAATGCGTGAATGGCCGGGCACTGCCTCTTAATTTATACTTCAGAAACTCGTTGGTCTGCCCTTGGCCATCGTCCCATGGTGCTCACAGTCCCCCGTGGTACTTGCTGGACCGGACTGGGACTGACTGGACCTTACCGCTGACTGACTGTGGACTCACCGCTATCCTACCGACGTCGTACTGCTATTGCACTGCAGTTTAGTCCACCACTTGCCTCGCCACTTGACCACTTGCCCACTTGCCTACCTTCTAGAAGGACTACAGCTAAGCTTCTGGAACTCACTAAGACTTCTACACTATAGGTCTACAGATCGAACCCCCGCTACCTACGGACCTACGACAGACCTACAAACTGTCTACACATACACAGGTCGCAGGTTCAACTCCCGGGGTCTACACAGATACTGTACACGGGTAGGGTGAAGTCTAGGGATCGAGCCCTGGGTACTGCATCTGCTACTGCTAAAGGTGAAAACCGTTTCAAAATCAAGCAATCAGCCAAACCAGAAGTCAATCTACCGATAAAAAACCAATGAATTAATCATATCCAAAATTTAGGTGATTGAATGTTTGCTAGGCATAGGAGCTCTTCCTCCTTGACGAGGTTCATGTCTGAACACACTACCAAAAGGCAGGCCTTGTCCGGTAATCTTACACAAACCTCAGAACGATACACATTAGGTCAAAGTTTCTGACTTAAATGAGAACGTGTGAAATTCTGACCAAGACAGATTCGTTCCACAGAACAAACCCGACATTCGCAATTAACACATGCTGCAAAATAGGTGATTGGAGGATAGGGAAGAGGAGAGGAGCATGACTCACAAATGGACCTGTGAAATCCACAGTAGAACTTGTTGCGTATCCTTGGCCAAGTCTGTCTGGTTTCATCTTCGCTACAGAGCTCTGGACCCGTACACAAGACTACACCGGACCCAGACCAGGCACAAGGTGTGTGGGGACAAGTCTGCCGAGTGTGCTGTGACTCGTGTCACTTCGTCACAACACGACCAACACCCCAAGGCAGCCCCTCTTCTATGCCGCCCTCCTCCTCCCTCCTCTGGGCCTTCTCCTCTCTCCTCTATGCATCTATGCCTCCTCCCTCCTTTATACCTCGCTCCTTCACGACTCATCCCTCCTCTACGGCTCCTTGCTCCTCCACTGCTCCTCTCTCTCTCTCTCTCTCGGTCTCTCTCTTTTCCGATAGTACTATATAGAAGAAGGTGGAATCTTGAGAAGCTGATGAACTACATATACAAGGTTGCAGAC
>BFEA01000212.1:349549-369140 GCA_003427395.1 Chara braunii | reverse complement strand
GAGAGAGAGAGAGTTCTTCTTCTTCCTCTTCTAAGTCCACCATCTCTTCTCACCCTCTCGCCACCTGACTTCTCAGACTACGACAGAGAGAGAAAGAGTTGTGACTTGAGACTTGACGACATTGGATCCTGACTTGACATTTGGGATTCAGACATTTCGACGAGGGACTATTTGGGCTGTGCCGAAGACTTGGTGTTGACGACATTCCCATCTTCCCCTCCTCTTCGTCTAACCCCCTTCTTCTTCGTCTGTGTATGGTAGGGGCTGGCGCAGTCTTCCTGTGTGAAGCGCCAGAACCCATTCACACCGTGTAACGATGATGATGATGTTTGTTCAGGGCTGCATTGTAATATTGATTGTTCGGATCATTGGTATCTAAGTCTTCCGCTGTGCTATCTTATATTTTGTATTGAGAGGTCGGTTCTTGTTCTGGTCTGCACCGTTTCAGTGCAACACCGACACAGCGTCGGACGGAGGTCGCAGCAGTGAGCAACCAGTCGCTGCATTTCATCTGTTAAAAGGGGCAGGGAAAAAAGGAAAAAAAAAAACTACTTCACGTAGTGTCGGGAAACATTGGCACAGAGGCCGTGCTACTAGTTCCTTCTACCAACAATGGATGTAACTAATATGTGGGGGAAGATTCACGAAGTTGTTTTTTTTTTTTTTTTTGGTTCTCCTTTTTTAGAAGTCCCCTCCGTGATGTTCTCGAACGGGCATACTGGCACTGGCACTTCCATCCTACAATGGATGTACCTAATATGTGGTGGATGATTCACGAAGTTGTTTTCTTTTTCTGTTTTTGTTTTTGTACTTTTCTAGAAGTCCCCTGCCGGCGAGGCAGGGTGGTTTCCGTGATGTTGTCGAACGGGCATACTGGCATTGGCACTTCCAAAAATGTATCCAACCGCAATCAGGGCGAAGGCGTTGTGTTTTTTTTTTACTTTTATTCCTTTCTCCATTCTGACAAAGATGCGACGGGGCTGAGACACCCTCTTTGAGGGCATGCTATCAGCACTTTGGAGAATGAATCAAACTGCAATAATGGCCCTTGCGTCGTTGCTTTTTTCTCTTTTTCTTTTTTTCTTTTTCCACTGGTTCTTCCAGGCTCGGCCTGTCCTGCGACTGATACCTCCAGGCTTGGCAGGCTCGACATACAGGTCGTCTGAGGGTCGGACTGCATAGCTGGGCTGGTGGTTTGAACCACCACTACCTTCAGCACGACTGGCACCGAAAAGGCTCCACGAAGTCTGGAGGCCCGTAACACGCCAATGCCGCCGGTGGATTTTATCAACAGCGGGCGCAGCCTCCTGACACATCAGGTAGTAGGCTACTACTTGAAATTCGGAGGCCTGCAGGTAGTGGTTGTTTAAGCGTCAGTGTTGCTATTTTTTCGGCACGACAGCAGCTTAAAGCCACCGAGGCAAACCTCATATTCCTTAGTACCGGTTTTTGTTTTCGCATGTAGGTGCTGTTTCTTTTCTCGTGTGTCCGTGCAGGTATTTTCACTTGCACTTGAACAACAATTCAACCAGTAGGCATACGAGGTAGTTTCTTTTGGGCCCGCCAGTCCTCTCACACCAAAGCACTGCCGGCTGTGGGCCAAACGGCCGAGGTCCGGAACTCGCCGACGAGTTTTTGATGGACAGCAGGGTTGCACCCCTGCCGACTGGCGACCCTGACTGCCGACCGTATCGCAGCCCACCAGTACGGCCGACCAGTCGGCAGTCTGCGGAGCAGTCAGAAAACAACCATCCACTGATTTTTTTTCAAATCTGAGTTGGAGGCTGTACTGTGCTTGCTGAGTACCAGCCCAAATCCGCTGAGAAACTTTTGGGGATGGGGGGGGGGTATGGGGGGGTTGGGGTTTGGAGTATAGGGCGGGTATAGGGGGCTATAGGGATGATATAGGGGGTATTGGGGGGGGTCGGGGGGGGTATGGGAGTATTGGGGGGGGGTATGGGGGTATTGGGGGCCGCTATGGGGGTGTTGGTGGTGTTATTGCAAGGAACCCGACTGTTCATCACTTGCTGGAGTGCATCAGATCACACGCATGTACACAGATTTCACAGATTGCGATGTCTCACACAAAGCCCAATGGAAAATGAATGAGAACCAGGAAGCTCAACTCGATAACCAAACCCAGAATTCGTGAGTTCGAAGTGTTCAGCGCCAAACAGAGTTACAAGTCTTCTTCAGTCAACATGAATTCCCAGGCCTGGCGCTCATCAGCACCAGCTGCCTAACGTCAACAGCGCCTCAACAAGTAGGTATCACCATAGCTTACTTCTTCCCCTTTGATCTCTCTCCTCTCTTCCGCTGTCTTTAGTCCTGGTCTACTCTCACTCATCATGCATGCACACTCCCTATCACACGAGGGGCCCTGTCGGCCAGACTATCCCTACTAACATACTAACTAGCGTTGGCGCCGCTATGGCTGCCTTCCTTCCAGCCAGCACTCTCTTCCCTCTCACATAGCGCTGCTCTTCAGCCTAGCGCAGCTCACTCACATCTAGCTCACAAGTGCCACGACACTTCCACACTCTCATGCGAAGTGAGCATCTGTCCAAATGGGAGGCTGGCCAGTCCTTTATTGCTGGACTGGGCTGGTGTGGCCTGCATTCAGCCTCAAGTGTCTGGGACTCCTGCCCAGTACCCGTTGTTGCAAAGTGTATGTCCCGGTATCTCTTCCCATGGTCTTCTGCTGCTTTGGGCCATCGGGCCTGTCTTTTGGACTCCTGGTCTGAATCAGGACTGACTCATGGGATTATGACTTGGACTGGGACTGTGGCCTTTGACTTGTTGCCGAACAGACATGACTTTCCATCAAGGAGACATGACCCTAACGTAGTCTTGAAAACTGTGTCCAATACCTGTTCGTGCAGGACCTGTTTGTGACTGTTCAAAACGACTTTTCATTTCATTATGGATGCGACATTTGCCTCAGGAACTTTGTCTTTTGGGTTGCAGCTCGTGAATTTAAGTTCTGGCCGACAGGGCCCCTCGCTGTTGGGGCATTCATCTGGGGTCTAATTCATAAAGGTCCTTTTACTCTCGCCGGCCCAATTTCGAAGTCCTCTGAGAAACCCTTATCTGTCCACAATATTGAAACCTCTTCTTGCTCTTTCATAGTAAGATACTATGTTTGGTGCAGTTTCAATCAGCTCTTCCCTAGTAAACCAGCGGTCTTCACTTGGATCTTGATATGCAAATCCGACTTTATATTGCCGCTGAGGTCTACCCCTGCGTCCAGTCTAGATGGTACTTTCAGCAACGATCTTACCAACATCAAATTTCATATTCATACTTGGAGGAATTGCTGACCTTAGACTGGGAAACAGTTCGTTAGTTACACAAGGTAAGAGCTTAGACGTGTGGAACACCGGGTAGGTATGCAAGTGTGGAGGTATCTCAATAACATAGGAGGGTCCATCTACATCCCCTATCACATCCAATACTTGCCACGGTCCTCTGTAGGCAGGTAACAATTTCTAAGATATGTTTTCCTCTGGGATAAATTCCTTTGATTTTACCCAAACCAGATCACCTACAGGAAACTGAGAAGGTCTCCTGTGCTTATTGGCCTGTTCAATCATTTGATGTTGTGCTTTTATTATGTTCTCCTTCACCCTTTCTAAATCTTTCTAATATTGCATTGCGAATTCTCTGGTCCTTGGCGGAAGTCTATGTGCCCTATCCGGGTTTAGACAATCTATAGGTCTGCGAGAACTCCATCCCAAATGTAACTCCATCGGAGTTCTGCAAGTAGACAAGCGCACAAAGTTATTATAGGCACTAGCAACTTTGGGCAAATGTTCATCCCAGTCAATCTGATCGGGATGAATGTACATACGCAGTGTCTACTGCAAAATCTTGTTCATTTGCTCGGTCTGTCCATTTGTCTCAGGGTGTCGGCCGGATGACATTGTCAGTTTAGAGTCGTAGACATTCATTAGTTGTTGCCAATGTTCACTAGTGAATAGAGAGTCTCTGTCACTAATGATAGTCAAGGGATGACCGTAGTCCTTTACCCAGTGGTTAAACAATTCTCGAATTACTAAGTCAGTTTTAGCTTCCGCGGGCAATGCTACAAAAACAGCAAACTTGCTGAATCTATCAACGATTACCATAACTTGGCTTTTTCCATTCCTGCTTTTCACCTTAGTGTCCATGAAATCTCTGGACACAGAGTCTCCAGGTCCTGTTGGGATAGGCAAAGGCTTCAATAGACCAAGGGGAGGCTATGTGGTGCTTTTGTTCCGCTGACACACTTGACAACCTTGCACATACGCAAGGCAATAAGATTTCGTTCGAGGTCAGGTGTACGAACGCAAGAGATTAGTGTAGGTTTTCCTCCACCCGAAGTGGCCTTCGGTATCATGGCATTCCCCTGGGATTACAATTTTGATCTCTTCTTTGTTCGGAATACAAAGCCTATCATGCACATCAATTCTTTCACACAACAGTCCTTGAGTTACTCGATAGTTAGGAAACTACTGTGGCGCTTTTTGAACACGTTTTAGCATAGCACCATAAACAGGATCAGTGGAATAAGCATTCCTGATCTTTTCTTGTATATCGGTGCCTATATCTAAATACGTTACAATAGCACCGAAGAAGTCAGGTCTTCGACTCAATGCATCGGCAACAACGTTATACTTACCCTTTATTGACCTTAGTTCAAAATCATACTGATCGATTTCCGCAGCGCACCTAGTCGGTTTAGGTGTCATCCGGGCCTGCGTTTTTAGCCAGCGAAATGTCTCATGATCTGAATAAACTTTGAAGTGGCGACCTAGGAGATAATGACGCCAATGATCCAAAGCTTTCCAGAGTGCGTATAGCTCTTTTCATACGTGGAAGTGGCGACTTTCTCACTAGGCAATCGTCGGGACATAAATTCGACAAACCTGTATCCATTCCTGTCATCTTGCTGAAGTACAACGCCTATCCCGTACTGACTGGCGTCGGTAGTAAGAACAAAGGGCAAAGAAGGATCAACAACTTTTAAAACCGGATAGTTAATCAAACATTTCTTAAGACGCTTAAACGAGGACGTGCAATCTTGGTCCCACTTCCAAATAGTTTCCTTTTTCAGCAATCTGCGAAGGGGAGCAGCAATTATCATAAAATGCCTTACGAACTTACGGTAGTAATTAGCCAACCCAAGGAACGACCGTAGTTCCGTCAATGTACGTGGGTTGGGACAATCCCGAATAGCTGCAATCTTTGCGTCTTCCGTTTTAATTTCATCTCCGTTTATAACATGCCCTAAATATAATACTTGACGCTTTGCCCACTCACACTTCTTCGGGTTCAATTTCAGGTTTGCCTCACGCAACTTATTTAGCACAAGTTGAAGGTGCTCACAATGCTCACTCATACTTTTACTAAAAATCAAAATATCATCTAGATATATAACAATAAATTTATCAAGCCATTCACGAAAAAGTTCATTCATCGTCCGCTGGAAAGTTGCAAGCGCATTAGTAAGACCAAAGGGCAACACAATGAACTTATAGTGCTCATACCTTGTACGAAAGGCAGTCTTATATTGGTCTTCTGGTTCTACCTCAATCTGATGGTAGCCAAATTTCAAGTCAATCTTTTCTTGTGAAGTATACCTGCTACCTTATACCCTATCCAACAAATCATCAATTCGGGGTAAAGGCTCGACATTTTTAATTGTTATGTCGTTCAGTCTTTTATAGTCTATACACATGCGAACCCCACCATCTTTCTTTGGCACAAATAATACTGGCGCGCCATAGGGTGAGAAGCTAGGTCTTATCCATCCCTTTTCCAACAACTCGTCTAGCAAGGTTCGCAGTTCATCCAACTCTTTAGGTGACATCCTGTAGATTGGAACCTTAGGAATCCGACTTCCGAGTATAATCTCAATACGATGTTTTATGGGTCGTTCTACCACACCGGGGCCTCTGCTACATCTGCAAATTCTTTCAAAATTTTCTCAACTTCTGGGGACTTTGCCTCCTCCTTATCTTCACCTTCCTTGATTGGGCGCACATATGCCACAAACACTTGATCATATAGATTATACTTCATTACATCGCGGGCGAACGCGGGGGCACTAAGTTGTTTTCCTTACCGGATTCATGAAATTGGCGGATTTTCTTCTTTCCACCTTGCGGACTAGGGAGCCAACACTCATGGTCCCTTAGCTTAACATCTGCATTAGCAGCTTACCCCCAATCTGTACCTAAGAGAATGTCAAAAGGGAGACTATCTTCCACCAAGAGACTCAGAGAGTGGAGAACACGTTCGACCTTCCCCTCTGCCTAGAGCCGGAAGTATATCTGGATCCCTTCAACATATCTATTCATTACAATCTCGCTATTATTCGCTAATTAACTTACTACGGGTTCTTCCAATTGTTTTACCTTTAGCCCGAGACGCAACTTTTGCAGACCTTTCTTATTAATATAGCTGCGTGTTGACCCACTGTCAATCATACCGCCTACTCTTACTTTAATGACTTCTAGATCTACGATAATTAGCTGCCCTTTTCGTTTTTTTCATTTCGACCCAGGCTTTGCGACAAGTGGCCAACTCATCACCCATGCCTGCGAGGGATCCACCTAGAGAGGTACATACACTAACTACCTCTGGACAACTGATTAGGTGGGGATCATTTACCTCTTCAGTTTCTGCCACTGGAACCTTCGAATGGGAGGATGTCAGTCTGCTTGCATCCGAAGTTACTGTAGAGGCAACTGAAACCCCTACTGGTTGTTCGCTTTTGGTTGTTTGTAGTCTGGGCAGAAGCGAACGATGTGGTTGGGGTCACCACATTTGAGGCATTGATCGGCGACTTTTCTATCTTGCCAAACTTTTTCTGTAATCCCTAGCTTTTCCGAAGTCTTGCCTTCGGGCAAGCCAGGATAGGGTGGATATGGTTTGTCCCAGTTCCCTAGCTTTACCCCATGTGGAGTTGGAACCTCGACCACCTTGCAAGGGACCATTCCCCCTTCCTCCCACGTAGTAGCTTCCTTCGCCACCACCCCTCTGGGTGTCGGGTCCTCTTCCTCCACGACCACGGCCTCCTCTTCCTCTGCCACGGCCTCTTCCTTGTCGCCCTCCCCCGCGGGCTGCAACGACCGCGTAGTCCCCCTCCTGAACTACCGATCCTTTGTGTGCATCTCCCTCCAGACCATAGTCTATCTGGTCGTAGGAGAGAGTTTCGACACCTCCTTCTTCAAAGGTCAGAAGAAGGTTGTCTTTCCCAAGACTACCTCCTGCGATGGTAAGATTTCTTGTCGGCTTACAGATCTTTCCAATAGTGGCAGTAATTTGCTACAGAGTGGATCGGGTAGTGCTCTTGCAAAGTTATTAAAAATTTGCGTCGGGGTGAGTCCATGTTGAGCGCATTGCAAAAGTTCGTCCATGGTAGATTTAAGTGCGGAAACATTTTTCCATTTCCTATCTGCAATATTTAAGATTAACATTTCAGTTATCCGGGCTAAGTTCTTATCTTCAAATAGTTCCCGGACCGCTTTAAAGAAATCTTCAATACGGGTTTGTTGGGAATACTCTACCATAGACTGACAATTAGCTTCTTTCTACAGGGAAATTGCAAAACTCATTGCATCTCCGGCCATACACAAACTGGTCATGAGAATCCTGTCCCAATACGGAATACGTTGCCCGTATGCATACGACTCAACCGCTGCAATCCAATGCAAAACACTTTCTTCCTTTTTGTTGGTATATGTCCACGACACTTTTACTTTTATCTTTCTGACTTCCCCTGCGTATTATTATTTCTTGTATAAATAAGAGGAGGGGAAGATAAGGAGGAGGAGATTGTTGGGCGAAGAAGAAGAGCCTTGTCATTGTCTTTGCTGGTNCTTCTTCTTCTTCTTTCTTACTTCTTCTTCTTCTTCTAATCCTCTCTCTCCTCTCAAGTTCATTCATTTCTTTTTGCAATTGGATGGCATTGTACTTTCCAATGGATGTGTATCTCGTAACATTGGTATCAGAGCGGATTCTACTTGCTGGTGAGAGTTAACTTTGCTGCCCTAACCCTAACCGAAGTGGTTGAGGGCAACACTTAGGGTTAGGGTTGGTTGGTTGAGGGAAGTGGGGCAGCGTGGCTAAGGGAAGCTTCCCCCACCTGGTTAGGTCATGTGGGGTCAACATAGAACCTAACCAGGTTGCTTGAGAGTGAGATTAGGGTGGCGAGACATTTCGAGGAGACTTCATGCGGCGATTTGAGAGAGGCAACAGTGAGAGGCACTCACACCTGGGATCTAATTCAAGGGAGACACTTGGCAACTTAAGGGCTGCCCTCAAGTAGGCGAGCTTGAGGGCCAGCGACCATTCTGCATCAACGGACTGCAAGTTGCAACTTTGATCTCCAGCATCAACGGGGGATCCGGCGTTGCACTTGGGTGTTGGAGTCGGACCCTCCTAGGAGATAGGACACTAGTGTAGGGGTAGCGTTAGAGGGGTCAGGAGGACCACATGAGAGGGGGGGTGAGTTTTCTTCATCTTGAAGCTCAAGGCCACTCAGGTAAGTGTCGTGCACCTACGGGATGCCCATGTATGTGTGTATGGTATTGATTGACCTGCTGGGGTACTCTAGGTTTCTTTTCCTACCTGTGGTCTTGATTGTGTGACTGAATGCATGTGATCTACCTACTCACCTGATGGATGGAAAATGAAGTATCTTGACATACATGCCGAGTCTTTCTACAGTGCTTTGTCTTTTCATCACTGAACGGTTGTAGTCTGTAGGTTCTGCCAGAAGTTGAAATTTCATTTTTTTCAGTCCAGTAGAGACTGAACTAAGTTCAGGTGGAACTCCTCTTGGTTGGGACCTGGTTGAGACCTACGTGGGACCCAACGGGACCGGGCCCAAACAAGGAGAGCCTCTGGACCCAAATCGGTTAGGCATTGACCTCTTGTCTTCTTGGCTGGGATACGAGTTCATTCTTCTTGGATTAGGACACCCACTGCCGAGGGGATCTTGGCTGAGACGTTTTGCATGTATTCTGATTGGACTGTCCGTGGCCTGACTCGCACCCTGTACACCACTCAATTCTCCATTGTTGCATGTAGTTACTCGCTGTCTGATTTGCTGTACGGACACGGAGCTGGTCAAACTGGACTCGAGAGGACCTCGTATGCAGTTTGATCAGACTGGGTCGCTGGATCAGACCTCTCATTGAGTTTGTTTGTGTCTTTTGATTCTGTTGCTCTCTACTTCCAAATGAAATGCCGCTCCGGCTAGGAGTTCTATCTTCTCTTCTCTGAGCTTTCAAGTTTGTTTTCTTAGTACATTTCCGATGCCCGTGGAGACTCGCAATCTGAAAGAAGAGAGAGAGAGGAGGGAGAGAGAACAGGGAGAGAGGGAAAGTGATTGTCTGAAGTGGGCAAGGACTGGGAAAAGGAGTGTTTATCTAAGCGGGAGGGGGAGTGAACCTCTGGAGAGTTTGATTGATTCTTTTGCTGACTGGCGACTCTCTGACCCACCTGTCCATACTGACAGTCCGAAAATGGCCCAGCTTACTTCAACGCAATGGCGGGCCTTGTTAGATGCAGCCAGTGATGTTGAGAAACCTTATCTGCAAGCACTCTTGGATAGTGCAATCAAAAGAGAACAGGAGTCAGAGAAGGAGAGGAAGGAGACCCTGCTAAAAAGGCAAGTGGCTCTCTTAGAGACTGTCCCCTCACTGACTGAAGAGCAGTGTGGGGAACAGTTGCAGTCCATCCTTACAGCCTTTGTTCAAGTCAGGAATCTTGAGGACCATACCACTCAGATCGCTGAAGTCTTTGCAAAGTTGCAGACACTTCAAGATGATATGACTGAAATGACCCGCAAGCAACATGAATTGACAAAGGAGGTGGCTGACCTGCGACAAGCCCAAGTGGCCAACCCTCATCCTCTACCCCCTGGATCTGAAGCTGCAATCGAAACAACCTCTTCCCCTCTCACTGTATCTTCTTCTACCTCTTCTTCGAGTGTGATGGCAACCCCCTCAGGACCTGCAGCAGGTGCAGATTCCGCTGTTGTTGTAACAAGCAATGAGGCTGGAACTTCTGCAACTGCTGCAGCCCCAAGAGTGGAACCAACTGTTGCTGGTCCCAGCTACACCGGTTCCTATGTTGACCGAAAGGCAGTACAAATGTCGTCTAAGTACGACAGCAAGGAAGACATCGAGTCCTGGATCGGCTCCATGAGGGCCGACTTTGAGATTCTGGGAACTCAACCTGAGAACCAGGTAATGATCATGGGAATGAATGTCGAGCCGGTCGTACAGGGCTTCCTAGAAGTCCAACCAACGCGGGCTGGGTTCCAAAAGACTGCACTAGCCAAATGGCTTAGAACCACCCTGGTTGCCTCCCTCGAGGATCTCCTCATCTCCCAATACCAAGATCCACATGCTGCAACAAGGGCAAGAAATCAGCTTGACAAGGTCGAGCGCAGCAAGTGGACAGGCTCCATGAAAAGCTTGCAGACCTATCTAAGCAAGTTGTTTGCTACACCTAGTTTGGAATTGACGGCTCAGTCTTGCTTGGATGTGGTTAAGGGCGCGGTTCCAACTAACTTCACTAATCGCCTGGGCAGGGACTACATTGCATACACGGATTGGTTGGTCCTAATGAAGGACATCGTCAGTTTGGAGGCTATAGACCTCGTTAGCACGACAGGCAGCAAAAAGCCCATGGGCGGCAGACGGTTCAAGAGCAGCAGCCGTTTTGTTGTGCATGACCTGCTGGAGGCCGAAGAAGAAGCCGATGCGGATGACCCCACTCTTGGTGACGACCAAGAACACGACTTCGATACAGCTTGTTCTTCAGCCCACGAGTCTGATGCAAACAAAGAAGAAGAAATTTTTTCTGCCTTTAAAAAGACTGCCAGTACTAAGGGACCGAATCGGAGTGCCAGGAAAAGTTATGTCCAACTTCCCAAAGGAGTCAAGATCCCGCCTAAACCGGAGAATGCAACTACCAAACCTTGGGTTGACCTCCGGATCACTGAGAATGACTGACGGGGCAGACTCAAGAAAGGGGTTTGCCTGCATTGCCAAAAAACAAATCATAAGGTTCAAGACTGTTATAGGCTGTAGGGAAACCAGGATCGGGCGTAGAGTCAAATTCAGCAAACTCTACAGCAGGGGAGTCCGGTTCTGTTGAAAATCAGCAGCCCCCCCTTGAAGCCCAACCATCTGCTGAAGACAAGGCTGAGGTAAGTAATGTTTTATATGTCGAGCCTTGGGAGGAGTCTGAGATGGTTGACTTCCACTACCACTTGGAGCATTGGGCTGAGATGAAACAGCAGCGTGACCAAGGGACAGTGAAGTTGATCTTCTTTAAACTGCTCATAAACCACCGTTACCTCCGTGTGTTGGTTGACTGTGGTGCTACAGCTAACTTCATGTCACCACATGGGATAAGCAAGGTGGGCTTGGGGATGAAGCAAGTGGCCTTGCAGAACCCTTGTCGGACCCAAGTTGGCAACAAAGAAGTTCTCTTCAACACATGCAGTCAAAGGTGTGCGCACTACCTTTGACAAAGGCAAGACCGTCACCCACGCACTGAACTTCTTTGTCCTTGACAAGTGCCCCTTCGATGCTGTCCTTGGCTTGCGCTGGCTGCAGTCCCAATGCGAATGGACCAAGTGGAAGGAGTCACTCTTCATGGAAAAAGATGCTCAGGGGAACGAACTTCCTGTCCTCTTGGATGAGAATCACGAATCCCCAGTGACTTTTCGAAATGCATTGAAGTTTTGCAAGAAGTGGCGCAAGCACAAAGAGGACGAACAGTTGTATGTTGCCTTTGTTCGTCCTGCTCATGTGCCTTCTACTTTTGCGGATAATACCACTACTACTTTGATTAATGATCCTGCTTTTGGTACTTCTACTACTAGCACCTCTTCCTCTCTACCCTCTAATAGTCCAAATGATCCTACTTCAGATTCGATCGTCTCTATACGCGACTTGCGACCGGATCTTGGTGATCCCTTTGCTGAGCCACGTGGAATCCCCACGCGACCGGTCTGACACACCATCGACTTGGTCGAGGGTGCTGTTCCTCCAAAGGGTTGTGTGTACCGTATGGGACCCGGCGAGTTGGAGGAACTCCGGCGACAAATCGATGAGATGATTGACAAAGGGTGGATCAAACCAAGTGAATCTGAATTTGGTGCTTCTGTGTTGTTTGTGCCAAAGAAAGGAGGCAAACTCCGCATGTGTATTGACTATCGCGGTCTAAACCGCATCACAAGAAAAAATGCTTATTCGTGCCTCGTATAGATGACTTGCTTGATGCTGCAGGCGGGTGCAAGGTCTTCTACAAGATCGATCTCAAGTCTGGCTACCACCAGATTGAAGTCGATCCTGCAGACCAGGACAAGACTGCGTTCAAAACACGCGACGGGCTTTCGGTCTTACGAACGCACCAGCCACTTTCCTTCGGTCTTACGAACGCACCAGCCACTTTCCAAAGCCTCATGGACAAGGTCCTCTGCGAACAGATTGGCCGGTTTATGGTTGTGTACCTGAACGATATTCTGATATTCAGCAAGTCCATGGAGGAACACCTCAAGCATCTTGAGGAGGTGCTCGCTATCCTCAAGAAGACGCAGCTCCATCTCAACTTGGAGAAATCTGAGTTTGGGAAGGATAGCGTCATCTATCTTGGGCACCAGTTGTCTGCTGCACGCCTAGAGCCTGAGGCAACCAAGATTGAGGTCATACGTGATTGGCCTCAGCTTGCGAACATTCGCGAATTGCGTTCTTTCCTTGGTCTCGCGTCGTACTATCGGAAGTTTGTACCCCGCTTCTCCATCATTGCTCGTCCACTGTCGCGACTAACCAGTAAAAATGTGTCTTATTCCTGGGATGCCGCGTGTACGAAAGCTTTTCGAACTCTCAAGGAAGCGTTGGTAAGTTACCTAGTACTCCGCATTGCAGATCCGAAACTGACATTCGTAGTTACTACGGATGCAAGTCAGTATGGAATCGGTGCAATGCTGCAACAAGATGACGGCGATGGCCTGCGACCACTCGAGTACTACAGCAAACGAATGCCCAGCGTAAAGGTAGCCACTTCCACCTACATGCGCGAGCTCTATGCTTTGCGTATGGCATTGGATCACTGGAAACATTATCTTTTGGGACGCCACTTCAAAGTCTTCTCAGATCATGAGACCTTGAAGTGGATCAAACAGCAAACTACTCTGTCCCCTACCTTGCTTCGCTGGTTCCATGAGATTGACATCTTTGATTTCGAATTAACACACAAAAAGGGCTGTTATAATTGAGTCGCTGACGCATTGTCTCGCCACCCTGAGTACACGACTTGCCTTGTGAAATCCTACGACCTCCGGAAGAAACTGAAGGAGGAGCTCGTAGAGCAGACAGCCAAGGATCCGGAACTTAGTTCCATCCTTGAGCAGTTGCGGGCTGATTCTAGTAGTCAGCCTAATTTCCACGAGTATGGAGGACTGTTTTTTCGTCGTTACGGGAACCATGACCATTTGTGTGTGCCCAACCATGAGCCTCTCCGCACACACTTTCTCGACTTGGCTCATGGCAGGAGCGGGCACTTCGGCATGGCAAAAACGTACGCTAATTTGCTGAGACAGTTTGATTGGCCTGGCATGAAAGGGACTGCTGAAAAGTTTGTTGCTGAGTGTCAAGTCTGTCAACGGATCAAACCATGCAGACAAAAGCCCATGGGGCTACTCACACCTCTACCCATTCCCGATGGTCCCGGGGAGTCTGACTCCATCGACTTCACTGACATGCGTAAGGTAAGCAAAAACAGTTATTCGCAAGTCATGGTGATTGTTGACAGATTTTCAAAATTCCTTAATCTGATCCCTTTGCCGCCTCACGCCCCAACAGATCTAGTGATTCGCGAATTCCAACAGAAATGCCTGCTGCAATTCGGAACCCCGAAGACTCTTGTGAACGATCGGGATCTGCGTTTCATTAGCACTGGATGGAAGGATTTCACGTCCCACCTAGGAATCAAACAGTGCACGACATCTGGCCGACACCCCGAAGCCAACGGTTTGGCTGAGGAGATGAACCAGACTGTATTCCAACTTCTCAGCGCATTGATCATTCCGGCTCAGGAGACATGGGATGAAGAGCTGTATTCTGTCAAGGGGTTGTATAACAACTCTGTCCATTCTGCCACCACCATGACACCCAACAGGTTGCACTACGGTTGGCAGATCCGTAATCCGCTCCTACTTATTCCCTGAGAAGTCAGCTGGCTTAACACCCGGCAGGCCCGGCTTCAAGGCTAAGTATGATCGCTTGCTCAAAGTTGCTGTTGCAGCTATGACCAAGCGACAGCATGCCATGATCCACCATACAACAAAAAGCGCCGACCGTCGGAGATTCAAGTAGGAAGCTATGTCTGGGTGAAGATGTCTGAATTCTCAGAGGAGGAGGGAGTCTCATGCAAACTCCTCCCACTCTACTACGGGCCTTGGGAAGTTTTGGACATAATTGGGGAAGATCACTTTGGCCCTTCGTACGTTGTCGACGTGCCATCTCACCTGCACACATATCCTGTGTTCCATGCATCTAAACTATACCTCCATCGTGATGCCGAGACATTCAATTACCGCGAAGATATGATCCCTCGCGCAATCAAGGGCGGGCATGAGATAGATAGAATTAAACAGCATGTAGGTAAGGGGAGAAACAGACAGTGCCAGGTTCATTTTATGTATCAGCCGTTAGACGATCTCTACTGGATCTCCAAACATGAACTGCTACGCAGCGCACCGCGCGTTGTTAAAGCCTACGAGCGACAAATCGCTGCTAACGCCACACCGAAGATCTCAGCAAGGCTCTCTGCAACAGAGTACTCCAGGAATCTCTTTGCCTTACTCGCCTACGATGCGTTTGCCGGGGACTCAAAATGAGTTACTCGCTCGAAGGGACCTCGCTCTTGAGGGGGGGGTAGTGTGATAACCCGTCCAAACACGGACTGAAACACACAAGCTAATTTCTGAGTTTTGCTCATAGACTGAATGCCCTACTGAGTTCCCCGCCTGCTAAGTCTGTGTGTGTGTGTGCTTGCTGGACTGCATGTCTGTCTGAGTGCTGGTTGGCTTGCGTGTGTGACTGTGCCTATCTGAGTGCTGGTTGGTATGAGTGTGTGTGTGGCCCGCCAGGGCACTTGTTCGTTCGTTGGGCCCTCAGGGCCGGTACTTACCTGTGGCCGTGGCTTTGAAGGGTTGCAGCAGGGAAAAAGCACTCAAGTAGCGGGTAGGCCGGTACCGCACCCGGCAAGGGGTAAATATGCAGGTACCGGAGGCCGAGCAGAAGAAGACAAAAGTGGCATTTTTAGAGGCCGGTAGTGTAGGCTAGGTCTAGCGGGTACCAGTCTGAGTCTAGGGCCTGTAAGGGCAATATCAGAGTCTGCAATGGTGTTCCCTCCAAAAGAGGAGGTGGTACTGGTTGCTTTGGAAGGCCAGCGGCCTGGAAGTCACCGCCCAAGAGGCAAAGCAGGCCGCTATATCTTCGGGTCGGGCGGAAGACCCGGCCTCTTTTTCGGTGTGCAAGTTCGGCGACACACTGGTGGAGCGCTGGAGGGAGCAGCGCTAAGCTGGAGCAGCGCTGCTGGGGAGGAAGAAGAAGGACAGGAGGGAGGAAGGAGGAAGGAGGAAGGAAGGGGGAGGAGCGCCAGGGGTACTTACCTGGCTATAGTGGCAGTCATCTTCATCACCTTGGTGGGCGCTGCAGCAAGGAGTCCCCAGCCAGGGCGAGTCACACCAAGAAGCTTGAAGGCAGGGCTGGGCATGGCGGCCTGAGCTGGAGCAGCCATAGCTGCTCTGGGTTGTCCTTTGGACATTTGCGCAAGGCCTAGTAGTCCGCCATAGCCTCGGCCTATGAGAGTGAAGAGTGGGAGAGGCGGCCATGGCTATGGTGGACCTTGAGTGATACCTGCAGTAGAAGAGGGACTCGGACATTGATTCTGTACCAGTCATTCAACATTGTATTATTATTTCTTGTATAAATAAGAGGAGGGGAAGATAAGGAGGAGGAGATTGTTGGGCGAAGAAGAAGAGCCTTGTCATTGTCTTTGCTGGTGTACGTCTTCTTCTTCTTCTTTCTTACTTCTTCTTCTTCTTCTTCTAATCCTCTCTCTCCTCTCAAGTTCATTCATTTCTTTTTGCAATTGGATGGCATTGTACATTCCAGTGGACGTGTATCTCGAAATTGGCCAGGGTCATAACACTTTAGAAGTCTCGCTGCTTCAGGATAACGAAATTTTAATAATGCAAGAACTCCTCTTTTTTTTTCTTCCTTTGTTTGCTGCCTGTTTAGTTACTTAGCTGGTCTATGCCTTCAATGGTCTGACTGGAAACTTTCATTAGAGAAAAAACAAATCCTAGTTAACACGATTTGCCCTGTTCTCAGCCACTTACACTCTGATGTGGCATTACACAGTTCCCTGCCTCAACCTATCTTCCCTACCCATCGATAGACCAAATGGCTAACATGAAGACCAGATGTTGACTCTCTAGTCCTATGTGTCAGACCTGACCAGGCCACGATTTCGTCCAGACAACAGCAACGACCACCAAAATGGAGGGGGGGGAAAGGATACACAACACACAGGTTTGCAATCAACAAGGTAGGTAGGGCAGGAGGTGCTTCTCTTCTTTGCAGCCGTTGATGAAAACTCCACGTTCGCTCCAATCTCTCCAATCACAGGTAAGTCTTCTCCTCACTAGCCCCTTCTTCTTCGGCAAACTTCCGTCAACAGCGCTTCAACAAGTAGGTATCACCATAGCTTACTTCTTCCCCTTTGATCTCTCTCTTCTCTTCCTCTGTCTATAGTCCTGGTCTACTCTCACTCATCATGCATGCACGCTCCCTATCACACGAAGATCTACTCTGAATACTACTCACTTGTGTCTCCTACTGACTATCCCTACTAACATACTAACTAGCGTTGGCCTTGCTATGGCTGCCTTCCTTCTAGCCAGCACTCTTCCCTCTCACATAGCGCTGCTCTTCAGCCTAGCGCAGCTCACACACATCTAGCGCACAAGTGCCACGACACTTCCACACTCTCATGCGATGTGAGCATCTGTCCAAATGGGAGGCTGGCCAGTCCTTTATAGTGCTGGCCTGGCCTGGCGTGGCCTGCATTCAGCCTCACGCGTCTGGGACTCCTGCCCAGTACCCGTTGTTGCAAAGTGTATGTCCCAATATCTTTTCCCATGGTCTGCTGCTGCTTTGGGCCATCGGGCCTTTCTTTTGGACTCCTGGTCTGAATCAGGACTGACTCGTGGGATTATGACTTGGACTGGGACTGTGGCCTTTGACTTATTGCCCAACCGACATGACTTTCCATCGAGGAGACATGACAATCACTTAGTCTTGAAAACTGTGTCCAATACCTGTTCGTGCAGGACCTGTTTGTGACTATTCAAAACGGCTTTTCATTCATTATGGATGCAACATTTGCCTCAGCAACTTTGTCTTTTGGGTTGCAGCTCGTGAATTTAAGTTATGGCCGATAGGGCCCCTCGCTGTTGGGGCATTCATCTGGGGTTTTATTCGTAAAGGTCCTTTTATTATTACGTGTTCTGGACCGCCCCCCCAAAAAAAATGTTTTTTTTTTCTTTTTTTTCTTTTTTTTGCGGATTACCGATGACCCCCGTACACCAACGCTCAATCCCTCGTCCGCGGGACGCGACCCGCAGTTCACTGCACACATTTTCTTTTCTTTGTTTTCTTATTTTTATTTTTCTCTTTGTTTTATTTTTCTGATTTCGGACACTTGGCGCCATCCGGCAGTCTGGCGCCCATTACGGGCATTCAGTTTGAGACCTCAGTGCTTGTGCTTCGGTGTGACTTGCCTCGACATTGTGTTCGAAAATCCAAGACTTCGACTTTGCGACTTTGCCACTTCGTGTCTGCGTCCGTCGAGTCGTGTCGAGTCTGTGTCGAGTTGAGTGAGTGTGTGTGTGTGCTCTCACTTTCTCCCTCTCCATCCCATCCTCGTTGCCTTGCCTCTGCCTCAGCTTCGTCACACTGGTATCGGAGCGGTTCGAACCCGCCCGACCCACCCTGCTTCGTCGTCACCACCTGGCCATCATCAACGTCATCGTCGCGATCGTCGCCGTCATGCCACGTCATCATCGTAATTGTCGCGGTCATCATCATCGTGCCATGTCATCACGTCACCATCGTTGTGCCTGTCGTCCTCGTCGCCGCGCCGTGCCATCCTCGTCATCGTTGTTGCTACCCCGTGCAGATAAGTAACCGACGACAATTTTCTTTTTTTCTTTTTTATCTTTCTTCTTCTTCTACTTTCTCCCTCTTATCTTCTTCCTTCTTCGTCTTCTTCTCCCTATTCGTACACCTCATCCCCCCCCGTGCACCTCAGTCCCCCGTACACCTCATCCCCCCTCCCGACTACGATTCCCCCCTGATCCCAATCTCCCCCCGCACGCTCCCATCTCCCCCCCACCCCCCAGCGCGCACACAGCTTCCTCCCTCCGCGCGTAATCGCAACCCCCGCTGCGCCTCGTTTCCCCCCTCCCCACCCCCTTCGTTATCCAAGCACTATCATCCAAACAACCTATCTCCTTTGAAAACACCTCTGTATCAATCTACCTTTAAAAACGATTAGTCCCTTTTCGAACTTTCACTTAGGGTTGACATGACTATCGTGATTACGTTTTTAGTGATCAACTTTTCTTAGTATTTTCATTCCTCAAGGATAATTTAGATTGTGATGATAATTTTCATTGACTTTTTGAGTTGTTGGGGTTGTGAAATTGGCAGTGGGGTTAAATCTAGTGGTGTCCTCTATGTGTTTGGCCGATGATGCCTTGCCCACTCAGGGCCCCACATAATTTTGTAAGGGACGTCGGGCCCGGTTCCCGGCTTTTATAAAGACATTGTTCATTGGGAAAAAAAAAAAACTTTCTTTTTGAAATACGTTGAAAATAAGTAGTTAATTTTCCAAATTTCTCAAAACACTTCCTTCCCGAAAATTCTTTACAATTCGAAGCTTCCCTTTTTTCAAAATTTCACGATCGAAATTACTTCTTTCCTCGAAATTATTTCTTTTTCAAATTACTTTTGTACTAGTCTTGAAAATACGTCCCAATTAATTCGTTAGTTGCACAAAATCTTTTCAAAATACTTTAAAATTAAATCACCCCTTTTCACAAATTTCTTGAAAATATTTTCCGCTTGAAATTTTCCTTCTGAACATCTCTTTTGAAACGGTTTTCACCTTTCAGCAGTAGCAGATGCAGTACCCAGGGTTCGATCCCTAGACCTCGCCTTACCCATGTACAGTATCCGTGTAGACCCCGAGAATTGAACCTGTGACCTGTGTATTCGTAGACAGCTGGTAGGTCTGTTGTAGGTCCGTAAGTAGCTGGGGTTCGATCTGAAGGTCTATAGAGTAGAAGTCTTAGCAAGTTCCAGAAATCTAGCTGTAGTCCTTCTAGAAGGTCAGCAAGTGGGCAAGTGGTCAAGTGGCGAGGCAAGTGGTGGACTAAACTGCAGTGCAATCGCAGTACGACGACGGTAGGATAGCAGTAAGTCCACAGTCAGTCAGCGGTAAGGTCCAG
>BFEA01000212.1:333105-348809 GCA_003427395.1 Chara braunii | reverse complement strand
AGAGAGAGAGAGAGAGAGAGAGAGAGAGAGAGAGAGAGAGAGAGAGAGATGAGCGATACAAGTTTGGTTGTCACTTACCTGTGAAGCGAGCTGTGCAGTCCCATGTGGAGGAAGAAGAAGCGGCCATAGCCGCGGAGCATCACCACGGAGTAGTGAAGGAGGGAGAGAGACCGGACAGGAGGGGGAGAGACCGAGAAGAGTAAGGGAAGCCATAGCCGAAGGGAAGAAGAAGAAGAGGTGAAAAAAAAAAAAAAAAAAAAAAAAAAAAAAGGAAGAAGAAGACAGCCGGGGTGAAAGGAGGCGAGAAAGGTGAGAGGAAGACCAGGGTTGGCGAGGGAAAGAGAAGTCGGCAGCCATAGCTGATCAGAGGGTTGACCAGAGGAGTTGACCGGAGGCGTTGACCGGCGTTGACCAGAGCTGACCGAAGGTTGACCGAGGGTTGACCGCAGCGTTGACCGGCGTTGACCAAGGCTGTTGACCGACATTGACCAAGACTTTGACCAAGCTGGAGTTGGTAACATCTCGCCAAGCCTTTGCCTATCCCTTGCCCTATGGATGTGCACACACCCCTTGGTACTTGCTACGTCCAGTCTGTCTGTTTATTCTTTCTACATTGAGTCTCTTCAGTCCTAGGTGATAGTACTCTGTGGATGAAGGATAGGGTCTCGTTGACCAAACCCACACGGGATGAGTAGGGCTAAAGGCCGTGTCTGACGACTCGACTGTCCCGGAGGTCAAACCCTCCCAAGGACCGGTACTGACCGGTGGGCTTCTCGGTGTGGCACAGTAGGCCTCGAAATCCGAGTTGTCGGCTGCACAACGGACTGTCTAAGTCTTGAGAGACCTGCTGATCGCGTCGTCCTGTCTGCGACGTTAAATAATTCCTGAGGAGTTCGGGGGATCTCCTTAAATGCCTCCTGATCAGCAACAGGTCTAGTAGTGACAGCCATAGTTAGGTCCAGGCTAGAGACCATAGTTGGCTGGATCCCTGTCTGGATTCTGTGAGTCTTAGACTGAGTCTTTAGGTTTGTCAGTCAGGGGTCATGGTCTACGTGGTGAGGGTTGGAACCACTTACCCGGTTGTGCACTTTTCAACATGGTTGAGACCCGCAGTGGGAAGGACACTACCGTCTTCACCCGAAAATAACACCCGGGCGTTATATTCAACTTACCCTAAAAAGATGAGATTTTCATTTTTACTCACTTTTTTTCAAATAGAACGCCCCTTCGAATAGAACGCCCGGCCGTTCATTCGAATAGAACGCCCGGGCGTTATATTCGAAAAGAACGCCCGAGCGTTATATTCGAATGTTACATGGGCAGAGTGCCTTGAAGAGGTGGTATACATGGGTTTTGAAGGGCGGGGAAGGGGGTATACATGAGTTTTGAAGAGGGTTGAATGGGGTTTTGACTTCAAGGGATATATTTTGGCTTTAGTTTTCGTTTTTATTTTTTATTTCCGAGTTTATAAGGAATTCTGAACTGACCCTCAGCCAAAAGTTGGTCGTATTCCAATTCTGGACAACATTTTTTTTTTTCAGAATTTTTGATTTTTTTTTTTCGGAATTTTGGGGCCTCACAGAAGTCCACAAATTTACTGAATATAACGCCCGGGCGTTATATTCGTTATATTCGTACACAACGCCCGGGCGTTATTTTCGGGTGAAGACGGTAGCCCCTACACCAAGAAGCAGCAAGAAAAGATGGCCGCCCTAGTTAAGGAGAATAGGGAGAGGAATGAGCGCGAGAAGCAAGCGAAGCTAAAGGCTATCGCAGACGAGCAGGCGGCGAAGATGAGGGAATTGCAAGAGGAGATCGAGAAAAAGAAGAAGGCTGCTGAAGAAGAAGCGGCAGCAGAAGAAGAAAAAGAGAGAATGAGAATTGAGAGTGGAGAAGGGAGCAGTGGTGGCACGATGAAGAGGGATACAGATGTTGAGATTGAGAAGAAGATAAGCGAGTGGGTCGCTAATTTATCGTTGGGAGAAGACGAGGAGGCGGAATCTTATGTAACAGAGGATGAGAGGGCTGCGCTAGCCAGTGAGCTAGCAGCAATGACAAATCCAATGGATAGACGAGAAAGGGAGGAGGAGCAGAAATTGGCGTGGAAGCTGAGGATGAAGAGGGAGAAGAAGAGGAGGAGAGAGGAAGTGAGCAAATTGTTTGCAGAGGTAGCAAAGGTGCAGGAGTGCAGGCAGGAAGTGTTGGCCCAACCAGATGACAAGGCTAAGTGGGATAAGGTGTTGGGTTACCTGGAAGTGTTGAGCAAGGCCTGGATAGAGGAGCGCCAGGCCAGTTGGAGCCAGGATGTAGCCTTGAGTGCCATGCGGTCAGGGTTCAGAGACTTTGCGCACGAGATCGTCACCCACATCGGGGGCGAAGTCCGGCAACTGAGGGACAACATAGGGAAGTTCTGTGAGGGCGCCATTGGGGGTGCCAAAGCCATAGCCGCTGTAGAGGGCGAGGCCAGACCCCGTAAGGACCCAGTTAAACTTAAGTTTCCAGACGCGTACGGGGGGAAGAAGGAGGAAAACTTTGACAATTGGGAAGCCAGTGTCAATAGTTATATATATTTACAACATATCCTGTCAGAGGAGCAAGTCCTCGTGGCCTTCCAGGCCGTTAAAGATGAAGCGGCTAGTTTCGCTAGGTCCCTCGCACGCGCAGCAGGTTGTGAAAACAACCTGGTTGCTTACTCTAAAGTTAACCCCCTTCCTCAATTCCTCAAGCTCCTGAAGGAGCGATTTGCCGACCCAATGAGAGGCGTTCGCGCCTCTGACAAGCTGCAAACGATCCACTCACGACAATGGAGGAGTGCCTGGGCACTCAAGGGTACAATGGACGACTTGGTAGCCGTCCCAGACCATGGGGTCACAGAGCCCCAGTTGGTTCAATTATTTTATCGTGCCATGCCAGAGGCCCTACGTGGGCATTTCTTTGACAAGTCTCAACAGGCCGGCATCAGTTATGATGCATCGAGTAGAAAAGTCGTCCTGTATGAGTCAAGGTCCATGCCAGTTACCACCTTCTGGCATAAGGACCTCGATAAGGGAAAAAGGTGGAAGGGTCGTACCATCTCAGGCCAGGTGAGGGCCAAGGATCACATGATCCTTGCCTTAGAAGAAGGTGGTACTGATGAGGTTCCATACAGCCAGATTGAGTGGGGCCTAGAGGAAGAGGACAGTAGTGTGGGACAGGGGAGGTCTTATGCTGCTGTCGCGGCTGGAGAAAGGCCGCAAGGTAGAGGGGGAGGCCGAGGACCGGGCGCACAGGGGGTTGGCGGATAGGGAAACTGCCAAGTGGGAGGTAGGGGTCAAGGTCCCCCGCCAAATCGCCGGGGTAATCGGTCCCCACAGAGACGAGGTGGAAGGGCACCTCAGGGAGGATGGCACCCAGGCTTGCCACAGGGCAGGCCCTGGGAGGACTTGGGCTTGGACCAGGGGTTATGGCAGGAACGTGTAAGCCTGGGTCAGTGCGTGTTTTGTGGTGACCCGGCTCACGTTATTAAATTTTGTCCCAAGTACAGACAGGCCCGTTGGGCTGCCAGGCAGTCAAAAGGCAGCCGCCATGAGGGGTCGCAACTGTCCCTACTCTAAGGCCATGTGGAGAAGTGAGCGCGTGCGAACAGACACTCCCAACCCACATGAGCCTATGGCAGAGGTTGCAGGCCCGTGCCTAGCTAGCTGTCCACAGACCGCCTGTGTTAGCGTCTCTTTAGGCACGTCCCTCATAGGTGTGGCAGAAGAGTTAAAGGAGAGGATGCCAGCCTTGGCCAAAATGAAGAAAGAGAGTAAAGGACAAATGATTTTGGTAGATGTAGAAATTTTCAGAAGTAGAGTAGGGGCCCTTATAGACTTAGGGGCCACCTGCAGTTATATTAGCCGTAGAGCGCTGAAGAAGCTGAGGCTAGGATTGAAAGTCCAAAAGTTAGCAGACCCCATAGTGAGTGTCCTCGCAGACAACCGCACAATGCGCGTTGAGGACTATGTAGAGGGAGTCCAGGCGTACTTTCGCCTAGAGAAGGATGGGAAGGTGGAGAAAGTTCTCCATTCCCTAACTCTCCTCGTACAGGATGACCTTCCTTTTGATATAGTGTTAGGAATGGATTGGGGAGAGGCAGCAGGAGCCACACTCCATTTGAGAGAGCATGAGTGTAGGCTCCCTGGTCCATCAGGCAAGGTCAAGATTGCCCGCCTATTCGTGTGTCAGGTGTAGATAACACCTTGGCACATTGTTGTCTCAGTGCTCCCGCGTTCGCGCGGTTAGTGAAGGAGGGATTAGAGGAACATGTCTTTGTAGTTTATGTAAGACCTGTCACTGAGGCTAAAGAAGAAGTAGATTCCACAGATCCAACCATCGCCAAGCTGCTGGAAGAGTTCAAAGACTTGACTGAGTCGCCGACAGGAGTAGTGTCGCGACCCATCCAGCATAGGATAGAGATAGMGCCTGGCAGTAGAACTCCTAAGGGAGCAGTCTACAGGATGTCCCCTAGAGAGTTAGAGGAGTTGTGCAAGCAGTTAGATGGTCCCCTAGAGAGTTAGAGGGCCAGTTCGTCTCCTTTTGGAGCACTTGTTTTGTTTGTCCCCAAGAAGGAAGGAGAGCGCCGTATGTGTATAGACTATCGGGGTTTGAACGCAATTACTGTAAAGAATGCTGAGCCACTGCCCAGGATAGACGATCTTTTAGATCGGGTGCAGGGGTGTAAGTATTTCTCCAAGATAGACTTGAAGTCCGATTATCATCAGATAGAGGTCCATCCTGACGACCAGTACAAGACTGCGTTCCGGACTAGATATGGGTACTATGAGTTCATAGTGATGCCCTTTGGACTAACCAACGCGCCAGCCACTTTTCAGCGTTGTATGAATGACTTGTTTAGGCCATGGTTAGACAAGTTTGTAGTAGTTTATTTGGACGATATTTTAGTTTTCAGTAAGACCCTCCAGGGGCACCAGGGTCATCTGAGTCAGGTCTTGGAAAAGTTGAGGGAGTCAAACTTCAAGATCAACGCGAAGAAGTGCGACCAAGACACAAGTCCTGTACTTGGGCCACGTATTAGACGGAGATGGCATTAAGCCAGAGGACAGCAAGATAGCGGCGATTAGAGATTGGCCAACGCCTCGCACATTGACAGAGTTGCGGTCGTTCCTAGGCCTAGCCAACTACTACAGAAAGTTCGTGAGGAACTTCTCCACTATCGCCGCTCCCTTGCGCAGGTTGCTAAAGAAAGAAGCAATCAGGCAATGGGACAAAGACTGTACGTCTACACTCAAGAAGTTAAAGCGCGCGTTAATAGAGTATCCTGTCCTCAAAGTAGTTGATCCGTCCTTGCCATTTGTCGTCACCACGGACGCAAGTCAGTATGGGATAGGCGCCGTGTTGCAGCAAGATGACGGCCATGGCTATAAACCCGTAGAGTTCATGTCCGCGAGGATGCCCTCAGAGAAGGTAGCCACCTCGACGTACGAGAGAGAACTCTACGCTCTCAGGCAGGCTCTAGACCATTGGAAGCATTACCTGCTTGGGAGGCACTTCAAAGTGTATTCTGATCATGAGACCCTTAGATGGTTAAAGATCCAGGCCAAGATGACACCTAAGCTAACTAGGTGGGCCGCTGAGATAGACCAGTACGACTTTGAGCTCAAGCCAGTAAAGGGCAAGTACGACGTAATTGAGGACGCTCTGAGTAGGAGATCAGACTACTTTGGAGCCATAGTACACTATCTGGATATAGGGAGAGACCTGCAGGAGAAAGTGAAGCAAGCGTATGCGTAGGACCCTATCTATAGCGACCTCCTAAAGAGAGTTAGAGAGGCCCCAGAGACTGAACCAGATTACCGCACTACAGACAGGTTGTTGTTTGAGAAGACTAATGTGTTTGACCGCCTGTGCGTTCCCAACAGTGAGAAGATCCGCAGTCTGATTTAAGGGGAATGCCATGACACAGAGGGGCACTTCGGTTGGCAGAAGACATTAGCCAATCTGATGCGTGCGTACACCTGGGCAGGGATGAAGAATGACTGCATAGAGTATGTCCGCAGTTGTAAAGTGTGCCAGAGAAATAAGTCTACTACACGCGCGGACCTAGGTCTTCTCAGACCCTTGCCTCTTCCGAATCAGTCGGGAGACTCAGTGTCCATAGACTTCATGGACACCCAAGTCAAGAGCAGACACGGTAAGAGCCAAGTCATGGTCATAGTTGACCGTTTTAGTAAGTATGCTGTGTTTGTTCCCTTGCCTGCAGAGGCACGTACAGATTTAGTGATACATGAGTTTTTTGACTTTTGGGTTAGTGAGAATGGAATCCCATTGTCAATAGTTAGTGATAGAGATAGTCGTTTCACCAGCCAGAACTGGCAAGAACTCATGAGAGTCTACGGATCTAAGCTATTGATGTCGTCTGGCCGCCATCCAGAGACAAACGGTCAGACAGAACAGATGAATAAGATCCTACAGCAAGTTCTGCGCATGTACATTAGACCTGATCAGATAAACTGGGACTAGATGTTGCCCAAAGTAGCTAGTGCGTACAACAACAACGTGCATCTATCCACCTGCCGCACTCCCAACGAACTGCACAAGTCCTTTAGACCACGCATGCCGTTCGAAGGGCTGAACAGGGATCAGATCCACAGACTACTGTCCGGTACTAGGGAGTTTGCGATACAGCATGAGAAAGAAATAGCAACTGTTGTTGAAAACCTCAGGAAGGCCCAGCACAGAATGATAGAGCAGGCTAATTAGCACCGCCGCCCTTCGCAGTTTCAGGTAGGCGACTTAGTATGGGTCAAGGCTAAAGAGTTTGCACCTGAGGAAAACATCTCGCAGAAGTTACTGCCTGCATATAGAGGACCGTGGCCGGTTCTAGAAGTCAAGGGCGGAGAAGATGGACCGTCCTACACTGTAGAAATCCCATTACACCTCCACACATATCCTGTGTTCCACGCTTCAAAGCTGTTGCCGTGTGTCACAAGCCAACAGTTCCCTTCAAGACGATCTATGATTCCTCCGGATATGCACGGAAGTTATGACATTGAAGGTATTGTAGACGAGGATGTGTTTAGAACAGGAGGTAGAGGTCGTCCCCAGAAGCAGTACAAGGTCCGGTTTGCCTATCAAGAACCGGAAGACGACCGCTGGTTCACGAAAGCAGAACTACAGCATTGGAACCAAGAAACCATTCATATGAGAACGATACAGCAGAATCGTGAGGTCAATATCCCAGCCCGTAGGGCCACACCAACATCATAACCCAATGTAGCTCTCTCTGAACGGCGCTGGCGCCCTACCTACACTACTCCCTACAGCCACAACTACAGCATGATCACAACCAAACGACTTGAAGACCAGCGTGCTTGACGTCAACACCAATGCCGACCTCCTCTCTGCATGCCAGGTAAGTACCTCCGTTGCTCCCCACTCCTATCCCGTCTCCCCACTCTCGTGCCTCCTTCCCGAAGACCACCTTCGCCTCCCTACCTCTCACTGCGCCCAGCAGCTCGGCTATGGCTGTCGGTGCTCGCTGCCTTGCAGCGCCCCACACCACTGCGCCCGATAGCGCGCTTGACCACCTAGCGCAGCATGCACGCGCTCGCTACACAATGCAGCAGCGTGCCGACAATGCCGCACCAGCCAAGCTCCTGCCCCTGCGCCCAGACTGCCTATATGCCGTGGTAGGCGCGTGTGCGGCTCACTGTAGCCTGCAACTGGGCCCCGATATCTGCGCCCAGGCCCGATGCAAATGGGGCCCAGACTTTACAGTTGCGCCCATCAGCCCAGGGTCGATGTCCAGATTCAGATAGCAGGCCGGTTTCCCTTTGGCACGCTCGGCCTCTACGACGACAATGCTGCTTTTCGATTGGCCTGCGTCCAATGTGTGATGTGTCGGCCTCCCCTGGTTTGTGCCCAGGGCTCAACAACTGCTTCTGCAGGAGTCTGGCCTTCACGATGCACTCCAACGAACTGGCGTGATGCAACTGTCTGATACCCACTTCGCGAAATGCTGAAAGAAAGGCCTCTCGTGGATATTCTGGCCCGCCTTCACTTAGGGCGGGCATGAGGCTTGTTTGGGGCCTTAGCCCAGAACATATTCAGACCCTGTATTCTCTCTTGGGTTTTGGAGGTCTCCCTCTACCCAGAGGTTTTGGAACAGGCATGTCTCTATGTTCCAGAATGTCCTCGATGTCCACGTGGCCGTCCATGGTTGGGGGCAGCATTGATCTCCTGGATGGAAACTGAGCTGTCTCAAAGAAAGGTGCAAGCTTTGAGGCATGGAAGACAGGGTAAGTGCGCAGGTGACCAGGGATTCGAATAACATAGGAGGGACCATCCAAATCATCCCCAACTACATCCAAGACTTCCCAGGGAGTGTGGCATTAGTTTACGAGAGATTCCGAATTCCTGTCCTAGTTCACTAGCCTTAACCCAGACACGTTCCCCTACTTGAAATGTGGACGGTCGACGATGTTTGTTCTCAGAAGCAATCATTGATGTGCTCGACAGCTTGCTGCAACAACTTCTCATACTGCACCCCGTATTCCAAGGTGCCACGTGTTGCAGCAGGTCGGTTTTCAGGCAGGAGGAAGTCTAGAGCGGATCTAGGCTTCCATCCCAAGTGCCGCTGATTAGGACTAACGCCGGTTGTACTGTGCACAGCGTTGTTGTACAGGCTGGCGATGAGAGGCAATGTCTCATCCCAGTCATCTTGGCTGGGCTTAATGTAATGCCTCAGCAGATGTTGCACAACTCTGTTCATCTGTTCGGCCTGTCCGTTGGCTTCGGAATGATTCCCAGAAGTCATCTGAAGTTGACTGCCCATTTGCTCAGCAGTCTTCTTCCAGAGCTCGACTTGTGAAGCGCACATCTCTGTCACTAACGATTGACTTTGGCAATCCAAAATCACGCACCCAGTTGTCCATAAACAACTTGATGACGTGCTCAGTCCTCGTAGTCTCTGGCATGGCAATCAGTCTAGTGTACTTGGTGAATCTGTCTATGATGACAAAGATGTGCCTCTTGCCACTCCTGCTGGTTACCAGAGTGTCCATGAAATCCATGGAAACACTCTGTCCTGGTCCAGCGAGAATGGGCAAGGGCTTCAACAACCCAAGCGGTGCTTGAGTTCGCGGCTTGTCCCGCTGACAGACCTGGCAGGTCTGCACATACTTCTTTGCATCATCTAGCATACCGGGACACCAAAATCGTTGTACTAAATTGGCACTGGTCTTTTTGTAGAAGAAATGTCCAGTTGCATCATGGCATTCACCTAAAAATAAACTGCATAAATTCTCCCAAGATGGAACATCTTTCAATCCCAGCCTTTCTCAGAAAGAGCAACCCATCCACCATCACAAACTCTTCTTCTGTGCCCTTGTCTTTGGCCTGCAGTTTGCGAATGATGTCCATCGTAATAGGGTCTTCCTGATAGGCTTCCTCCAGCGATCTAGTCACATCGTCAGAAATGTCGAATTCAGTGACTAAAGCCCCGAGGTAATCTGCCCTACGCGACAGTGCGTCAACAACATTGTTATACTCCCCCTTCAAGTAATGGATTTTGAAGTCATCTTGCTCTATGACTTCAATCCATCGCTTGAGGGCATCAGAGAGAACAGGTTGTCTTTATCCACTTCAGCGTCTGATGGTCAGTTCTCAAATAGAAGAACCTACCCAACAGAAAGTGCCTCCAATGTAGCAGTGACTTATACAAGGCGTAGAGTTCTCTCTCGTAGGTGGACTTCGCTAGTTTTTTGGATGGCATCTTTTTGCTCATGTACTCAATCGGTCTCAACTTTTTACCATCCTGCTGAGCCAGCACTGCGCCAATGCTATATTGGCTTGCGTCTATGGTAACAATGAATGGCTTCTGGGGATCGGGCACCATGAGAACCTCATGATTCATGAGGGCATGCTTCAATTGCTTGAAAGCAGCCTCACACTCATCACTCCACTCCCACGGTGTGTCAAGTCGAGTTAGAACAGTCAAAGGAGAGGCGATTGTGGAGTAGTTCTTCACAAAGTTTCTATAGTAACCGCACATTCCTAAGAAAGATCTGACCTCAGTAACGGTCCGAGGTTGTGGCCAGTCCCTTATACAAGCCACCTTCGCATCTTTCGGCCTAATCCCTTCCGCGGATACTTCATGACCCAAATACAAGATCCTAGTGCATCCGAACTTGCATTTCTCTAAGTTGACCTTATACTTGTGTTGCCGCAGAGGTGAGAGAACAATCTCTAAATGTTGTGCATGCTCCTCGACAGACTTACTGAAGACAAGAATATCGTCGAGGTACACGACAACAAACTTGTCCAGATAGTTATGGAAGATCCTATTCATGGCGTGTTGGAATATACCCGGGGCATTGCAAGGGCCAAAGGGCATCACCACAAACTCGTACAGACCGTACCTGGTCTGAAATGCGGTTTTGTGTTCATCCTCGCGTCATATGGCAATCTGATGGTAGCCGGATTTTAAATCTATCTTGGTATAGTACTTACGTCCCTGCACCCTATCCAATAGGTCATCAATGCGTGGTAGAGGCTCGACGTTCTTCACAGTGATGGCATTGAGGCCTCTATAATCAATGCACATCCTCAACGAGCCCCCCTTCTTCGGTACAAATAACACTGGTGATCCGAAAGGGGAAGAACTAGGCCATATCCATCCCTTCTCTGTGAGCTCAATCAATTGTCGCCGAACTTCGTCCAACTCGGCCGGAGACATCCTATAGATCCTTCCCTTTGGGGTTTTACTCCCTGGAATGATTTCTATGGCGTGGACAATCTCCCTATCTACAACTCTTGTAGGCTCCTCAAACAAATCAGGGAACTTAGCAACGACGTGGTTTATCTCTGGGGGTGTTTTTACGGCCTCCCCTTTCTCAGAGACATAGACTAGGTACATACTCTCCTCTTGGTTTTGTTTATAATAATTGTAGAACGCACATGCGCATATGCACCCAATCTACTAGCCTTGTACTTGGCCAGTCTCACAGTCCTCCAATCAGGCAACTCATGCTTGAGCACCTTCTTGTCCCAGTCGAATTGGGGCTTGGCAACCTCAAGGTAGTACATTCCTAACAACATATCAAATGGTAAGTCGTCGCTAACCAGGAACGGAATCTTATGATTCAGTTCCCCTCCTCCATAGGATAAGGTGCAGACTACATCTTTGACGTAGTCTGAGACAACCATGCGCTCCTTATTGGCCAAAGTAATGCTACCGGTCTACTGAGGTGCTGCACCCGGTCCTCTAAACGCAGCCTTTCCAAACAGTCGCGACTTATAAAATTTCGGGTGGAGCCGATATCTACGACGACACCACATTTGCGGCTTCCTACAACAACCTCCACTACGAAATGTTCCCCTCTAGGACCTGCACTTAGTGCCACCCAAGACTCGTGTGGATCACTATTCAACCATTCACTTTGTCCTCTAAGGCTTCAAACACATCCAACGTATAGAGCATGGTTTGGTCTGGGTGCGTTTGCGGGGTGACTAAAGAGTCGTTAGCTGTGGCCATCTCATGAAGTGGGGAGGGTATCTGTCCCACTTCACCATGAGTAGAAGCAGCTAAAACTTCCACCGGCCTCAAGTGTTTCACGAGCTGAAACTGGTCCCAAACTCGAAAGAAGGCACCCCTCCCTTAGGGGGTATCTTCTGCGTGACCTTTGCGTTCTTGCACTTTACTTGGTGTGTCCGTACTCACCACAGTTGATGCAAGCACCACGCACTCGCCGGTCCCGCCACACTTCTTGATCAAGACCTGCCTTGACCCAATCCGCTCAACCATCATCAATCTACTACCCTTCTTTTTCCATTCCTGTGGACTCTTCTTCTTCCTCCCGTCTACTAGAGTAGGTTGAACACTTCCTAGAGTAGCCTCTAAGTCTAAGGCCTTTCTAGAGAAGGTATCAAAGGAATGATACTCGAGGCGAGCCTCGCTGGCGAGTAAGGTTCTGAGATTCTCGTGCAGACATCTCAGAAACATGGTCAATAAGACCTGGTCATCGTAGCGTATGCCGGGAACGACGATGAGGTTTTCTACAGTAGACGTCAGCTCTCTGACAGACTTGTACCTTCGCTGGTCCAATTTGAGCATCGCGTCAGTGGCGGTTTGTGCATGCTGCAGATTATGCCAGCGAGCTTCTACCATATCCAAGAACTCTTCTAAAGTGAGGGTTTTACCCCAATCTGCCATGCGTCGTCTGAACCCGACTTTGGCTACTATCCCATCCAGCCATTTCGCTGCCTTACCCTCAAGGTAAGATGCAAGAATAATCACCTCCTCCTCCTGCATCGTCCTCTTTGCCCTTACCCACATCGGAACCGTCCTTAACCAAGTGTTGAGTTCCTCGTCCTTCTTCTCACTGGAGAAGGCAAGGGGTGGCTTCATCGGGGTCTTTGGGTACCATGGACTTTGCTGCTGTCCCTGAGGTGGAACAAATTGTTGCGGCTGTGGTGTAGCTCCAGCCGCTGGACCAAACGAAGTAGAAGCAACAGTCTGTGCGCCTGCTGCAGACGTACCACTTGGTTGTGTGCCAGCTTGTACCGGAAAGGGGCCTGACATCGCCGTCAACGGCAATGGTGACTGTGCTGCTGGCCGTAATCCTGGCCTCTGCCTACATGCGCATGCACTAACAGTGCGTCAGGCATTGCTGACTCATCTAACTCCTCTAATGCAGTTTTGTCTGCCTCTAACTTATCTAGCCAGGTTGTTCTATTTCTAATCTCACTTTCTCTATCAGTAGCTTGCTTTAGTTCCCTCTCTAACCGTGCGCGGATCCTCTCAACTTGATGGAGCTCTTGTAGCTCCCTCCCACATGGGGTCAACGGACTGAACTGCGAGCCCGCCATTGCTGCTGCGCTGGCTGATGCTGCTGCCTATTCCCTAACTGCGACATTTGCTGCTGCTAACGCCTGTCTTGCAGCTAGTGCTGCTTCCCCGGCTGCTGCGTAAGCACGGGCTCTAGCTTCGGCACGAAGCCGTCTTTCGTCTCCTGACTGTAGGAAATGAAACACGTACGGGACCCTACGTGATCTCGAACGTGTCAGCCTCGCATCGTCAACTCTACCCTCGTCGGAGTCTGGCCCACTCATCAGATAGGCAAACACTGCACTACAACTCCTTGCTAGAGTCCTACCACAGCATGTGTCTGACTGACACCTAATTTTCTAAAAATAAATGTGTCCGGCAGGTCCCCTACTTAACCGATCAAGTGGCAGCCTACAACATTCACAAAGACTACACACATAATCTAATTTTACCCAGAATAGTTCACTTACAAAAGCTTTGCATAGAACTGGCTATGGTAGTATACAACAGTCCTAAACTAAGCTGTCTGCGAGGTGTTAGCAGTCTGTCAACCAACTAATCAAAATTAAAAGTAAATTATGTTGCAGATGTATGAACAGTGGAAATGGTTGTGTTTACAGTTGAGCACCAATTGGAACCTACCCTCCCCTCAATCCAACATACCGATGAGCATCAATGAGCAGCAGTGTCTTAGGTGTGCAATGTCGGCCCACCCCTGTGCCCTAGGTGTATGCTTATGACCAGGCTTGCCCATTACTTATCCTCGCATGCAACGAGCCGTACGTTCAACTTTGGTTTTGAACAAAATATAGGCAACGGAAGGTAGTGTTGTTTACGAAGTATTGATCAATTACATGGACCTACTTTTCAATCCATTTGTGGAAACATAGCATGTGTTTCTAATCATGACACCAAGGCTGCGGCGCATCATTACTTTGAAAAAGTGATCTCTTGCGAGCGCCTGCAAAGCACTGAAGATTTGACGCGTAGTGTTGATAGCTTTGTTATGTTTCCAGAAAAAAGATTCTGTTTTTCGAATCCAGAAACCAGTACTACTAAAGTGGCTATACATACCAACTTTTTCACAGATCTCTATGCTTTGATAGGAACTGGAAGTTTTGAAACATATACGGTCGGTCGCTTTTTACAAAGACGAACACATTGCATTTTACAATGCCTTCGGCCCTCTTCTATCCAATGTGGTACTTCATGAGCTTGAGAAATTTGTCATGCGATCTGGCTGATCAAGACGCAATTTAAGGACAGCCCCCAAGGTCCGCAGGAATTATATAACGTCGCAAACAGGACGACAATCACAGCAAGTGGACAGTTTGGAACCCCAACCATAAATGTTTATAGACGGTCTGAGAGCATCTGCATAAGCCTGTTCAGTCCGCACACTCCTCTATCAGTGCAGCAAAGAGCCTCAATGGACAAAGCAGCCATCGCATGCGTGTACTAATCCCATTGGGTTGGCATGGTGACCGTGACCCACGTGCTTCGACCAGGGCCCTTCAGAGGCACCGCCCTTTCTCCTTCCAGATGCGCCACCGGGAAAATTGTTGTCTCTCAAGGTAGAGCGCTCACGACACCTCACCAAAAAGAGAGGACTCTCAAGTTGGACTCACTTCCTCTCGGTAAGAAGAGATTGAGAGGGTCTCCACCATCGATTTGGAGCCCTCCATACCATCGATTTGGAGCCCGGACATTCTCCACCTTGCCGCCCTCCATACCATCTTCTTTCTCTCTTGCCATATTTGGTCTTCCAATCTCTTTCATTTGAGTCGCAATGGAATAGCAATGTCACTTGTGAGCTTTTGTATTCGAAGTTGACCAAGGATCATAGCATGTGTTTCGTTAGCAAAGGCGAGGACATAAAGGGATGGAGAGAGCAAGTGAGAACAAGAGACAGGAACACGTCAAGGAGAGATGGAGATGAAAAAAGAGAGAGAAGACGGGTGACGGCTAGTGAGGCAGGGGAGGGGGAAGGGCAAGCAAGACAGGGAGGAGGAAGGTCTAGTGTGGGTGTGAGAGAACGAGGTGCTTTTGTTGTTTTTATTTTTCCCTTTGATTATAGTGTTCATTTCTTTTCATTGCTTTCCATCGCTATTGTTGTTTGCGTGCTTTTTTTTCTCTTTGCATTTTTTGTGGATCTTCCAATTCAATTAGCTACGGGAAAGAGGGAGGCACGCCAGGGTTGCACCCCCCGACGGTCGGCGGCCCTTGACTTGTCGGCTCCCGACCCTCAGACCAATCGGCTGGTCGGCACCTACCGGTCGGGGGTCGTCGGCACCCCGCAAAAAAAAAATAATATGGGGGGTCCAGAACCCCTAATAACACCACCAACACCCCCATAGCGCCCCCCCAATACCCCCATACACCCCCCCCCAACAACCCCAAACCGCTCCCAACACCCTCATTACCCCCCCCAATACCCCCTATATCACCCCTATAAACCCGTATACCCCCCCCTATACTCCAACCCCAACCCCCTCATACCCCCCCGCATCCCCAAAAGTTTCTCAGCGGATGTGGGCTGACCTCAGCAAACATAGTACGGCCCCGAACTCAGATTTGAAAAAAAGTCAATGCATGGTTGTTTTCTGACTGGTCGGCAGACCGCTGACCGGTCGGCCGTACTGGTTGGCTGCAATAAGGTCGGCGGTCGCCAGGGATGCAACCCCCAGGCACACAGATAAAGGGCCGGAGAGAATGATCATGAAAGACACGAACACTTTTAAGAGAGGGACGGAGATTAAAAAAAGCCAGAGAAGAGGCGGAACGGCTAACAAGATAAGGGACAGGGAAGGGCAAGCTAGATACGGAGGGGAAAGGGCACGCGTGCGCGTGCGCACGCGCGCGCGCGTGAGAGAGAGAGAGAGAGAGAGAGAGAGAG
>BFEA01000212.1:314188-329602 GCA_003427395.1 Chara braunii | reverse complement strand
CCCACTGGACGTATTCGTAAGAAAACAAAAACAAAAAAACGAGAGAGCAGAATGAATCTTCTGCTGAAACATGGAACCATACACCACCATATGCTGTCTTTTGTGCATTTGGTGAGTAGTGGAGCAGGCCCCACTGGACGTACTCGTAAGAAAACAAAAACAAAAAAACGAGAGAGCCACAGGCATCTTCATCCTAACCCATAACTGCCGACATGCGGACCTGAATGCCAATCTTCAGCATATATTGGTGGTCGGCTGGCGATAGAACATTCAATTTGCGACTTCTGCGAAGCTTCGCGGGGCAGGTCGTTATTAGGCGACTACCCCTTCTTGCGAACTGACCCCACTACTGTGTGGGATATGCAGAAGGCAGCGGGAAGGACAGCTCTTATACCCCGCCTAAAACAAAAGTTGGAATGAACCCTATTTTGTGCCTAGCCATTCGAAACTTTTTGGGGAAGGGCCTGCGCGAATCGAATTTTCAGCAGCCCTTACCCAAAAGAAAAGTTCGGGCCGTGGGCGTGGCTGGTTTGTGAACTTGCGCGGTGAGTTTAACATTTTGCTGAGTTGGGGGCCCTAAGAAATTAGAAAACCCCTTCTTTTTCTTTTTTTTTTGGGACCTAATTTTTCAAGTGCGCTGCGCTTCGGTGCGCTGTGCGGTGCGCGGCGCGACGTACGCAAACCGTGCGCAAACTGGCGCACCGACGTACGCCGCAACTATGGTTTGTAGTATTTGCAAGGAAAATAAGCGAGAGCAGATACCAGAAAACCAAATTGCACCATCACATTGAAAGCCAGAGAGTTGTGTGCTGAACAGAAAGCAGAATGCATCAAGTTTCACGCCAAATAAGAGCAAAGCAATGAACTCAATTGTACATGTCAGCCCTTATCTCAACTCTATCAACAATATATCCAATGTAGCTCTTCTATATCGCACTCAGCGCCGAGAACAAACTCACAGCACCTATACTAGCCTACAACCTACAGATGCAACCAGGAGAACTCCAGGTGCAGACCGATGTACATGAAGCCGTTGCCCATGCAGACCTCCAAGACACACCAGGTACATCCCTTCTCTCTCCCTCACTCATCCCTTAACTGTCCCTCCACAGGCTCTACACCATTGCCCAAGGACCACCACCATCTACACCGGCACCCAGCACAAGCGGCTTGGCTATGGCCACTGTGCAACGCTGCCCTCAGCTGTGCTGTATCCCCTGCGCCCATGCGCTCGATAGCCCTGGCCAGGACCCTGCTTCCAATGTGTGCTGAAGCAGTGCTCACGCAGCAGTGTGCAGCCAGAATGTCTGGACTGGGGGCAGGCACTTTTCCTTTATGGAAAGTGTCTTGCCGTGAGGGCCTGGCCTGGCTGCACGCCTGTAGTCCCAGTTGCTGCGCCCAAGGGCCATTCCAAAATGTGCCTAGGGCTCAAACCATGGTTGCCCCGGACCCGGACATCCAGACACTGGGCAATCAGGCCCGACCCGTGTCTGGATTAATCCAGACGTCCGCTAATCTGCACACCGATTCGGACAAGGGAACATACGGACCCGGACGGTACTATCCATAAAGATAAAAGAGACAGAGGATAGTGCGAGGAATGACCCCTCGCATGGTCCTTATAAGACATGCACATGTTCTGGGCGGAGGCCATCAGCAAGCCCCGTGCCCGCCCTAAGTGAAGGTGGGCCTGAATATTCACCAGAGGCCAAAATTTAACATTTTCCATATGTGCGCACTCAGGCACTTGCAGCAGGCCAGTTGGTTGAGAGGAAGCGTGAGCCTCCCTGTGCTGCGCCGTACAGTTGAGCCCAGGCCGTGGTAGTACGCCTGGGCACACACACACACAATGGAAGGCAGATACATCACGAATTGGCTATGGACCTACGAAAAAGCAGCATTGTTGACATGCATACCCTGGGTCCTGTGCAAATGCAGCAAACGGCCCAAGTCTGGAAAGAGTGGCCGTGCCCAACTGTAAAGGGCCCAGGCCCTCAACTGCACAGCTGGGCCTGGGCGCAGGCACTGGGGCTTGACCGGAAGATACTGGAAGCTTCCCGGCCAGGCCACTCAAAGCCAAACAGAGGCTGCCGCTTCCATAAGGGGAAGGAGGCAACCAGGGGCAGGCATTTTCTGGCGCACGCAGGCAATGCGGTCATGCTGCTGCGTTGTTGCGCGAGAGGCTGCATGCTGTGTCAGCGGCCAGGGTGCGTGTGAGGTGAGAGGGGTGCTGCTGGGCAGTGGAGCGCAAGCACCCATAGCCGGGCTGCAGGGTGCTAGGGGTAAGGGGCGATCGGTGGTCTTCAGGAAGGAGGCGAGTGTGGTGGTCAGGGTCTGATGAGGGGAGACAAGATACGTACCTGGTGCATGAGGGAGGTCGGCTATGGTGTTGACGTCTTGTAGATTGGTCTTCAAAGTCGAAGTCAGCCTGTTGCCTGAATGCTGGGCGCTGGGCGCCAGACAGAGAGGAGCAACATTGGATACTGTGCTGGTGTGGCCTGAGGGCTTGAACAATGGCTCATGAGTTCATTGTATCACTCTTATTTGGATGGAATCTCGGTGCATTTGGATGGAATCTCGGTGCATTTGTGCTCTCTGCTTGCACACGACTACTTGGACATCTGTGTGATTTTGCAACTTGGCTTTCTGTACATCATTCTCACTCATATTCCTTGCAATTTGGTATCGGAGCTGGTTCGAGATTGCCTTACCTCGCGTCGGCGACATTGCTATTTGGTGCGCTGACGATGCTTCTGTGCAGTGAGGATACTTTGGCGCTGGCTTGTTAAGCGGGACCCGGGTAGAGGGGTTCGCCGCTGGAAGGCTGTGGCGACAGCGGGTGTATGTATGATGATGAGAGCATGCTGATATGGCATTTTGGCTGAGGTGGCACTGCACTGTGTGGAGGGCGTTACCGAAGCTACGACCGGTCATCGAAATGCACATTGGCTCAATTGGTGAGAAATCTGTGGTTGGGGGCAGCTATCTCCGGGTACGGTGTTCCCTAACCTTATCTACCCTCTCAATCTTTTCTTACTGTGAGGAAGTGTGTCCACCTTGAGTGTCCTCTCTTTTGTGTGAGGAGTCGTGAGCGCTCTACCTTGAGAGACGACATTCTTCCTGGTGGCGCATCTGGCAGAAGAGGGCGGTGCCTCTGAAGGGCCCTGGTCGAAGCATGGGTCGCGGTCACCACACCAACCCATGGGAGTAGTACACGCAGGCCATGATGCTTTGCCCTTTGAAGGCTCTTTGATGCGCTAATAGAAGGGGTGTGCGGACTGACCAGTCCTATGCAGACGCTATCCAGACCGTCTATAAATATTTATGGTGGAGGTCTGAACTGTCCACTGGCTGTGATCGTCGTCCTGATTGCGACGTTGAATAATTCCTGAGGACCGTGGGGGCTGTCCTTAAACTGCCTCTTGATCAGCTAGATCAGTCAGACATAAGGCTCGTTGCACACGAGGATAAATAATGGGCAGTTGTGGTCATAAGCATACGCTTTGGGCACAGGGGTGGGCCGTTAATGCACACCTTAGACACTGCTGCTCGATGACGACTACACGCACGTTGGATACAGGGGAGGAAGATTCCAATTGACACTCAATTGTACATCACAACCATTTCCATTGTGCTCACGTAATTTATTTTTATTTTGATTAGTTGGTTGACAAACTGCCAACACCTCACAGGCAGCCTAGATTAAGACTTTAATGTTCTACCATAGTCGGTTCTTTTTTAAGCCGTTGTAAGAGAACCAATCAAAGTAGATTTAGATTATGTGTGCATTCTGTGCCAATGTTGTTGATACCGCTTGAACGGTAGCCTAGGTGACTTGCTGGATATTATTTTTATTTTTATTTATTTTTAGAACCGGTCAAACGCATGCTGCGGCAGGTTCCAGAAGAACACTGGTGCAGATAGAGTCTGCCTAGACGATGAGTGGATCAGAAGGTGGTGAAGGTACAGCTGACGACAAAAGGAAGACTAGGCGTGATACGCATAGGATACCTATAGTGTTCCAGGTCCTACTACCGGGGGATGAAAGAAGGCTAAGGGCCGAAGCAAGGGCCCGTAATCTTGAGACTGCAAGCGAAGCAGCAGCAGCTGTAGAAAGGACGTTAGCAGCAGCAGCAGCAGCTAGAGCAGTAGCAATGGCTACTTCTGCAGCATCGTCTGCGGCATCCTCGTCTGGTCAGTCGCTAGGTATGCCACAGACCAACGGGCAGTCCATCTGCAACACATCAGGATCTGGAACCAGTCAGACGGTGGGCTTGCAATCCAGCTCGCCACCTCCACGCACCAGGGAACAGATAGAACTCCAGCAGGTGGAGTTGATCCGCTTAAGGTTAAAGAAGGAACTTCTGCTCCAGTTCATATTCAAAATTTTCCATTAGGTTATCGACCRTTTTTAGGTTACGAAGGAGCTAATCAAATTGCTGATCTAGTATATAATTCTTTCACRCTTGGAATGGAAGATCATCTACTAGAGATTTTTGGCGGTCATGATACTAAAGAAGTAATAACTAAATCATTATCTAATAATAGTGATCTTACTTGGAGCGCAGATGGATTAAACGAATTAAAGAAAATTCCGGGCTTTGTAAGAAGTAAAATCAAAAGAAACACAGAAAAATTTGCACGAGAAAATGGAATTAATDAGATAACAGTAGAAGTTATGTATGCTGCCAAAGAAGCTTTAAACWCTTAATTGAAAGGTACAATCTTTTCATCAATAGTAACAAAAAAGTTTGAAGCTACCGAAAGAGAAAATGAGTTAGAAATAGAAGTCTCAGGCTTGAGGGTAGAGAGCCAGACAAAGCTGATGTAGAGGAGTTAGATGACATTGTCATTGACAACAATATAAAAGTCCTCAAGGCAAGTCTTATGTCCATGCATGCATACACGGACAACAAACTGGACGCTATCCAGGACACCCTAGACCAGATCCGTAAAGCCATGCACAGGCCAGCAGTTTTGCCATCGCTGCCATTATCAGCGACGACAGACCCTTATCCGCCTCAGTCTGGTACCATACCAAGCAGTACTTCAGCAGCAGCAGCAGCGCAAACTCTTGCTTCTGCTTCTTCTAGTCCAGTGGCTGGAGTTACACCACAACCACCAACTGCCCCACCAGCGGCACAGCAACAATCTTGGTACCCCAAGACCCCATTGAAACCACCCTCAACCTCCTTCGGGGATAAGAAGGATGAGGCTTTTGACAATGTGGGTTAGGGCGAAGAGGACGTTGGTAGAGGAGGAAGTGATAACTGCTGCATCCTATTTGGAAGGTTCGGCAACTCATTGGCTGAATGGATTACTTGCCTCAAAAGGATTCGGCAGGAACATGAGTGATTGGGCTAAGACCCAAACCCTAGAGAGCTTTATGGATTTGGTGGAAGCACAATGACACAACCCACAGCAGGCACAGATTGCCACTCATGGGTTGCTCGGGCTTGATGCTTTAACAAGTCCATGCGCGAACTCACCTCTACCGTACAGCGCCTGATTGTCGTCCCCGGGGTGCGCTATGATCCACAGGTCTTAATGACCATGTTCTTGAGATGTCTTCCCACAGACATCAACAACCTATTAGCCAGCGAGGCTCGACTAGAATATCACACCGTTGAGACCTTTAACAAGAAGGCTCTAGATTTAGAGGCAATGCTAGGCAATGCTCAACAACTCCTGACGGACAGAGGAAAGAAGAAGAGTCCATAAGAGTGGAAGAAGAAGGGGAACCGATTGATGATGGTCGAGTCCGATGGGACTCAAACCGAGATTGATGACTTTTCTGACTTAGTGGACGATACAGAGTTTGACGGCAAGGATAATGCTGAGGGTAGCAACCTCGCTGCTTTGGTAAAGGTTAAGGCAGGTGGCCGCGACAAGGGCGGTCAACAAAGGAGTCAGGGCCAAACCCAAAACCCGAACAAAATAGCGGTTTGAATTAGAGCGGGTTTGGATCAAGATGTGTTGCGGGACCGTTATACGCGAGGTGCCTGCATTAACTGCGGTGAGATGACCATCAGCAGTTCAAATGCAAGAACGCAAAGGTTTCGCAGAAAATACCACCTAAGGGTGGGATTCCTTCTTCCCAGAGTGGGGCCTCTACGAGTTCCAGCTCAGGAAACACATAGGGCCAGTAGAACTTGTAACTCCTACTCGTGTTGAAGCGGGTGATGTACCCTCCCCGTTAGCCGAAGCTATTGACTCCTTAATCACCCCGCAGATGCATCCGGACCCAACGGTACTTTGTTCATTGGATGTGTCTGAGGCCTTAGAGGACCTACAAAGTGAATGGTCGGCAAGGGACCCTCGTGAGTCCTAAGGGGAGCACTTCGTGGCCGCAAGTGCACTGCCTTCGTAGACATTGGCTCCACGCGGAACTTAATAAACCGCGATTGTGTTGAGAGACTGCGCCTACAGGACCGGGTGCAGCGCCTGAGTAGATTGGTAGCATCTACTTTGGCCAACAAAGAGTGCATGTTGGTGGAGGACTACGTCAAGGACGTGGTCTGCACTTTCTCCTATGCAGGATGGGAACTTAATCACCAGATTTTGTTCTTGGTTAGCGACGACTTACCTTTCGACATGTTCGGTATGTAATACCTTGAGGTTGCCAAGCCTAGTTTGACTGGGACAAGAAAGTGCTAAATCATAAGTTCCCTAAGGGAGGACCATTAGACTAGTTGTATAAGGCTAGTAGGTTAAATAACTCTTACGGGCGCTTGTGCGCATCAGCCTTCTACAAGTACTATAAATAGAACCAAGAGGAGGGTATGTACCTGTTTTTTGTCTTTCTTTGAGAAAGGGGAGGCCGTTAAATCACCCTCAAAGATAGAAAATGTCATTGTTGAGTACCCTGATCTGTTTGAGGAGCCTACAAACGTCGTAGACAGGGAGGTTGACCATGCCATTGACATCAATTCTGGGAGCAAGATACCCAAAGGACGAATCTATAGTATGGCTCCAGCCGAGTTGGACAAGCTTCGTCGGCAACTGAAAGAGCTCACAAAAATAGGGTTGGATACGGCCTAGCATCTCCCGCTTCGACTCACCAGTTCTATTCACCCGAAGAAGAGGGTCATTAAGGATGTGCATTGATTATAGGGGCCTCAATGCCATCATCGTTAAGAAAGTTGAGCCCATACCGCGCATCAACGACCTATTGGATAGGGTGCGATTGACTTAAATTCCGCTACCATCAAGTTGCCATTAGACCGGAAGACCAGCACAAAACCGCATTTCAGACCAGGTACGGTCAGTACGAGTTTGTGGTGATGCCCTTCAAGCTTTGCAACACGCCGGGTACATTCTAGCACGCCATGAATATGATCTTTCATGACTACTTGGATAAGTTTATCGTTGTGTACCTCGACGACATTCTTTAGTAGGACTGTTTAGGAGCATGCTCATCATGTAGGCAAACCGCTCTCTCTCCTCCGGCAGCGCAAGTATAAGATAAACTTAGAAAAATGCGAGTTTGGTCGTACTAAAATCTTGTACTTGGGTCATGAAGTATATGCGGAAGGGATTAGACCTGAAGATGCGAAGGTGGCTAGCATTAGAGACTGGCCACGACCATAGTTTGTGGCTGAGGTCAAATCGTTCTTGGGGTTGTGTGGTTATTATCGCAATTTTGTCCAGAATTATAGTACGATTGCATCTCCCTTGACTTCTCTAATGCGCCTTGACACTCCATGGGAATGGACAGCCGCATGTGAGGCTGCTTTCAAGAGATTGAAGCATGCCCTTACAGATCATGAGGTTCTCATGGTCCCCGATCCTCAAAGGCCATTTATTGTGACCTATGACGCAAGCCAATATTGCATTGGCACACTATCGGCTCAACGGGAAGGGAAAAAGTTTAGGCCGATCGAGTACATGAGCAAGAAGATGCCATCGAAGAAGTTGGCGAAGTCCACCTACGAAAGGGAACTCTATGCCCTCTATAAGGCACTTGTCCACTGGAGGCGCTATCTGTTGGGAAGGTTCTTCAACTTGAGAACTGACCATTAGACACTCATGTGGATCAAGACACAACTTTTTCTCTCCGATGCACTTAAACGATGGATCAACGTCATAGATCAATATGACTTCAAGCTAGACTATGTGAAGGGAGAGTACAATAAGATTGTTGACGTGGTGTCACGTAGGGCAGACTACCTAGTTGCGCTGATTACCGAGTTTGGCTTATCTAACAATGTGACTCGATCTTTGGTGAAAGCCTACAAGAAACACCTTGTCCTGATGGATATCATGCACAAACTAGAGGCCCAAGACAAGGCCTCAACTGACGAGTTTGTGATGGTGGATGGGCTACTCTTTCTTGAGAAGGCAGGATTTAAAAGGTTAGTTGTTATTTTTAGGTTAGTGGCATGACCCAACATGACATTTTGGCTACAAAAAGACTATTGCTAACTTGGTACAGCAATTCCGGTGGCCTAACATGCTTGTCGATGCGAAGACATATGTGCAGACTTGCCAAGTCTGTCAGCGGGACAAGCCCCGGACTCAACCCTCGCTTGGGTTACTAAAGCCCCTACCCATTCCTGCTGGTCGGGGACAGTGTTTCTATGGACTTCATGGATACCCTCCTGACCAGCCATAGTGGCAAGAGGCATATATTCGTCATAGTTGATAGGTTCACTAAGTATGCTAGACCAATCGCCATGCAAGAGACTGCCAGGCACGTCATCACGGTATTCATGGATAACTGGGTGCGATACTTTGGGCTGCCGAAGACAATTGTTAGGGATAGAGATATCCGGTTCACCAACGAGATGTGGAAAAAGGCCGCTGAACAAATGGGCAGCCAACACCAAATGACTTCTGGGAATCATCTCGAAGCAAACGGGCAGGCTGAATACATGAACCGAGTGGTGCAGCATCTACCGAGGCATTATATTAAGCCCAAACAGGATGACTGGGATGAGAAATTGCCTCTCATCGCCAGTCTGTACAACAATGTTGTACATAGCACCACCGACGTCAGTCCTGATCAGCTGCATTTGGGGTGGAAGCCTACATCTACTTTAGACTTCCTCCTGCCTGAAATCCGAACCGTTGCAACCCCTTGAGCCATAAGAGTTTAGGGTCCAATACGAGCTGTTGCATCAGACGGTCGAGCATATCAAGAAATCTCGGGAAGCAATGATTGCTTCTTAGAACAAGTATCGTTGACAGTCCACATTTCAGGTAGGGGAACGTGTTTGCGTCAAGGCTAATGAGTTGGACAAGAGTACAACATCTCTAGGAAACTAATGCCACAATATTTCGATCCCTGGGAAGTCTTAGATATTGTGGGTAGTGATTTGGATGGTCCCTCCTACGTGATTCAAATCCCTGGTCACCTCCGCACTTACCCGGTGTTTCAGCCTCAAAGCTTGCACCTCTCGTTCCCATCAAGGAGATCAATGCTGCCCCCAACCATGGATGGTCACGTGGACGAGATGATATCCCGGAACACAGAGACATGCCTGTTCCCAAGCCAGCTGGTCGTGGAAGGTCGCCTAAACCTATGAGAGAGTAGCGGGTGCGGTTCAGGCAACAGCGTGACCGAGTACGAGTGAAGACTGAAGGGGAAGGCACCGACCTGAAGCATCTCAACGGACTTTCGAAGCTAAGGAGGATGGGATGCGAGGAATGAGCCCTCGCAGGGCCCTTATCGGACATGCACATGTTTTGGGTTGAGGCTCAGCAAGCCCCGTGCCTGCCCTAAGTGAAGGCGGGCCTTTCACCAGAGGCCAAAATTTGACATTTTCCATATGAGGGTACTCAAGCAGTTGCAGCACGCCAATTGGTTGAGAGGAGGCGTGAGCCTCACTATGCTGCGCCGTACAGTTGAGCCCAGGCCGTGGTAGTACGCCTGGGCACACACACACACAATGCAAGGCGGATACATCACGAATTGGCTACATGCCTACGAAAAAGCAGCATTGTCAACGTACATACCCTGGGTCCTGTGCAAATGCAGCAAACGGTCCAAGTCTGGAAATAGTGGTCGTGCCCAACTGTAAAGGTCCCAGGCCCTCAAGTGCTGCCAGGGGCAGGCATTTTCTGGCCCATGCAGGCAATGCGGTCACGCTGCTGCGTTGCTGCACGAGAGGCTGCGTGTTGCGTTAGCGGACAGGGCGGGTGCGGGCGCGTGTGAGGTGAGAGGGGCGCTGCTGGGCAGCGGAGCGCAAGCAGCAATAGCCGGTCTGCAGGGCTAGGCAGTGAGGGGCGATCAGTGGTCTTCAGGAAGGAGGCGAGTGTGGGTGATCAGGGTCTGATGAGAGGAGCCAAGATACGTACCCGGTGCATGAGCGAGGTCGACTATGGTGTTGACGCTGTGTACATTGGTCTTAAAAGTCGAAGACAGCCTGTTGTGTGAATGTGGATGTAGTAGGATAGGCAAGTAGTGTAGGCTGGGCGCTGGGCCCTAGACAAAGAGGAGCGACATTGGATACTGTGTTGGTGTGGCCTAAGGGCTTGAACATTGGCTCATGAGTTCAATGTATTGCTCTTATCTGGATGGAATCTCGGTGCATTTGTGCTCTCTACTTGTACACGACTACTTGGACGTCGGTCTGATTTCGCAACTTGGCTTTCTGTATATCGTTCTCACACATATTCATTGCAATAGAGATTCCTCGTATATTAAAAAATATGTGAGGCTCAAGGCCTCAATCTGCCCTTGTACAGTCGGCGGCCCTCAGTGAAGGCAGCTCGACCCAAGGCCTACAGGCCTATTTTTGGGGTCACCACGCAACTGGGTAAATTCAAGCAGTTGCGCAACGCCAGTTGGTTGAGAGTGCCCAGGCCCAGGCTACCTTTTTTTTATATGTAACTGAGGCAGGCCCTAGGCCAGATACGCAACATGGACCGAACACAGGCCGAGGGCAGCTAGACAAGGGCAACTACCAGAGGCCCAGGGCCTGATTCGTTTGGACTAGGGCACAACCTCTCTGGGCCTACCGGAAGCTTCTGGGCAGGGGCCCAACGCAGCCAGGCATCACGCAGCAGGCAGACAATTTCCATTTAGGAAAGTGCCTGCCCACGCATTCCTCATTCAGGCACTGGCTGCATGTTGCGCAAGCACTGCTGCACTATACGTTGGTCGGCGCTCGCGCGCTCACGGGCAAGCTGGAAGGAGCAGGCAGCCATAGCCGAGCGGCGCTGCGGTATGTTGGATGGGGCGCATGGTCTTTGGGTGCATGTGACATCTGTGAGTTGGGGATCGAGGTTATGAGTGAAGCGAGAGACATACCCGGTGCTTGAGGCGAACGACATTGGTCGAGATCTGCTCGTACTTCAGGGAGTTGTTGACGTCATCAGCGGCATTGAAGATAGGCTAGATAGGGTCTGCCACTTGTAGTCTGGGCGCCGAGTGCCAGATAGGATGTCGACATTGGTTCTTTGTTATTGATGATGAGACTATTCGAACATTGTCACTTACGAGCTTTTGCTGTGCTCTTATTTGGTGGGACTCGTGATGCAATTCTGCTTTTGGTTCGAGGTCACGACTATCTGGTCTCATGTGTATGATGCTGCTTGGTTTCGGAAATTCGCTATTGCTCATTTCCTTGCAATTTGCTATCGGAGCGCTCATCTAGTGCTCGTCTTCTGCCTAGGGATACATGCACGTGGTCAGCTGAGCGAGCGGCTGTGGGAGGTGTGTAGTGAGGAGGGTGAAGGCAAGTAAGACGACCCAGGAGGTGAGGGGTATCGCCAGGAAGGCTACTTGGTAATTATTGGGTGTTCGCAATGTGATGAGAACCATCTGATGTGCGATTGATGCTGAGGTGGAACGGCGGTGTAATGCTGGTTGTGCTGAAGCAGCGATTGGTCATCACAATCGGCATCAGGTCATCTGGTGAGAATATATGTGGTTGGGGCAGCTATTTTGAGGTACGTTGCACCTAACCTTATCTACCCTCTTCGACACTTCTTACCATGAGGATGTGTTCTGTCTTGAGAGTTCTCTCATGTGAGGAGTCGAGTGCGCTCTACCTTGAGAGTTCGCATTATTCACGTGGATCATCTGAAGGAGTGGGCGGAGCTATCTAAAGGGCCCTGGGCAAAGCACTGGGTCACGGTCACCAGGCCAACCCACCGGGAGTAGAGCACGCATGCTTTGCTGCTTTGTCCTTTGTCAGCTCGCCGCGCTATAGATGGGTTTTGAGGGGCAGGCCAGCCCTATGAGAAAGATGAGTACCGGACGTCTGTAATTAAGTACCGGTGGGGACCTTCCATTGGTTGTGATCGTCGTCCTGTCTGCGACGGACGTTAAATAATTCCCGAGGACTTCGGGGGCCGTCCATAAAAACGCCTCCTGATCAGCCAATCGGTCGGTGTAAGGCTCGTTGCACGCGAGGATAAATATTGTGCAGGCCTGGCCAGCTCAACAGGACTCGGGGCACAGGGGTGGGCCGTGTGCACACCTTTAGACATGCACGCTGTTCCAGATTGCTCAGGGACGCTGAAGACAAGAGACATTCAGGAAGAACTGAGGGAGGGGTATATTCCAGGTGATAAGTTTGGGAAAGATTCCACTTTGCAAACAGCCAATCAAATGATTCTATTTTTATTTTGACTAGTTAGATGTACAACCATTAACATCTGACAGACAACATAGTAAGAACAGTTCTCTGTTCATTGCGCTTTCTGTTTATGAACTAGTCAAAGTAGAAATAGTTTCGTCTGTAGGACTCTGAACTTACTTGTTGGACCCAAATGTGTAGTCCGACATAGTCACCGATTATTTATTTTAAATCGGTTTGTACATCATGCTGCGATAGGCATCGACAGTGTACACTGTTGTAGCCTATGAGTGACAGGGAGGTTCCACAACCGAACGATAGGATCTTGCCATTGGCAAGACACCCGATAGCCCACTTGGCATCAGGACCAGAGGGCGACAGACACCGGTTCCGCCTGACGAGAGAGAGACAGCAGCAGCAGCGGAGGGCTAGGGCCGCAGAGGCAAGCAGGGCACTCGCAAGCGAGGCCGCTACTTCAGCAGCCATGGCATCTGCTGCGCAGTAGAGCTCTCAGGCTAGTAGTTCAGGGAATGTAGGGTCAACGGTCCCACAGACCGTGAGTCAGTCCATTGGCGTTATGGCAAGCTAGCCGATAGTGTTGACCCCCGAGGAGGTCGCCATACAGCGAGCAGCTATTCGCCAGGCACAGCTACAGCAGGTGTTAGGAGAGATCAAGACAGAGAAGGAGAAAATGAGTAGAAGAAGAAGAGCCAGGATACAGCGGAGACAAGCGGACATTAGTGAGTTAGAGGAGATGGATCTGATGCTCATGGATGATAATGTGAGGACCCTATGGACTGTCCTGCTAGATGTAGTAGAAATGCAGGACCTTTAGACAACTCTCTTACAGGACATCCAGCAGAGTCTGGCCGTATTGGTTGGACGGGCGCCTAAGCCTCAGTGGAAGGCCACCTAAACCTATGAGAGGCAGCTCCATCGCCGTCCGGACCCGGTGCCTGGCCCGTTGTGCATCCTCCTCCTTTTGTCCCACCGGTGACTGGGGTATCCCCATATGTCTCTCCAGCATCGGTCGAAGCCACTTCCCTAGGTATGCCGCTAACAGGAGGGTTCTCAGCAGGTCCTAGCGTACAGGTTCGTGTACAGACAGTGTATTCCCGTGACTGGGCAGCCTGCTGTCTCGCAGCCAGCACAACAGCTGGGCACACAACCCCAACAACAGTTAGTGCAGCAACCTGCGCCCCAGGGTCCACAACCCGGAGTGGGGCAGGTACCGGGACAAGGCCAGTGGGTTCCGAAGACGGCCATGGCCTCCCCCAAACCCTTCATAGGGGACGAGGGGCGAAGACCTCGACACATGATTGAGGTCAGTGATAGTCTATGTCAAGTGTAAATTGACCTTGCCGCACAAGGAAGTGCTTGTGGCCGCCCACTATTTAGAGGGGAGTGCAGCAAGATGGTTGAGTGGTTCAGTGCAGCTACAGGGATACGGCCATGACTTCCGCACTTGGGCAGTTAAGCAGAAACTGGAGGACTTCCTTAAGCTGGTGGAAGATAGGTGGCATGATCCTCAGGAGGCTCAAAAGCCCACTGACGCGATCCTGACTTTGAACAACAGACAATTCAAGTTAGAAGGGAAGCCACAGACGCCGTAGAGCGTCTGATCTGTGGTCCTGGAGTATGCTATGACCCCCAGGTCTTACTCACTGCATACCTGAGATGTTTTCCTTTGCCTCTCAGGGATCAGTTGGCAGGTGAGGCCAACATCAATATGCACAACTTTCCCTCTTTCAGCAAGAAGGCCCTAGACCAAGAGGCAAAGATAGGGCATGGACATACACCCACGACGGACGGTAGGAAGAAGACATTGCCTCCCAACTGGAAGGCGAAGGGCCGGATAATGCTCGTCGACAACGATGGTTCTACCATCGACTAAGAAGACTTCCAGGCGGGAGCGGGTTCGAAGGCAGACAGTTTTCAAGTTTCAGGGGGTGGAACAGTCGCTGCCTCTGTCTTGAAAGGTAAGGCGACCGGTAGACGTTGTGGAGGTTCTCTGTTACAGACTCCGCCAGGGCTCGATCCCTGATCTATCTTTTTGTTGTTTCGGCTGCATCCCGTTTTTGGCCTGGCACCCTTTTTTCAAACCCCTCCTTTCGTACCGTAGGATTCTGGACAACTGGCGCCATGCTGCAATTCGGGCGCCACTTTCAAATAGCGCATTTTTCAGTTCTGCCCTCGGGGCCTTTGCAGAAATGCCCCTGGTACCGTACGTGTCACCCATACTTATACCGGCTCCCCGTACAGTACGGGGACCAGCCTCGTACCAGTTTCCAGCTGTTGTACTCGTACTCAGTGTGACTTGCTGTTTCGGCATTCGGGATTCCCAGACTTCGACTTTGTGCCCTTGCCACAGTGTCTACGTCCGACCCTCAATTGTGTCGAGTGAGTGAGTGTGTGTGTGTGCTCTCACTCTCTCCCTCTCTCTCTTCCTCTCTCTCCTCTCCCTCGACTCTCCCTCAGCCTCGCGCGCATTACACTGGTATCGGAGCGGTTCGAACCCGCCCAACCACCCTACTTCGTCGCCATCACCTGGCCATCATCAGCATCATCGTCGTAGTGCCACGTCATCGTCGTGATCGTCGTCGTAGTGCCACGTCATCACCGTCATCGTCGCGATCGTCGTCGTTGTGCCACGTCACCATCGCCGTGCCCGTCGTCCTCGTCGCCACGCCGTGCCATCCTTGTCATCGTCGTTGCTACCCCGCGTAGATAAGTAATTGACGACAATTTTCTTTTTTTTATTATTTTTTTTTAATTCTTTTCTTCTTCTTCTTCTTCTTCTTCTTTTCATCTCGGTCTTCTTCTTCTCCTTTTCATCTCGGTCTTCTTCTTCTTCTTCTTCTTCTTCTTCTTCTTCTCCTCTCCCGTC
>BFEA01000212.1:291796-311927 GCA_003427395.1 Chara braunii | reverse complement strand
AGAGAGAGAGAGAGAGAGAGAGAGAGAGAGAGAGAGAGAGAGATGAGCGATACAAGTTTGGTTGTCACTTACCTGTGAAGTGTGCCGTGCAGTCCCATGAAGTGAGACGCGGCCTTAGCCGCGGAGCTCGACCACAAAGAAACGAAGGAGGGTGAAAGAGAGGACAAAGGAGGAGACTGAGGAAGGTGGAAGAAACCATAGCCGAGGAGGTGAAGAGAGAGATGATCAAAAAAAAAAAAAAAAAAAAGAGAAAGAAAACAGTCGGGGTGAACAAAAGGAGGCGAGGTAGGGAGAAAGGAAGGAGAAGAGTGAAAGCGGCCGCCATAGCCGGAGCTGACCGAAGGTGTTGATCGGGGTTGACCGACGTTGACCGAGAGTTGACCAGAGGTGTTGCCCGGGGTTGACCGGAGTTGATTGGGGGTTGACCGGGGGTTGACTGCAGCGTTGACCGGGCGTTGACCAAGGCCGTTGACCACGAGTTTGACCAAGTTGGAGCCGGTATAATCTCGCCAAGCCTTCAACCTATTCCCTCGCCCTATGGATGTGCACACACCCTGTGGTACTTGTTGAGTCAAGTCTGTTTGTCTCTTCTTCCTGCATGGTCTATTCTGTCCAGGTGTTAGGAACTCTGGGGATGAAGGATAGGGCCTCGTTGACCAAACCCACACGGGCTGAGTAGGGCTAAAGACTGCGTCTAACGACTCGACTGTCCCGGAGGACACGAACCCTCCCAAGGACAGGTACTGACCAGCGGGCTGCTCAGTGTGGCACGGTAGGCCCAAAATCCGAGTTGTGGGCTGCATAACAGGCCGTCCAAATGTTGAGAAGACCTGCTGATCGCGTCGTCCTGTCTGCGACGTTAAATAATTCCTGAGGAGTTACGGGGGATCTCCTTAAATGCCTCCTGATCAGCAACAGGTCTTGTAGTGACAACCTTAGAGTAGGTCTAGGTTAGAGACCCTAGTTGATAGTTTTCTGTAAGTCTTTAGATTGAGACACTAGGTGAGTCAATCAGGGGGAGTAGAGTCTAAGTGGTGAGGAGTTGAACCGGTTGTCTGGTTGTGCACCAATCACCATGGTTGACACCCGTGCTAGGAAGAGTACTGCCCCCTCCGAGGTCGAGCAGGCCCGGACTGCCGCCCTTTTGAGAGAGAAGAAAGAGGAGGAGCTCTTGAAGCAGGCAAAGCTAAAGACCATTGAGGAGGAGCAGGCGGCGAAGAAGAAGAGATTGGAGGAGGAGATGCTGAGATTTCAAAAGGAAAAGATGATAATGTTAGAGAGAGAGGAGGAGGAAAGAAGAAGGGCTGCAGAGGGAAAAGCAGCAGCAGAGGAGGAGGAGGAAGAAGAAGAAGAGCCCCTTGAAAGAAGACGTGGAGAACAGAGAGGGGAAGCAAGTGGCACGAAAGAGGAGGACAGATGGAGGGAGAAGAAGATTAGTGAATGGGTGGCTAACTTATCTTTGGGAGAAGATGAAGAGGCACAGTTATATGTGCCGCAGGAGGAGAGGGAGGCGTTTGCCAGGGCATTGGAGTTGATAGAGGATCCTCTGGAACGCCAGGCGACAGAGGATGAGAAGAAGCTGGAGCGGAAGTTGAAAATGACGAGGGAAAAGAAGAGAAGGAGGGAGGAAGCCAACAGAATAGCCGGGGAGGTTGAGCAAGTGCAAACCGGTAGGCAGGAATTGCAGGCCCAAACAGAGGTTTCTACCAAGTTAGATAAGATGATGGGCTTCCTAGAAGTCTTGAGTGAGGCCTGGCTAGAGGAGCACCAGGCCCGTAAGGGTCAAGAGGTGACCCTGCAAGCAATGCGATCCGGGTTCAGGGAGTTCGCGAGTGACGTGGTGGGCCACGTCGGGGCCGAAATTAGAAGATTGAGGGATGGCGTAGACAAGTTCTGCGCTCGCGCCATTGAGACCGCCAAAGTTGTGGCCACAACAAAGGCCACGGCGCGTCCCCGCAACGAGCCAGTCAAGTTAAAATTCCCTGACTCATATAGCGGGAAGTAAGAGAAAAATTTCGACAACTGGGAGGCCAGTATAAATAAATGTCTTTTTGCAGCATATCGCCCCTAACGCCATTGAGACCGCGAAAGTTGTGGCCACAACAGAGGCCACGGTGCGTCCCCGCAAAGAGCCAATCAAGTTAAAATTCCCTGACCCATATAGCGGAAAGAAAGAGGAAAATTTCGACAACTGGGAGGCCAGTATAAAGACATGTCTTTTTACAGCATATCGCACTTAAGGAACAAGTCCTCGTCGCCGTCCACGCCTTGAAAGACGAAGCAGCCAGCTTCGCCAGGTCCCTCGCACGTGCCGCAGACTGCGAGCACAACATGATCGCATATTCTAGGCTTACCCCCATCGCCATTTTCCTCAAACTCCTGCGCGAGAGGTTTTTGCTGACGTCACTAGAGGCGTCAGGGCCTCCGACAAGCTCCAAACCATCCATTCACGACAGTGGAAGAGTGCGAGAGCACTCAAGGCTGTCATGGACGACTTGGTAGCCGTCCCGGACCACGGGGTCACTGAGACCCAGTTGATTCAGTTGTTTTATCGTGCCATGCCAGAGCCCTTACGAGGGCACTTCTTCGACAAGACCCAACAACCCAACATTACGTACGATGCATTGAGTAGGGAACTGGTCTTGTTTGAGGCCAAGTCCATGCCAGTTTCCACTTTCTGGCACAAGGACTTAGACAAGGGAAAGAAGTGGAAAGGGCGTACCATCTCTGGTCAGGTTAGGGCTAAGGATCATATGATCCTTACGTGGAAGAAGGTGGTACTGACGAGGTCCCCTACAGCCAGATTGAGTGGGGCCTCGAAGAGGAGGACAGTAGTGTAGGACAAGGGAGGTCCTATGCTGTCGTCGCGGCTGGAGGAAGGCCGCAAGGTAGAGGAGGAGGCCAAGGCCAAAGGGGCCAGGCCACGGGAGGCCGAGGATCGAGCGCTCACGGTGTTGGAGGCCAAAGGAACCACCAAGGGGGAGGTAGGGGTCAAGGTCCCCCGCCAAATCGTCAAGGTCCCAGTCGGTCCGCGCAGAAACGAGGTGGAGGATCACCTCAAAGGAGAGGAGGTTGGCACCCAAATTGGCCGCAAGGCCGGCCCTGGGAAGACCTGGGCCTAGATCAGAAAGTGTGGCAATCGCGAATGGAGCAGGGGCAGTGCATTTACAGTGGTGACCCTGCCCATATAATCGGATATTGTCCGAAATATAGACAGGCCCGTTGGGCTGCCCAGGAGTCAAAAGGCAGCCGCCGGTAGGGGTCGCAACTGCCCCTACTATTAGGCCATGTGGGGAAGCGAGCGCGCGCGTACAGGAAACTCCCACACCACATGAGCCTTCGGCAGAGGTTGCAAGCCTGTGCCTAGTTAGCTGTCCACAGACTGCTTGTGTTAGCGTCTCTCTAGGCACGTCCCTCACAGGCGTGGCAGATGAATTGAAGGATAGGATGCCTACCTGGGCAAAGATGAAGAAAGATAGTAAAGGACAACTAGTGTTAGTATGTGTAGAAGTGTTAAGGAGTAGTGGGAGCCCTCATAAACTCACGGACCACCCGTGGCTATATTAGTTGTAGAGCATTGAAGAAGCTGACGCTCGGATTGAAAGTCCAGAAGTTGGAAGACCCCATAGTTAGTGTCCTCGCAGACAACCGCGCAATGCGTGTTGAGGACTACGTAGAGGGAGTCCAGGCGTACTTCCGCCTCGAGAAAGATGGGAAGGTGGAAAAAGTTCTCCGTTCCTTGACTCTCCTCGTTCAAGATGACCTTCCTTTTGACATAGTCCTAGGTATGGACTGGGGAGAGGCAGCAGGAGCCACACTCCCCTTAAGAGAGCATGAGTGTAGGCTCCCTAGTTCGTCAGGCGAAGTTAAGACAACTCGTATGTTCCATGTGTCTGGAGTAGACAACTCCTTGGCACATTGCTGCTTAAGTGCTCCCGCGTTCGCGTGATTAGTGAGAAAGGAGCAATTAGAGGATCAGGTCTTCGTAGTGTATGTAAGGCCTGTAACTGAGACGAATCAAGAGGACAGTTCCTCGGATCCAGCCCTTGCCAAGCTGCTGGAAGAATTTAAAGATCTCTCAGAGCAGCCGAAAGGAGTAGTGTCGCGGCCGATCCAGCACAGGATAGAGATAGAGCCAGGCAGTAGAACTCCTAAGGGGGCAGTCTACAGGATGTCCCCTAGAGAGTTAGAGGAGTTGCGAAAGCGGTTGGACGAGCTTCCTGAGAAGGGTTGGATTAGGCCCAGTTCGTCTCCTTTTGGAGCACCTGTTTTATTTGTCCCCAAGAAGGAAGGAGAGCTACATGTGTGCATAGACTATAGGGGTCTGAATGCTATCACAATCAAGAATGTCGAACCACTGCCTAGGATAGACGATCTCTTAGATCGGGTGCAGGGTTGCAAGTATTTCTCAAAGATTTGAAGTCCGGTTATCATCAGATAGAAGTCCATCCTGATGACCAGTACAAGACTGCGTTCCGAACTACATATGGGCATTATGAATTCATAGTGATGCCCTTTGGACTGACCAATGCGCCAGCAACATTTCAGTGATGCATGAATGGTCTGTTTAGGCCTTGGTTAGATAAATTTGTCGTAGTATATTTAGACGACATCCTAATAGTCAGTAGGACCCTCCAGGAGCACCAGGTTCATTTGAGGCAAGTCTTGGAGAAGCTCAGAGAGGCTAACTTCAAGATCAACGCAAAGAAGTGTGAGTGGGCCAAGACACAAGTTCTGTACTTGGGCCACGTGTTAGACGGAGATGGCATTACGCCTGAGGACAGTAAGAGGCAATTAAAGACTGGTCGACGCCCCGCTATTACAGGAAGTTCGTGAGAACTTCTCCACTGTCGCCGCTCCCCTTCGCAGATTGCTCAAGAAAGAGGCAATCTGGCAGTGGGATAAGGATTGTACGTCTGCACCAAAGAAGTTAAAGCTTGCGTTGATAGAGTACCCAGCCCTCAAAGTAGCAGATCCGTCCTTGCCATTTGTCGTCACCACGGACGCGAGTCAGTATGGTATTGGCATAGTGTTACAGCAGGACGACGGCAATGGCTACAGACCCGTAGAGTTCATGTCAGTGAGGATGCCCTCAGAGAAGGTTGCTACCTCGACGTATGAGAGGGAACTTTACGCTCTCAGGCAGGCTTTAGAGCACTGGAAGCATTACCTGCTTGGGAGGCACTTCAARGTGTATTCWGACCAYGARACRCTTAGATGGCTGAAGACACAGGCCAAAATGACACCTAAGTTGACTAGGTGGGCCGCTGAGATAGACCACTACGACTTTGAGCTCAAGCCAATTAAGGGCAAGTACAATGTAGTGGCGGATGCTCTGAGTAGGAGATCAGACTACCTTGGAGCCATAGTTCACTATTTGGACATAGGGTGGGACCTGCAAGAGAAAGTTAGACAGGCATATGCGTAGGACCCTATCTATAGCGACCTCCTCAAGAAGGTTAAGGAGGCCCCAAAGACTGAGCCAGATTACCGCACTACAGAGGGTTTGTTATTTGAGAAGACTAATGTAGTAGACCGCCTATGCGTTCCCAACAGTGAGGAAATCCGCAGTTTGATCCTAGGGGAATGCCATGATACAGAGGGACACGTCAGTTGGCAAAAGACTTTAGCCAATCTTACGCACGCGTACACATGGCCAGGAATGAAAAACGACTGCATAGAGTATGTCCGCAGTTGTTAAGTCTGTCAAAGGAACAAGACTACTACGCGTGCCCCTCTAGGTCTTCTTAAACCCTTGCCTATTCCAGACCAGCCTGGAGATTCAGTCTCCATTGACTTTATGGATGCCGGTGTCAAGAGTAGACACGGCAATAGCCAAGTCATGGTCGTAGTTGATAGATTTAGCAAGTATGCTATTTTTGTTCCTTTGCCTGCAGAGGCACTTACCGAATTAGTTATTCAGAAGTTCTTCGATTTTTGGGTTAGTGAGCATGGCGTCCCATTGTCTACATAGAGACACCCGCTTCACTTGCCAGAACTGGCAGGAACTAATGAGAGTCTATGCATCTAAGCCGTTGTCATCTGGCCGCCATCCACAGACTCACGATCAGACAGAGCACATGAACAAAAGCCTGCAGCAAGTTTTGCGCATGCACATTAGACCGGATCAGATTAACTGGGACGAGATGTTACCCAAGGTAGCTAGTGCATACAATAACAGCGTGCATTTGTCCACCTGTCGCACTCCCAACGAGTTGCACAAGTCCTTTAGACCACGTGGACCGTTTGAGGGACTTAACCGGGATCAGATTCACAGGCTACCGCCCGGTACCAGGGAGTTCGCGATATAGCACGAGAAAGAGATAGCCATTGTTGTTAAGAACCTCAGGAAGGCCCAATACCGGATGATAGAACAGGCTAATAAGCACCGTCGCCCGTCACAGTTCCAGGTAGGCGACTTGGTCTGGGTCAAGTCCAAAGAGTTTGCTCCTGAGGAAAACATCTCGCCAAAGTTACTGCTCGCGTATAGAGGACCGTGGCCAGTTCTAGAAGTTAAGGGTGGAGAGGATGGGCCGTCCTACACAGTGGGGATACCAGCACACCTCCACACCTACCCTGTGTTTCACGTATCAAAGTTGTTGCCGTGTGTCACAAGTCAACAGTTCCCATCTAGGCGGTCCATGATCCCTCCCGACATGGACGAAAGATATCACATTCACGGCATCGTAGGTCCGGTTTGCATATCACGAACCGGAGGATGACCGCTGGTTCACTAGAGCGGAACTTCTAGGGACAGCTCTCGATATAGTTAGAGCCTGCGAGAGAGATCAGAAAGGTAAAGGTCCTACCTTGGACTAAATTATTCTTGGAGGACCTCGAATTTAGGCCGGCGGGAGTGAAACGGTATTCACCAGTTCGCAGTAGCTGATGCAGATCCCAGGGCTCGATCCCTAAGCCCCACATTATGCGTGTACAGTATTTGTGTCGACCCCTAGAGTTGAACCTGTGACCTGTGTATTTGTAACAATCGGTAGGTTGTCGTAGGGTCTATAGGTAGCAGGGGTTCGATCTGTAGACCTGTCGAGCAGGAGTCCCAGTCAGGTCTAGAAGTCGTAGCTGTAGCTTTCTCAAAGAGTCAAGGTCGTAGCTACTATAGTCCAGAAAGGTCAAGGTCGTAGCTAATACAGTATCGAAAGGCCAAGTCTACGGCCTTCCTGAAGGTCCGAGTAGTGGTCGTTCGGAGCTTCCCACATTTAGTTTGAGGCAAGTGGGCAAGTGGTGAGGCAAGTGGTGAGGCAAGTGGTGGAGTCTACCCGTGCTGAGTCAGCAGTCCCAGTCCTAGGCAGTGCTGGTCTAGGCAAGCAAGTACCGCATGGGACTGTGTGCACTACGGGCATAGGAAAGGGGCCAGACCAACGAGCTGCAGAAGTATAAATCAAGAGGCAGCGCCCTGTCATTCATTCATTCCTGGGTAGCTGCCATAGCTGTAGGTAGAGCTCAGTATATGTGTGTTTGTGTGTTCAGAGTATCGCGTGTGGGATATCCAAGGTGATCCTGCGTATCCTAACAGAGAGTTGTTTGGGCGCCGAGTCGCCATAGCTATCAAAGTGAACTTGAATCTGAACTGTGTTCTCGGTTACCATATCTCTGAGTTCTGAGTGGGCGCTCGTCGCCAGTTTGCTGCGCACCTATTTGCATGCGTGAAAAGTGTGACTGAGAGCGAGTCTGATTGCACAAAATTGTCTCGAAATTTCTTTTCTTTGCCGACATTTCTTTAAATTCACATTCGAAATTAATCCCGTCCTTCGAAATTAATTATTATTTTCCAAAATTTCAACAAAAGTTTTTAAAATTCCACCTCCTAGTTCTTTTTCTATAATTCGAAGATATTCCAAAATTTCACGTAAATAATTTTAAAATAAATTGAATTTTATTTTCTACCAATATTTTTAACAACGAATTTTGTAAATCTCTCCTTCGGATCCTTCAAAATTTTGTTCTACCCAAATTAATTTCAAATAAATAAAATTCCAATTAGAATTCATGACCCAGGGAGGATGTTCGCCAGAGGGCTTTCCGCGTCGGGGTCAGGCCTACCGACGGTGCAACGGGCCCACCCACTACACCGTGATCTGTCAAGGAGAGAACTCTCGCGCCTCGCTACCCAACCGGGAGTATCAGCCCAGACTGGTGCTACCAGGCCGCTGCGCCAGGGGTCACCCAGCTCCAACTCAGGGCTTCACCTTCCTATGGCTCCACCGCCGGGAGGCTGTTTCGCACCACAGTCACAGTGGTGCCACAGGGACGCGCCAGTCCCTGGTTAGGGCACCGGTTGGAAATGCACATTGTGGTCTGAGGTTGCGGGTTCAAATCCGCAACCTCGTGCATATGCCGCCGACATGGCGTTAGGTTGACGCACTACCACTCACAAACTGAACGCGCATGCTCCCAGGGGCACGGTCGTACACAGGGCTCTGCAGATCTGGACATGGGGAGCCACCTGCAAGGGTGCCCACTGGATGCTGATATCCCAACCGTACTTTCTGGGTCCCCGTAACGGTTGAGCGTGTGCCTCCCCTTGGGGTTGTGGACGCCATGGGGGGGGAGTGGCTCCGGGAGAGGCAGGCTCAGTTGGAGCATGCGGGAGGAGCGAGGGGGTGCCCCCCCACTTCCCACATGCCACCACGCCAAACCAAGAACTCCCAACGCGCCGCCACCAACGTCGCCGTTGCTGCCACCGCCACCGTTGCTGCTGCATCCTCCACAGTCGTTCAGGCCGCGTCCTCCACCCCCTCTTCCCCCGACATGGCCGCATCCTCCATCAACATGTCTAACATCCGCACTGACTCGGTCGATAGCATCACCCGCAACCTCGCAGGCGAACAACCACCAACAAACACACCACCCCCGGTAACCTCAGCTTCAACACCCTCGCCCACGAGCCCAACATGCCCCTTGCTGACCTCCTCTCTCACATGCTTCACCACGATCGACTCCTCCACCCCCATCACCAGCCCGCGCCCGCCCCCTCCCGCACCCGCTTTGTCCATCACATCACCCCTGAAGACACCACCTCCATCCCTTCCTTGGACGAGTTCACCACACCTGACCCCGACGCATCTTCCGATTCATACGACTCTTCATCCCTCACTTCCGAGGAACTCGATGTCGTCCAGTTCATGAGAATGGAGCGCAGAGATCGGAGCTCCCGTCCACCCTCATCTACCCCACTCTCCCGCCTCAAGACACTCACCCCCGAGGAGCGCACCTACCTCCAAGCGAACGGGGGTTGCTTCCGTTGTCGCCAATTGGGGCACCAACAAACCAACTGCCCCAACGCCGCACAATTCACCCGCCAGTCCGCCTCCACTCGACCCGCAACCTCCGCATCATCGCCCTCGGCAAGCGCGGGTCCTTCCTCATCATGAACACAGTTCACAGGACATTGTCCCGACATCGATATCGCGTCTTTCGGCCCACCCATCGACGACGTCCTCAGTCCCCCTGATGGCTCATCTTGCATCGACAATTCGTTTGCCTCCCCCTTCTCCGGTGACGCTCCCTCCACCGAACGACTCCCAGGCGTCGCAAACACCTCCCACTGCCTCATGCTCCTCTACCCTTCTTCCAAACCCATCCACTGTCACCTTCTCCGATCTTGTTGAGGAACAAGCTCGACACGATCGGCTTGTCCGCTTAGGCAACGAACAACGCCGCCTCGACACCATCATCTCCACCGCCAACTCATCTCGTTTCCACCTCAAATTCATCGCTGCCACCCTTGGCGTGTTTACAACTAAGTTTCGGGCCCTCCTCGACATTGGAGCCACAGATAACTTTTTCACCGATGCGTGTGTCCGCAAAGCCGGTCTTACCTCTACCGATTACGACTCCCCGATCACGATTCGCCTAGGGGACAAAGACACCGCCGTCGTAGTAGACCGCACGGTTCCCGAGACCACCATGACCGTCGGAACCCTCCGCAGTCAGGTCTCGTTTGATGTCATGCACTTCATGTGCGACATCGTCTTAGGAACCCCGTGGCTGGACCGCTACATGCCATACGCATTCCACCCCAACTTCCTTCGCCTCACCAACCCCCCCGACACAACCATCGACATCCCCTATCTCCCATATCCGACCTCCCAGGGCTCTGTCACCCCGCACCAATTCCTCCACATGGCTTGCCTGAACCCCAACTCCGCCTACTATTGTCTTGTCCTTGATCGCGAAAGTCCTGAGGACTTCTTCCTGACGGACAAACCCGATCAAGCCCCCCCCTCCAACCCCGTCATCACCTCAATCCTCGATGAGTTCAAGGACGTCTTTCCCGAGTCCTTACCCACCGGACTACCTCCGGATCGTGGCGTATCCCATACCATTGATTTGGAACCCGGACATTCTCCACCTTGACGCCCTCCATACCAACTCTTTGTCCCCGAAGCTGAAGAAATGAAGCGGCAACTCAGTGAACTCCTTGAAAAAGGGTTCATTAAGCCAAGTTCATCCCCCTTTGGAACCAGCTGCCTTTTCTTTAAGAAAGGTGGGACTTCGGAACTCCGCATGTGCACGGACTACCGCGCCTTGAACCGGATCACGATCAAGAACAAGTACCCCGTACCTCGGATTTCCGAGCTCCTTGATCGTTTCCCTAGAGCCAAGTACTTTACCAAGATCGACCTTCTCAGTGGCTTCCACCAGATCCGTATCCGCGAGGAGGACACCCACAAGACGGCCTTCCGCTCTCGGTTCGGGCACTACGAGATCCTCGTGATGCCACTCACCAATGCCCCCGCTACCTTCCAATCTACCATGAACCACATCTTCTGCAACCTCCTTATACCTTGATGACATCCTTTTCTTCAGCCCCACATTCGAGTCCCAACTTCAACACCTCCGCCAAGTCCTCTCGATCCTCCGAGAGCAAAAAATTTACGCCAATCTCAGCAAATGTACGTTTGCCGCTTCGAGGGTCGCATTGTCTCCGCTGAAGGCATCCATATGGACCCCTCGAAGGTCACAGCCCTCCTCGAGTACCCCCCACCCAAGACCCTCCTCCAACTCCGTTCCTTCCTCGGCCTTGCCAACTATTACTGCCAGTTCATTCGCAACTTTTTCGAGATCTCTTACCCTCTCCACGAACTCACCCGCAAGGACGAGCCCTTCCATTGGAACGATCGCCGCCAACACGCTTTCAACTTACTCGAGCAAACCATCACCGGCCCCTGTCCTCAAGACTGCCGACCCCACTCCCCATTTCTATGTCACCACTGACGCCTCCGACTTCGCCATCGGAGCCGTACTGTCCCAACATTTTCCCCGCAACACCGCCAAGACCCCCTCCAAGGACTCGCCCACTCACCCCGAGGCTCCACCTGRCGAATACCCCATCGCCTTCGCAAGCAAGAAGCTCCTTGCCGCGAAGATGACTTACCCCTCCAANTCGCAAGCAAGAAGCTCCTTGCCGCGAAGATGACTTACCCCTCCAATGAGAAAAACTCCTCGCCCATCCCAACTCACCGGTGGCAGTCCATCTCCATGGACTTCGTGTGCGGCCTCCCCAAGACCGACCGCGGGCATGATTGCATCTACGTCATTGTCTGCCGCTTGACCAAACGTGCCCACTTCGGACCTTGCAAGACCTCGCACAGTGCCAAAGACATCGCCACGCTCTTCTTCGACCATGCTGCTTGCCATCACGGCCTCCCCGAGAACATCATCAGTGACCGCGAATCCTCGCTTCCTCTCACAATTCTGGAAACACCTCTTCACGACCTACGGAACCACGCTCAAGTATAGCACTGCATTCCACCCACAGACCGATGGACAAACAGAGAAGATGAACGATACACTCCAAAGAACCCTGCAAAAGTATTGTCATCCACACCAACACGATTGGGATCAGTTGCTCACAGCCGCCGAGATTGCCTACAACAACGTCCTCTGCCCTTCCACTGGCATGTCCCATTCTACCTCGACCTTGACTACCACCCTCCCTTGCCCTCTGATTTCTTACTCCCTTCGCAGCTTAACCCATCCACCCCCTGCCCCTCTCTAAATGAATGGGTAGCAACAATGAACAGACTCCTGAGAGAAGCCTCCAAAGTCATTGAACGAACCCAAGAACAACAAACCAACAAGACTAACAAACATAGACGTGACGTGTCATTCAAAGTAGGGGACAAAGTCTGGCTCTCCGCCAAACGCTTTGAGCCCGAACACGGCTTGTCCAAGAAACTCTCCAACAAATGGCTCGGTCCCTTCGCCATCATTGAACAAACCTCCCCCGCCAACTACAAACTCCAACCTGACATGAGTCGTGTCCACCCAGTCTTTCATGTCAAGTACCTAAAAGAATACCATGAATCCCCGCCACAGTTCGTTGACCGCCCATATCCTAGACCTCCACCAATCATGCTACCCACAGGCCCTGAATTCGTTGTCGAAACCATCATCGGTCGACGACCACTCAGGTATCTGATCATCCGCAACCAATCACTGAATGCAAAGTCAAATGGACCGGACACCCCGACGAAGAATCTACATGGGAACCTCTCTCTAATCTTAAGAATGCCATGAAACTTGTCCACGCCTATGATTGTGCTAATCCTATGTCCTAGATACCTATATAACTATGGCATTAACCCCGCTACAACCTCGCAACCCCGCTCTACACACACCCTTGAACCTGGTCCACCCTCCCCTTGACCCTCATTTCTGATGTATGATCTACCCTTGCCCTTGCCTAGCCTTGTCCCATTTGTCCTCTCCACTACCTTGTCTCTCTTGTCCAATAATTGTGAACCTGCGTGACGCCGACGATAAAGGATCTAATGGCAAGCGCACGAGGACGATGGCCTGCTGCCTCACTGTTCATGGAGATTATGGAGCTGGTTTGGCCACCATGCTGTTTCATCGGCCGACATCCCGACTCGCGGACTTATTGGAGCAGCAACTTGTGACTAGATCTTTGCATCAGTTTACGACTTCCTCGCTTCCAGATCAGACCTCATTGCAGTTTGTGTACTGGACGCACCCTAGCACTCGGACTTTGACACTTGTATTACTACGCTTCTTGGACTTCTACCTGTCGCAGCCGCTGAAGACCGCTTCTACCACCTACTCCAAAGACCTGATCAAGACCGCTGCAGAACCGCTTCTAAGACACTTGGACACTTTGTTCCGACATGAGATTTTGCTTCCGACTCCTTCGGACACACCAGCCCTTGCATCTCGAACAAACATTTTCATTTCTATTTTTCCCGACTTTGACAACCCTGTAGAACATCATTAGCAGATCCCTGTTTCGTTAACCATTGTTCCCCGTACCCACTAAAACATCAATAGAAATACCCTGTTTTCCTGAACACCGTTTCCCTTACCCAGTAGAACATCAATAGAAGTTCCCTGTTCCCTAAACTATGTTCCCCCTTATTCTATAGCAAACCATGCCGTCCCCTTAGTTCATCAGTAGGACTACCCTACTCCCGGCCGTCCCTTTAGTTCATTTGTAGGACTACCCTGTTCCCTGCAACCCCCCCTAGCTCATCAGTAGGACAATACTTCCGCAGCCCATGCCACCCACATTATACCCCTCTTCCCTTTCGACTTGGTAACCAGTGATCGGCCCCGTCTCGTCCTTCACACATTTCAGCATTGCTTCATGATTTTTGGCAAACGGAACGTTGCCTTCTAGAGGGAGGGGATAGTGTTACGGACTCCGCCAGGGCTTGATCCCTGGTCTATCTTTTTGCTGTTTCGGCTGCATCCCTTTTTCGGCCTAACACCCTTTTTCCAAACCCCTCCTTTGGTACCGTAGGATTTTGGACAACCGGCGCCATGCTGCAATTCGGGCGCCACTTTCAAATACCGCATTTTTTAGTTCTGCCCTCGAGGCCTTTGCAGAAATGCCGCTGGTACCGTACATGTCACCGGTACTTATACCGGCTCCCCGTACGGTACAGGGACCAGCCACGTACCAGTTTCCAGCTGTTGTACTCGTACTCAGTGTGAATTGTTGTTTCGGCATTCGGGAATCCAATACTTCGACTTTGTGCCCTTGCCACTGTGTCTGCGTCCGACCCTCAGTCGTATCGAGTGAGTGAGTGTGTGTGTGTGCTCTCACTCTCTCGCTCTCTGTTCCTCTCTCTCCCCTCTCCCTCGGCTCTCCCTCAGCCTCGCGCGTGTTACATTCCCGGTCTAGGAGTCAAGTTGACCCTAACGCTTCTCCATGGGAGACGGGTCTCACAGAGGACGTGTGGAGAGACCGGTATACCAGGCAGGCTTGTATTCGTTGTGGTCAACATGGCCATAACCAGTTCAAGTGCCGCAACAAGAAGGTGACCGAGAAGATCCCGCCTACGATGGGGCAAGCGTTGGGATCCTCCACTCCCGTAGGTAGCAATGTGGCCAGCAGTTCTGGCACTGCTCCAGGAAACACGTTGGGCCAGTAGGAATAGTAGTTGTTCCTGCTAGGATCGAGGTGGTGGACACATCCTCACCATCTCTAGAGATGGCCCAAGCTACTAACTCCATCGTCGTCCCGCAAACACATTCAGACCCAACGGTCCTATGTTCGCTGAATGTGTTTGAGTCCTAGATCAGACCCGCTAGCTTCTTGGACAGCCACGGCCAAAGCCCCTAGGGGTAAGTTGTTCATCAGCGAGGTAGTCATCGGTGGCCATAAGGCCAGGGCCTATTATGACACTTGCTCGACACGGAACTTCATCAGTTGTGCGTGCGTTGAGAGGCTGTGTTTACAAGGGCAAGTGCAGTGCCTGAGTCGACCTGTGGAGTCCACCTGTGCCAACAAACAGCGCATGGTAGTCAACGACTACCTTAAAGACATTGACTATCTTTTCCCGTATGCGGGAGGGGAACTAAGACACCGAGTCTCGTTCCTAGTCAGCGATGATCTCCCTATGGATATCTTGTCAGGTATGTACTACCTCTCGGTTGCACAGCCCCAGTTTGACTGGGACTGAAGGGTTGGATCCGGCCTAGTGTCTCCCCTTCCGGGTCTCCAGTTTTATTTGTACCGAAGAAGGGGGGAACCTTGAGGATGTGCATTGACTATAGGGGCCTCAATGCCATCACTGTGAAGAACGTAGAGCCCCTACCGCGCATCGATGACTTGTTGGACTGAGTGCAAGGGTGTCGGTACTTCAGTAAGATAGATCTTAAGTCCGAGGACCATCAGATTGCAATCCGGCCCGAGGATCAACACAAAACCGCTTTTCAGACGAGGCACGGTATGTACGAGTTTGTGGTGATGCCTTTCGGCCATTGCAATGCTCCTGGCACCTTTCAGCACGCATGAACATGATCTTTCATCACTACTTCGATAAGTTTGTCATCGTGTACCTCGATGACATACTTATTTTCAGTAGGACTGTCGAGGACCACGTTGGCCATTTAGACAAAGTCCTTAGCCTCCTTCGACAACACCAATTCAAGATCAACGCGGAGAAGTGTGAGTTTAGCCGCACCCGGATCTTGTACTTGGGTCATGAGATTTCCCTCGAGGGATCAAAGCCCGATGACGCGAAGGTGGCCAGCATTCGTGACTGACCGCATCCTCAGTTTGTGATTGAGATGAGGTCCTTCTTAGGGATGATCGGATACTACCGCAATTTTGTCAACTACAGCATAGTGGCCGCCCCTTTGACGGATTTGACACACCTTGACACCCCATGGGAGTGGACAGACAGGTGTGAGGCTGCTTTCAGACATCTTAAGCATCCCCGCACTCACCATGAGGTCTTGAAACTGCCCGATCGTGACAAACCGTTTGTTGTGACCACTAACGCCAGCCAATATGACATAGGTGCCGTACTTGCGCAGCAGAAGAGGAAAAAGTTGAGGTCGGTACAGTACATGTCCAAAAAGATGCCCTCTCAAAAGCTGGCCAAGTCCACTTATGAGAAGGAACTCTACGCGATGTACAAAGTGTTGACTCACTGGACGCACTACCTCCTTGGTCGCTTCTTCTACGTCAGGACTGATCACAAGACCTTGAGGTGGATGAAGACTCAACCAATACTCTCCGATGCTCTGAAGCGATGGATCGAAGTCATAGAGCAGTATGACTTTGAGCCCCAGCACATCAAGGGGGAGCATAACAAGGTTGTTGATGCATTGTCGCGTAGGCCAGACTTCTTGGGTGCGCTGGTCACTGAATTTGGGCTTGCGGACAATGTAACTCAGTCCTTGGTCACTGAATTTATGGCCGATATCATAAGCACACTCGAGGCGAAGGACAAAGAGACTTCTGCCGAGTTTGAGTTGGTCAACGGCCTGCTGTTCCTTGAGAAGGCCGGGAATAACCATTTGTGTGTTCCAAACCAGGAGTCTTTGCGTAGTTTATTTCTAGGCGAGTGTTATGATGCCACCGGACATTTTAAGTATAGGAAGACTGCAGCAAATCTGTTGCAGCGGTTCTGGTGGCCCACAATGATGAGAGATGCGACGCTGTACGTGGAGACTTGTCAGGTGTGTCAGAGAGACAAGCCATGTACACGGGCCCCTCTTGGGCTTCTTAAGCCCCTTCCGATTCCGGAAAGGCCCGGTGAGAGCCTGTCTATGGATTTCATGGACACGCTAGTCACCAACAAGAGCGGAATGAGATATGTCTATGTCATTGTGGATAGGTTTAGCAAGTATGCTAGTTTAGTCACAATGCCTGCTACAGCCAAGACCGAGTATGTGATCAAGTTGTTTAAAGAGAACTGGGTCAGAGGCTTTGGCCTTCCAAAGTCCATTGAAAGTGACCGGGATGTCTGATTCACTAGTGAGTTGTGGAAGGCTGCAGCTGCAGATGACTTATGGGAACCACCCAGAGGCAAACGGGCAAGCGGAGCAGCTGAGCCGCGCTGTACAACACATGTTGAGGCACTACATTAAGCCCAACCAGGTGGACTGGGATGAGAAACTTGCTCTCATCGCCAGTCTGTACAACAATGTTGTGCACAGCGCAACAGGGGTGAGCCCTAACAGCCTGCTGCTGACTTTTAAGCCTAGACTGCCTCTAGACTTCCTGCTACATGAGAATCAGCCGACAGCTGCACCTGGAACATTAGAATTTGCATACCGATATGAGCAGTTGATGCAGCAGGCGGTAAAATAGATGCACAAAGCCCAGGCGGCGATGATAGAGTCTGAGAACAAGCACCGCTGCCCATCTACATTTCTGGTAGGGGACAAAGTCCGGGTCAAGTCCTCAGAACCGGGACAGAAGCACGGGATATCCCGCAAGCTCATGCCACCATACTTGGGAGGTTCTTGATATTGTCGGAGAGGATCGGATGGGCCATCATATGTAATTCGGATCCCTGGTCATCTTCGCACTTACCCTGTCTTCCACGCCTCTAAGCTTGCACCATTCGAGGAAACTGATTAGTTTCCCCAGCGATGCTTGATGCTGCCCCCAACCATAAATGGAGAGGTCGACATCGACGATATCGTGGACCACAGAGAAATGCCATTTCCAAGACCGACAAGCAGGGACATCCTCCTAAGCCGAAGCTGCAATACCGCGTGCGGTTCAGGCATCACGCTGATCCTATGGAGGACCGATGGTTCACTCGAGAGGAACTGATGCAGACCGCCCCACAAGCTGTCGCGCATTATGAGAAGTCACTGCAAAAAGGAAAGCGCCAGATTGAGTAATCAAACTTCTCAGAGGACTGTCGAAGTATGGAGGAGGGAATGGAGGCTCAAGGCCTCGATCTGCCCTACTGGGCCCTATTTCTTGTACAGTTGGCCGCCCTAAGTGAAGGCAGGCTCAACCCAGGGCCTACAGGCCTATTTTTGGGGTCACCGCGCAACTAGATAAATTCAGGGAGTTGCGCAGCGCCAGTTGGTTGAGAGCGCCTAGGCCCACGCAACCTTTTTTTTTATGAAACTGAGGCAGGCCCTTGGCCAGATACGCAACATGGACCGAACACAGGCCAAGGGCAGTTGGACAAAAGCAACTAACAGAGGCCCAGGGCCTGATTCGTTTGGACTGGGGCACAGCCTCTCTGGGCCTACCGCTGTCGTGACAGAAACCCTGACAAGGGTATCTGCCCTGTATTTTCGATGTCGGACGAAGTCCAAATTTTAACGTAAGCTTGCGGAATTTGGTCTGACGAAATAGACATGCTATTGGAATATTCCGACTCGTCTGCAATTTCGGACAAGACCCCAGGGATGCGCGGTCATGGAAAGGATAGAGCTAGACCTATTCTACCTAAAACAATGTCGCGTGGTTGTTAAGCCGCGCGATTCAGGGCCTAAGTAGGTTAAAAAGGGGTCGCCACGATGAAGGTTGGAGCCGCGGCGCGGGAGGAATAGGCAGTTTTATTTTTTTTGTTAGGGTCCGCAGGGCTTTCGTGCCGGGGTCCGGAAGGGATGGCATTATGGCCTGCTGAGTAAAGCAGTTGTTAAGGCCGTGGGCCGCCAACCCGACCAGCCAGCCACGATAATAGGCGGGCTTAGCAGGCACAACCTGCTAAGCGCTGGAGGGCGGCCTGCTGGGCACCGCAGCCCTTCATATAAAAGGGTTGCTCCTTTCTCAACGTGAGAAAGGAGCTAGCCCAGTAGGCACCGCCACCGGACTGTCACCCTACAGATGTAGGGATCGATCTCGGCAATACACAGATTGGGCTAGCTCCTTTTTGGAGATAGCCCGACAGCCTGAAGACAGGTGGCCTACTGGGCTGCCACCCTTCAAATAGAAGGGCGGCGATAGTAGCTCCCGTGAAAGGAGCTAGCCTAGTAGGAACTACGTCACATTGTCACCCTGCAGATGCAGGGATCGAATCCGGAAATCTGCCTACTGGGCGCATCTCCTTTTGGAGCTGCGATTTTGGATAGCGCGGTCGATCCCGACCGCACGATCGTGCAAGATCGCATGGCCGAGATTGGCCGCGCGTAGGTCAGCATGGCCCCTGCGCAAGGATGACACATACAAATCAAGAAAATTAAAATAAAGTAAAAATAAATATAAATAAATAACAAAAAAGATAAACAGCGCCACATGGCGCCTGAAGATGTGGTAAGGGGTGGGGAATGTAACGGTAGCCGTTGGTATAACCAACGACTTTACTATTAAAAAAAAAAAAAAAAAAAAAAAGAATCTAAACTAAGCAGACAACGCCAAGTGGCGCCCGCAGAAGTGGCAGGAGACTTAATATCTCCAAAGGAAACAGCAAGCTCCCGTTGAAAACGGGCAGCCATTTTTTCAAGTAAGTAGGTTTTCTTTTTGTTTTTGTTTTTAGATTTATTTTAGATTTTTTGTAGATTTTCTTTGGTTTTTGTTTTTCAGATTCTTTTTTTTACGAACTGGAAAATCGTCAACGAACAAGCAAAGCGAACGAATCTTCAGCCCAAACCTGGGCACATACACCGTCAAGCCACTATGGTGGCTGTAGTAAATGCGCCCGTTTGAACGGGCCGAAGAAATGACTATGTGTAGACTGTTTCGTCGGGCTTTCACCGACTCATCAGGAGGTTGAAACCTCTACAGTCTGAGGAAAGGGGATGGACAGGGTGAGCAAAATCGAATGAATCTATCCTGGGGTATGGAGATGTGCAAACGCCCGTTTCCAAGGCGTTCGCACGTTGAGGCAGGTAAGTTTTTAATTTTTTCGTTTTGATTTTTATTGATATAAGTGGACGGTGGAGGGAGGGATGAAAGTGTCATTTCTTTTGTGGTACACCGAAAGAAGAAGCATATGACAATAGTAGGAATTTGAAGGATATGACAAAATCATGAATGTGATTTTTGAGTTGTAAAGACAAACTGAACTGCAAAATCAAGGACCAAAAATGTCAACGCATTGAAACGAAAATTTCAAATCATTTCAAATAATTTCAAATAATTTAAATGAAATCAATTGGAAGATTTTCAATCATCATCCTTGCACTTACATCTGGATATTGGGTTTGTTCTCTCTCTCTCTCTCTCNTTCAAATAATTTAAATGAAATCAATTGGAAGATTTTCAATCATCATCCTTGCACTTACATCTGGATATTGGGTTTGTTCTCTCTCTCTCTCTCTCTCTCTCTCACACACACACACACACACACACATTCAAATAATTTAAATGAAATCAATTGGAAGATTTTCAATCATCATCCTTGCACTTACATCTGGATATTGGGTTTGTTCTCTCTCTCTCTCTCTC
>BFEA01000212.1:278097-288940 GCA_003427395.1 Chara braunii | reverse complement strand
CTCTCTCTCACACACACACACACACACACACAACCGCCGTTAATCCCCGCAAAGCAACGCTCCGATAACGTGGTTCGGTCCCCCGCGCCCAACGCGCTCGCCCTACGCCCCTACACCGCCGTTCGTTCCCGCGCCGGCCTGCGCGCCGACGCTTTCCGGTTTCCGCCTCTCCGCAACTTTCCGTTGGCCTCCAATCGGCCGTCGGTACCCGCCTCGGCCTGGGACTCACCCCTGCGCCCGTTCGCCTGCCCCCATCCCTCGTGCCACCGCTTCGGCCGTCGGTACCCGCCTCCGCCTGGGACTCGACCCTGCACCGCCACCGGTTCCCCCTCGCCCCACTGCCTCGGAGCGCCAAACAGATTTTCGTTGGGCCCAGCACGGGGCGTCACGCTAGGCCCTTTGTAGTCTTTAAGAGTATAGGGATATATACTAGGCTATCAGAGTGGCCCGGGTCCACTTGCCCGACCGGGCCAAAAAGAAATAAAAAATAAAAAAATAAAAATTATTATTATTATTATTATTATTATTTGAAATTTGGTAAAGAATTTCAATGTGACCCTGAGGCAAAAGTTGTTCAGTTTATTTTTCTGCATAACATAGTTTTTTTTTCGGATTTTTTGGATTATTTATTTTTTTATTTTTTTTGGCTGGGACCTTCCCTAGTCCTTGCACGGCCGCCACTACCTCCAGCCCACGCGCTTCTTCCCCCGAGTGATCTTTCCCCCCCCCCCGTAGCTCCCCTCCTTCCCCCGACTTCCTCTCTCCCACGCGCAGCCCGTGCGCGACTTCCCCCCCCCCCACGTTTCCCCCCTACCATCATCATCATCATCATTATCATCATCAATCTACCCATACCCTACCTACCACGCTACCACTAATTCAATCGTAGATAGGATCGCTCCGCCCTCGATTTACATCAAAACTCATTTATTCCTTTCTTTTATTATTATTATTTTTATTGTTCTTTTTTTTTCGTAGAATTCATTTTAAAATTTTTAAAAATTCAAAAATACTCGAGCAACTATCTATCTCAATATTTCTTTCTCAAAAATATTTTCTTTTTCAAAATTTTCGAAATTACATAGGATGATAGGAGTAAGCATTCTTTCTCGGCATTTCATCTTCGAAATTCAAAAATCATTTTAATTAATGCTTTTTCGAAATTCTTATAATTCAAAAATATTTTAGAATTATTTTTTTTCATTCGAATTAATTGATTCTTTTTCAAAATTTTTGAAAATACGTTAAAATTAATTAAGTTCTTTTTGGATATTTCTTTTGGAAATTTGAAAATAATTCTAATTAATTATTTTTCTCAGTATTTTAATTCATCTATTCCTTTTTGCAATTTTCGTTCAAATTCAAAAATTTCTTTCTCGCAATTCCTTTTCGAAATCCTCTTTTCAGAAGTACATCCTTTTTTTTTTTTTGTGGTCCTCCAAACTCCTTAATTAATTTCGACCAAAATCGATTAATTCACGACTGAATTATTCTATTTTACTCGGAATTAATCATCCCTTTTGAAAATTATACAATTTCACCCCGAATGCAAATCCGAATAAATCTCGTCAAAATTTATTTTTCTCAGAATTTTTTTATTTTTTTTTCTTCATTTGGAAATTCCTAAAAAAATCGCTTTCGTATTTTCTTGAAAAATACACTCTTGAACAAGGCTACCAGAGTGGCCAGGTTTCTTGCCCGGCCGGGCCAAAAAGGTTTAAAATTTAAAAAAAATAAAAATTATTTTAACATTTTACTTTATATTTTAAATTAGGTAAATAATTTCGATGTGACCCTGAGCCAAAAGTTGTTCAGTTTATTTTCCTGCATAACATAGTTTTTTTTTCGGATTTTTTGGATTTCGTTTTTTTTTTGCTGGGACCCTCCCTTGTCCTTGCACGGGCTGGCCACGCGGGACCTGGGCGGCCCGGCTGGTAGCCTAGCTCTTGAATTAATTTCAAATGCGATTCTTTGCTACCTCCATTGCTAAATCACTTAACAACGCTCTATTCTTGTAAATAGGAATCGTCCCCCCCATCTCCACATGCCACCACGCCAAACCAAGACCTCCCAACGCGCCGCCACCTCTGCCTCTGCCGCAGCCGCTGCCACCGCCACCGCTATCACATCTGCTGCTACCGCCTCCACTTCCGCTCCGGCCACGTCATCCACCCCCTCTTCCCCACCATGGCCCAATCTTCCATCAACATGTCTGATCTTCGTTCCGACTCCGTCAACAACATTGTCCGCGAACTCGCAGGCGATCAGCCAACTTCGACCACCACCACCCCGGAACTTGTAACTATCCCCCAAACGTTGGCCGCCCTCAAATCCTCCCTTGCCACCATCAACACCACCATGGCCGCCATCTTCGATCGTGTCACCGCGCTGGAGGGAAACTCCCCCGCCATCACGGTCGTCACCACAACCACACCCCCCTCCTCCACCCCCTCCTCCGGACAAGCCTCCGCTTCAACCTCCACACCAATACTGTCTACCTGTACACCCCCACCCTCATCCACCACTACCTCCACCATGTTCGCTCCACCTCCCTCCTCGCCCAAGACGACAACCCCTGCCGTCACACAGTCATCAACCGTCCCCCCCAATCAAAACCGCTCGTATCCACATCCACTATTACCTCACCCATCCCCAACTATACCCAAATCATTCCAGAAGCTGTATATCCCGCTCCTCCACTACTTCCCCCAAATGCTCTCGTCCCCACCAACCCTGCCAATGATTTCACCCTGTTCGACTCTCCCTCTCCCACCCTTGATTTCAATACCCTTGCCACCATTAACCCCAGAGAAGGCAAAATCCCACATCCCCACCTTCTCAAAGCAACCCCATGAGGATGTCCTACTCCAACAAGCCTTCTCCCTCCACGGCATCCCCGTCATCCACTGGCTCCCCATCGCTGGCGGCCGACTTCTAGACAACGCTGCTCGCTGATGGTACACCTTTCTTGAGTGTCACCTCCACCTTCCGCCCATAGAAAACGGTCGACGACTATATCGACCAATTTTGTCGACTCCAACAAAACGGACCAACCGACCGTTTTGTGCAATACGTCCGCTCGGTTCGTCAACATATCCCCTTTGACGCCGTCACCGATTTCGCTTCCATCTCCCGCATTAAGCGCGTCTGCCGCAAAGACCTAGTGGCCACCCTTGTCCACGAGCCCCCCAACCCTCGCCGACCTCCTCACTCGTACCCTCCAACTCGATCGCATCCTCCCCCTACAAGACCGCACTTACATCGGCCCCTCCCCACCCTCGCTTCTTCCACAACATCGTCTCCGAGGACACCACCTCCACCACCTCCTCGGACGAGTTCACCTCCCCCGACCTTGACACCCTCTCCGATCCACTAGACACCACATCACTCTCCCCCGACGAACTCTCTGCCATTCACCTCATGCGAATGGACAAGAGAGATCGCTCCAGCCGCCATTCCCCGACCACCCCCCCGGGCCGCCTCAAGAAACTCACACCCGAGGAAAGAGCCTACCTTAAGGCCAAGGGTGGATGTTTCCGTTGTCGCCAGTTAGGACACCAACAAACTAATTGCCCCAATGCTGGACAGTTCATCCTCCAATCCTCGGCCCCTCGACCCGCAACCTCCGCGTCACCCCCCTCCGCAGGCGTAGGTCCCTCCTCGTCCAGAACACAGTCCCCAGGACCTCGTCTCGACATCGAACTCGTCTGCCGGCCAACCCGACTGTGACATCCCCTGTCCCACCGACGGCCCATTTGGCATCGACAATCCGTCAGCCTCTCCCCTCCCCGGTGACACCCTCTCCATCGAATGACCCCGAGGTGTCGCAACCTTCATCACTTGAGACGCCCCCCACTGCTTCGTGCTCCTCCACCCTCCTTCCAAATCCATCGTGTCACCTTCTCCGATGTTGTTGAGCAACAAGCTCGACTCGATCGTCTTGTCCGGTTAGGCAATGAACAACGGCGCCTCAACACCATTATCTCCACCGCCAACTCATCCCGTTTCCACCTCAAATTCATCGCCGCCACCCTTGGTGCGTCTACCACTAAGTTCCGGGCCCTCCTCGACATTGGAGCCACCGGTAACTTCATCACCGACGCGTGTATCCGAAAAGTCGGTTACGACTCCCTGACTACGATCCGTTTAGGGGACAAAGACAACGCCGTCATTTTGGACCGCACGGTTCCAGAGGACCACCATGACAGTAGGAACCCTCCACAGTCAGGTCTCATTTGATGTCATGCATTTGATGTGCGACATCGTCTTAGGAACACCGTGGCTGGACTGCTATATGCCATACGCATTCCACCCCAACTTCCTCCGTATCACCAACCCCCCCGACACAACCGTCGACATTCACTATCTCCCATATCCCTGACACACGTGGTCTCCGTACCCAGCTCTTGGCCGAGCACCACGACCCCAAGACCGTAGGACACCTCGGTTCCCAGAAAACCTTCGACACCATCTCCCGCTACTACTACTGGCCTTCGCTGCTCGCCGACGTCAACGCATACATTCGCTCATGCCCCATGTGTCAAATTGTCAAACCCTCGAACCGGGCCAAACCCGGCAAGCTCCAATCATTGCCCATCCCAACTCACCGTTGGTAGTCCATCTCCATGGACTTCGTGTGTGGCCTCCCCAAGACCGAGAGCGTGCATGATTGCATCTACGTCATTGTTTGCAGCTTGACCAAACGTGCCCACTTCATTCCTTGCACGACTTCACACAGTGCCAAAGACGTTGCCACCCTGTTCTTCAATCATGTTGAAGGCCATCACGGCCTCCCCGAGAACATCATCAGGGACCGTGATCCCTGCTTCCTCTCACAATTATGGAAACACCTCTTCAAAGCATATGGAACCACGCTCAAGTATGGCACTGCATTCCACCCCCAGACCGATGGACAAACCGAGAAGATGAACGATACTCTCCAAGGAATCCTGCGGGAGTATTGTCATCCACACCAACACAACTAGGACCAGTTGCTCATTGCCGCCGAGATCGCCTATAACAACGTCGTCTTCCCTTCCACTGGCATGTCCCCGTTCTACCTCGACCTTGGCTACCATCCTCGCTTGCCCTCCGACTTCCTGCTTCCCTCGCAGCTCAACCCCTCCACACCCTGCCCTTCCCTCAACGAATGGGTAGCAACAATGAATCGAGTCCTCAAAGAAGCAACCGAAGCCCTTGAAAGAACACAAGAATAACAAGCAAACAAGATTGACAAACACAGATGAGACTTGCAATTCAAAGTAGGGGACAAAGTCTGGCTCTCTGACAAATGCTTTGAACCCGAACATGGATTGTCAAAGAAACTCTCGAACAAATGGCTGAGACCCTTCCCCATCATTGAAAAAACCTCCGACGTCAACTACAAACTCTAACTCCCCCCTGACATGAGGCGTGTCCACCCTGTCTTCCACATAGAATACCTAAAAGAGTATCATGAATCCCCCCTCAATTCGCTGACCGACCTTACCCCCGACCTCCACCAATCATGCTTCCCACAGGCCGAAAATTCGTAGTAGAATCCATGATAGGACGACGAACTACACGGGTATCAAACCATTCAGAACCTATCATAGAATGCAAAGCCAAATGGACCGGATATCCCGATGAAGAATCTACATGGGAATTTCTCTCTAATCTCAAGAATGCTATGAAACTTGTTCGCGCCTATGATCGCGCTCACCCTATATCCTAGATACATTCCCAACCTTACACCCTTTCATAAGCCCCGCCTTGACCCCGCCAAACCCCCGCATTCTTGCCCTGCACACACCCCTGTCCCCAGCAAAGCCCTTGCCCCTTGACCTCCCTCTGTCTGATCCGCTCTTGCCTCCGTCTCGCCCCCTTCTCCCATCTGTCCTCCGCCACATCCTTGTCCCTCTTGTCCAAGTTCCCTCTTGTCCAAGTTCCCTATGTGGCCCCTGCACGTCACCGGCAATAATGGATCTAATGGCAAGCGCACGAGGACACTGGCATGCTGCAACTCAGTACGAGGAGATAAGACAGCTGGTTGGCCACCATGTTGTTCCCTTTGGCCGGCACCTTGGACTCGCAGACTTCTGGAGCAGCACCTCTGACAGGGACATCAAGATCAGTCTGCGACTTGCTATCTGGATCAGACCTCAGCACCAGATCCGAGTACCGATCGCATCCTGCCACTGGGACATTCAAGCTGAAGCTCGCGCCGTCCACATCACAGACCTGCTGAAGACTAGTTTCTCACCAACACTTCTACGACACCTTTCAAGACCTGTTCTCAAAACATCTACATGGACTGCTACACAGAACTTTCAACCTGTACCACTAAATTCCCGACCCTCAGCAACCCCGCCCCGAACATGGCAAGCCAAATTTCCTTTTTTTTAGGACCACGTAACCTATTTTGCCCTGAACCTCCTAATTCATTAGTAGAATTACCTTGTTTCCCCGTTGTTTCCAACCCCTTAGTTCATCAGTAGGATTACCTTGTTCCCTGTGCTTCCCAGACCCCTTAACACATCAGTACAACTACCTTGATTCCTGCAAAACCCCTTATCTTGTTGGTAGGATTACCCTATTCCACGTGCTTCCCAACCCCCTTAGCACATCAGTAGAAATACCCTGCAGCTCGTTGATAGGATAACCCCGTTCCCTCTTGCTCCCCGACCCAGGCCACCCATATTATACCCCTCTTCCTTTTGACATGTTGACTAGTGATCGACCCCGTCCCAGGATAGTGTTACGGACTCAGCCAGGGCTCGATCCCTGGTTCGCGGGGTACCACCCGCCAACCTGCTATTTTTTTTTTTTTTCCTGCTCTTCGGTTTCTGACTGTTAAAGCCCTCTGCAGTTGGCACTCGTTTTCAAATCCCTCCTTTGGCACTTTCGGATTTCGACACTTGGCACCATCCGACATTCTAGCGCCTAGATTCAAACTTTCGATTCTCAGTTCAATCCTGAGGCAATGGCACTTTTGCCCTCCGAACTGAACTTGAGTCCGGTACTTAAGACCGCACTCAAGCCCAGTACGGGCATTCAATTTTCGGCCTCAGTGCTTGTGCTTCAGTGTGACTCGCTTCAACATTGTGTTCGGAAATCCAAGACTGCGACTTTGAGACTTTGCCACTTTGTGTCTGCGTCCGTCGAGTCGTGTCGAGTTTGCGTCGAGTTGAGTGAGTGTGTGTGTGTGCTCTCGCTCTCCGTCGAGTCGTGTCGAGTCTACGCCGAGTTGAGTGAGTGTGTGTGTGCGCTCTCACTCTCCCTCTCGTCACAAAACTGAGATCTTTCCTAGGACTTGCTAGCTACTATAGGAAGTTCGTCGGAAACTTCTCTTTGATAGTTGCTCCTATGAGAAAATTATTGAAAAAGGAAAAGCCTTGGTTGTGGGACAAAGATTGTGAGTCTGTGTTCCGACTACTGAAGCATGTTCGGACTCACTACCCTGTCCTAAAGATTGTTGACCCTTCGCTTCCTTTCATAGTCACGACTGACGCAAGTCAGTATGGGATTGGGGTTGTGCTATAGCAGGACGACGGTAAAGGATATAAACCTATTCAGTTCATGTCCAGAAGACTTCCGTAAGAGAAAGTGGCCAACTTTACCTATGAAAGGGAACTGTATGCCTTAGTTGCTGCACTAGATACCTGGAGACACTGCTTGTTAGGGAGACATTTCACTGTTTATTCTAACCACTCTACGTTGAAGTGGATCAAGACTCAGCCTAAGCTCTCCGACAAGTTGGTAAGGTGGTCCGCATTCCTTGATACATTTGACTTTGAAGTGAAAACCATCAAAGGTAAGTCTAACGTGGTTGCGGATGCTTTGTCCAGGCTTGCAGGTTTCTTTGAACGATTGTCTCTTATCTCGATATTGGACATGAGCTGAAAGAACAGATCCGCCAAGGTTATGGGAGTGGTTCTATTTGGACTCCTGTAATTGGAACTCTACCAAAGAACCCTGAATTGTTTCCAGAATATCGAATGACTGATGGCTTACTCTTCTTGTTAGATAAAACCGAAGAACGATTGTGTGTTCTTCACTTAGAATCAATTAAGAGTTTAATTATCGAGGAATGCCATGATGTTGAACGTCACTTTGGTTTTAAGAAGACGTATGCCGATGTACGTGAACGCTTTGAATGGAAAGGAATGAAGGAAGATGCACTAACGTATGTGCGGACTTGTCTCGTCTGTCAGAGGAACAAGTAAGCAAGGTGAGTCAATTTCCAAGTGAGCCAAGTGAGTCCATTTCCATTGACTTTATGAGATTCATTTCCAAGTGAGCCAGGTGAGTTTCCAAGTGAGCCAGGTGAGTCCATTTCCAAGTGAGCCAAGCGAGTCTATTTCCAAGTGAGCCAGGTGAGTCCATTTCCAAGTGAGCCAATTAAGTCCATTTCCGATGGGACTATTGAGATCACTACCAATTCCAAGTGAGCCAGGTGAGTCCATTTCCAAGTGAGCCAATTAAGTCCATTTCCGATATGACTATTGAGATCACTACCAATTCCAAGTGAGCCAGGTGAGTCCATTTCCATTGACTTTATGAGTCTCACTAAAAGTCGAAATGGCAACAGTCAGGTAATGGTCATTGTCGATAGATTCTCTAAGTATGCTATCTTCATTCCTTTGCCTGCTGAAGCTAGAACCAAACTCGTCATTCAAAAGTTTCAAATGCGATGGGTCTCTGAGTATGGATTTCCCAAAACCATCGTATCAGATAGAGATGTTCGGTTCACCAATCTACAATGGCAAAAGTTGATGGAAGTCTATGGAACCAGGTTGACCATGTCGTTAGGAAGACATCACCACATACCAAGTCAACGCGAAGTACGTTGCAGCTCACATACCATGCCAACGCGAAGTACGTTGCAGCTCACATACCATGCCAACGCGAAGTACGTTGCAACTCCACGATTGTGAAACTATTTTCCCTTTTGTCTTTTTCTCTTTCCTTCGAGAAAAGCAATGTGTCACATGCATATCACAATGTCACATCTTCGCGAAAAAAACCTCTCAACAAAAATCCACAACGTCCGCTAGGAAAGATCAACGGATCTACACGGCACGGAAGCTTTGAGCGATGCAAGATTTGTACAAAGATCCAACAAATCGACCGCAATTTGCAGCAACGGCCTGATCTCCTTTCACGTCAAGAATACCCAACTTAAAAAAAGTGTCGTCGGTCGACCAATCCAAGGGCGAACAGGGCACATGAACTTAAACCACCAGTACCTCGCCCAGGCAAAAAAAAATGCCTTCCTGAATTCAAGGAAGAGCTTTGCAGGGTGGGTAGAGGCTGGGTAGAGCGTCGATAGGGGGTCGTCCTTTTTGAAAGGAACGACCAGACAAGACAAAACACAGAGAAAAAAAAAGAAAAAAAAATGGAAAAAAAGAAGTTCACAAAAAAACGAACTGAGGATGGCAGGCCGTCTTGTAGTGCCTTGCCAGCGAGGCAGGTCGTATTGCACACTATATGCCAAATCTTTGTTCCCTTTTTCTGTTTTCTTTCGTTTTTTTCCTCCTATCTGTGTCTGTGTAGCACCGAGTTACTTCGAGATGTCGGGGAAACCCTAACTGTTGGCATACTCACACCAGTACTGTTCAGGATGTATCTGACCATTATCGCGGGCAAATGACTGTTTTTTTTTCTCGTTTTTGCTATCTTGTAGTGCCCTGCCAGCAAGGCAGGGCGTTTCCCACATTCTTAGGAAAGGCCCACACTGAGGCCATACTCACGCTGGTACTTCCCCGAATGTATTTAACCGCTATCACGGCCTAATAAATATTGCTGTTGTTGTGAAATTTCCCACGTTCTATTACACGTTGTCAGGAATGTCGTCATTCAATGCATAAAAAAAGGGGAACGGGGACGGGGGGGGAAGAGGGGAAAAAAAAACAAAAGGAAAGACCAAGGGGAAAGCAAAAAAAAAACGCTCTACGTAGAAGTACCGGTTCCCGATGTTGAAGGACCGGTCGTCCGCTGTGTCACTGCTTTTCACTGGATGCCTCCTGCCGAAACAAAAAGGTTCGGTAGCTCAAAAAAAAGAAGGCTCGGCAGACTGCTCTGTAAGCTACTGGTGGTTTAATCGCAGCACCTACCACTTGCTCTGCAGGCAGCGAGTTTTGGAGTTTTGGTTTGACAATAAACGAAAAACAATGGATATTGAGCAAGTAGTACTATGCATGCTGGTCATACTATGTCAACTAGATGGCATCATGTTTCCTGGGTTACTATGCGAAGTGTAGGTGGTGCTATGTGACCTGGAAAAAAATATCCAGCCTAGGTAGTCCGATGTACCACTTGCGCATGATAATATTTTCCTTCACTCATGTAATTACGACAAGATTTAAACTCACTCTAGACCCAAGTTACTCACTCCGAAACCGTCGGCTGATAGACAGAAGAGTTAACTGATGACTATATCTGACCGAAGATCTTGCTCTTTTTTGGGAACGAACAGGACTTGCGCACCATATGGAACGGGGTTAACATGTAAACCACCAGTACGTTTCCCTGCCAAAGAATAAATCACGCAGCCTACAAGCAGCTGCAACTTTCAAGCAAAATGGGTGGAGGCGCCAACCAAAAGGAGAGCCATGCAGGTTTGGTTCTTTCTGGTGCACAGGGTGTTTCCAGCCCTGGAGAAAAGTGCCTCGGAAGTACCGGTGATCTAATCCACCCCTTCTCTACCAGTTTGTCTCGTTGCTTGCAGAGTTCTTCTATTGATCTAGGAGACACCTATCCATTGGACCCTTCGATCTATATGCAATATTCCCTCTCTCTTTCTACAACTCTAGATGCCTGTAGCAGCGCATCCATTTTTTTTTTTTTTTTTTTTTTTTTTTTT
>BFEA01000212.1:266731-278014 GCA_003427395.1 Chara braunii | reverse complement strand
GTGGTCGCTCGCAGCGACAGCCGGTGGTTGTCCTGACAGGATAGGCCACCTTCCCTACCCTTCCCCACGTTAATGCTCCCAGCACACTCCCTATCCCTACTATCCAACCTCAGTATGACCAGCACTCAGGACCATCACCCTACCAGTATCGAGGGCAACTTGGACCACACAGCACTGACAAGCACCCCCTAACACTATCACCCCCAGCCCCTTTTTCAAAGTTTTTGGGTGGGAAGTATTGTCCCTACCCGACCACTAACACCCCCAGTCCCATTTTCAAAGTTTTTGGGTGGAAGGGTAACGTTTGCAGAGCCAGGTACATTGTTGTCAATGTCTGCTGAATCCCGTGCTTGCTGAAACCCCACCACTCACATCCTCACCATAAAACCCCTGCAATCAGACTCACTTTCTTTTCCACTTCGCATGCATGTGAACATCTAGCACACCAAACTGGCGACAAGCGCCCACTCAAAGCTCAAAGATACGGTAATCAAGAACACAGTTCAGATACAAGCTCGCTTCAGATGGCCATGGCCCATAAGCGCCTGTACAACTCTCTGTTTGTCACTAGCTCAACTCAGGATCACCCTGGATATCCCACACGCGACACACTGTCTCACACACACGCACACACTATCGCACACACCCTTCTGGCTATGGCCACTCAACCTCAACTCTGCCCACTTCGTCTTCGGGCGCTCTGCAGACCACCTCGCACAAGTCCCTCAAGCAGCGCTTCCGCATGGCTTATGCAAGAATGAATGAATGGCTGGACGCTGCCTCTTAATTTATACTTTTGTTCGTGGCTGGCCTCCCTCATTTCCACCGGGCCCTGAGTCCACGCAATCCCACATGGTACTTGCAGACTGGACTTAGTGAGAGACTGGGTACCGCTGACACAACATAGGTGAACTCCACTTGCCCACTTGCCTTTGGACTGCTGTGCGCAAAGTGTGAAGGGCCACTTCTGGAGCTTCCGAAAGTCTGTAGACTTGGCCCTTCGTCACTGTAGCAGCTACGACCTCGACCTTCAGGACAGCAGCAGCTACGACCTTGACCTTTCAGAAATTCTACAGCTACGACTTCTAAAACTCACTAAGACCTCTATTCGACAGGTCTACAGATCGAACCCCTACAACCTACGAACCCTACGACAGCCTACCAACTGTTATGAATACACAGGTCACAGGTTCAACTCTCGGGGTCGACACAGGTAGTGTGCACAGGTAAGGTAAGGATTAGGGACCGAGCCCTGGGATCTGCATCCGCTACTGTTAACAGGTGAATACCGTTTTACTCCCGTCGGCCTAAATTCGAGGTCCTCCGAGAATAATTCAGTTCAAGATCAGATTTTTACCTTTCTTTTCCCTCTCGTAGGCTCTAACTACGCCGGGAGTGGTTTCTAGAAGTCCAGTCCTAGTAAACCAGCGATTGTCCTCGGGTTCCTGATAAGCAAATCGAACTTTATATTGTTTCTGTGGACACCTCTACCTCCTGTTCTGAATACATCTTCACCTACAATGCCCTCAATGTCATACCTTCCATCCATATCCGGAGGGATCATGGATCTTCTTGATGGGAACTGTTGGCTTGCGACACATGGACACGGTCCTCTATACACTCGCAGTAACTTCTGTGAAATGTTCTCCCCAGGAGCAAATTCATTAGACTTGACCCAGACAAGGTTGCCTACTTGGAGCTGTGTCGGGCGACGGTGCTTATTTGCCTGTTCTCTCATTCTGTGTTGGGCCTTCCTGAGGTTCTCAATGACGGTAGCTTCTAACTCTTTCTTGTGCTGCATCGCAAACTCCCTAGTATCGGGCGGTAACCTATGAATCTGATCCCGGTTAAGTCCCTCAAACGGTCAGCGTGGTCTAAAGGACTTGTGCAACTCACTGGGAGTACGACAGGTGGCTAAGTGCATGCTATTGTTGTACGCACTGGCTACCTTCGGCAACATCTCATCAGAATTGATCTGATCCGATCTAAATACATGCGCAGAACTTGTTGCAGGATTTTATTCATCTGCTCAGTTTGACCGTTGGTATCTGGATGACGGCCATATGACATCAGCAACTTTGATCCATAGACTTTCATCAATTCCTGCCAGTTCTGACTATTGAACTGGGTGTCTCTATCGCTAACTATGGACAACGGAATCCCGTGATTACTAACCCAATGATCAAAGAACTTTTGAATTACTAGATCAGTACGTGCCTCTGCAGGCAAAGGAACAAAGACAACATATTTACTAAACCTATCGACAATAACCATGACTTGGCTTTTGTCGTGCCTACTCTTGACGCCAGCATCCATGAAGTCAATGGAGACTGAATCTCTAGGCTGGTCAAGAATAGGCAAGGGTTGAAGAAGACCAAGAGGGGCACACGTAGTTGTCTTATTTCGTTGGCAGACTTTGCAACTGCGAACATACTCTACGCAGTCAGCTTTCATCCCTGCCCACGTGTACGCATGCATCAGATTGGCTAAAGTTTTTTGCCAACCGAAATGTCCCTCTGTATCGTGGCATTCCCCTAGGATCAAACTACGGATCTCCTTGTTATTAGGAACACACATACGGTTTACTACATCGTTCTTCTCGAACAGTAACCCCTTTGTAGTGCGGTAATGTGGTTCGGTCTCTGGGGCCTCCTTGACTTTCTCGAGGAGGTCACCATAAACAGGGTCTTGCGCATACGCTCGTCTTACTTTCTCTTGCAGGTCGGTCCCTATATCCAAATAGTGAACTATAGCTCCAAAGTAGTTTGATCTCCTACCTAGAGCATCTGCAAATACATTATACTTGCCTTTAACAGGCTTGAGCTCAAAGTCATACTGGTCCATCTCAGCGACCCACCTAGTCAACTTAGGTGTCATCTTGGCCTACGTCTTCAACCACCTAAGAGTCTCGTGGTTTGAATATACTTTGAAGTGCCTCTCAAGCAGGTAATGCTTCCAGTGCTCAAGGCCTGCCTGAGAGCGTAGAGTTCTCTCTCGTAAGTTGAGGTTGCTACCTTATCTGAGGGCACCCTCGCTGACATGAACTCTACGGGTTTATAGTCGTTGTCATCTCCTGCTGCAACACGGCGCCTATACCATACTGACTCGCCTTTGTGGTGACGACAAATGGCAAGGACGAATCTGCTACCTTGAGGACAGCATACTCTATCAATGCGCGCTTTAACTTTTTAAGCGCAGACATACCACATCCAGATCGCTTCTTTCCTTAGCAACCTGCGAAGGGGAGCGGCGATAGTAGAGAAGTTCCTGACGAACTTTCTATAATAGTTAGCTAGGCCTAAAAATGACCGCAATTTTATCAGTGTGCGGGGCGTCGGCCAATCTCTAATCGCCGCTATCTTAATGTCCTTAGGTTTAATCACGTCTTCGTCTAACACAAGGCCCAAGTACAAAACTTGTGTCTTGGCCCACTCACACTTCTTCGCATTCATCTTCAAGTTAGCCTCTCTCAACTTCTCCAAGAACTGCCTCAAATGACCCTGATGCTCTTGGAGGGTCCTATTGAAAACTAAGATATCGTTTACATAAACTACGACGAATCTGTCTAACCGAGGCCTAAACACATCATTCATACAACGCTGAAATATGGTTGGTGCATTGGTCAATCCAAAGGGCATCACTATAAACTCATAATGCCCATATCTAGTCCGGAAGGCAGTCTTGTACTGGTCATCAGGATGAACCTCTATCTGGTGATATCCGGACTTCAAATCTATCTTCGAAAAATACTTGCAACCCTGCACCCGATCTAAGAGATCATCTATCCTGGGCAGCGGCTCATCATTCTTTACTGTAATCGCATTCAGACCCCTATAATCTATGCACATCCGTAACTCTCCCTCCTTTTTGGGGACAAATAACATTGGTGCTCCAAAAGGAGACGAACTGGGCCTAATCCAACCCTTTTCGAGGAGTTCATCCAACTGCTTACGCAACTCCTTTACTCCCTTGGGGACATCCTGTAGACTGCTCCCTTAGGAGTCCTACTGCCAGGCTCTATCTCTATCCGGTGCTGGATCGGACGCGGTACTACTCCTGTCGGCTGCTCTGCTAAGTATTTAAACTCTTCCACCAGCTTGGCAATGGTTGGATCCATTGGCTTATCCTCCTTAGGCCCAGTTACAGGACTTACGTAGGCTACGAAGACCTGCTCCTCTAATTGCTCCTTTCTCACTAACCTCGTGGGCGCGGGAGCATTGAGACAACAATGTGCCAGGGAGTAATCTACTCCTGACAGTCTTGACCTCGCCTGACAAACTAGGGAGCCTACACTCATGCTCTCTTAAATGGAGTGTGGCCCCTGCTGCCTCTCCCCAGTCCATACCTAGGACTACATCGAAAGGGAGGTTGTCTTCTACGAGGAGAGTCAAGGAATGGAGAACTTTCTCCACCTTCCCATCCTTTTCTAGGCGAAGATACGCCTGGACTCCCTCTACGTAGTCCTCGACACGCATTGTGCGATTGTCTGCAAGGATACTAACTATGGGGTCTTCCAATTTCTGGACTTTCAGACCTAGCCTCAACTTCTTCAACGCTCTACGACTGATCTAGCTACGGGTAGCCCCTGTATCTTTGAGGGACCCCGCTCTAAATCTACTAAACTAGCTGTCCCATACTCTCTTTCTTCATTGTGGCCCAGGCCGGCATCATCTACTAAACTATTCTGCCAGTCCTGTGAGGGAAGTGCCTAGAGAGACTCTAACACAGGCAGTCTTTGGACAGCTATAACTAGGCAATGGCCTGCAACCTTTGCCATAGGCTCATGTGGTGTGGGAGTTTCCTGGTGGTGCGCGCACACTTCCCCACATGGCCTAGTGGTAGGGGCAGTAGCAACCCCTACCGACGGCTGCCTTTTGACCCTTGGGCAGCGAAACGGGCTTCCCTATATTTAGGACAATATTTGATAATATATGCAGGGTCACCGCAGTAAATGCACTGCCCCTGCTCCATTCACTGTTGTCATACCCTCTGGTCCAAGCCCAAGTCTTCCCAAGGCTGGCCCTGTGGCCAACTTGGGTGCCAACCTCCTCTCCTCTGAGGTGATCCTCCACCACTCCGCTGTGGGGATTAACTGGGACCTGAACGATTCGACGGGAGACGTTGACCCCTACCTCCCTCTTGACGGTTCCTTTGACCGCCAACCCCTTGTGCGCCCGGACCTCGACCACCCATGGCTCGGCCCCCTTGGCCTTGGCCTCCTCCTCAACCTTGCGGCCTCCCTCCAGCCGTGACAGCAGCATACGTCCTCCCCTGACCTACAATACTGTCCTCCTCTTCTAGCCCCCACTCAATCTGCTTGAACCGCTCTCATCTAAAGTAAGATCAAATAATCCTTGGCCCTAACTTGTCCTGAGATGGTACGTCCCTTCCACTTCTTTCCCTTGTCCAAGTCCTTATGCCAGAAAGTGGAAAGTGGCATGGACTTTGCCTCGAAAAGGACCACTTCTCTAGTTAACGCGTCATACGTAATACTGGCATGTTGGGTCTTGTCAAAGAAGCGCCCTCGCAGGGGCTCTGGCATGGCACGATAAAACAAGTTAACTAACAAGGTCTCAGTAACCCCGTGACCTGGGATGGCTACCAGATCGTCCATCACGGCCTTGAGTGCCCTCGCACTCTTCCACTACCTAGAGTGGATGGTTTGCAACTTGTCAGAGGCTCTGACGCCTCTTGTGACGTCAGCGAACCTCTCTCTCAAAAGTTTGAGGAACGTGGGAAGAGATGTGAGCTTAGAGTACGCAACCATATTGTGCTCACAATCGGCTTCGAGCACAAGGGACCTGGCAAAGCTGGCCGTTTCATCCTTTAGCGCATGAAAGGCCATGAGGACTTGTTCCTCTGGCGCTATATGTTGCAAATACAAGTATGTGTTAACACTGGCCACCGAGTTATCAAAGTTGTCATCCTTTTTCCCGCTATAAGAATTAGGAAACTTGAGCTTGACAGACTCTTTGCGGGGACGCGCTTCAGCCTCTGTCGTGGCCACTACTTTGGCGCCCTCAATGGCGCCTGAAAGAATTTGTTTGCACCTTCCTTCAACCTCTTAATTTCGGTCCCGACGTAGGTCACCACGTCGCGCGCAAACTCTCGAAACCCGGTCCGGATGGAATGGAGGGCCATGTCTTGGCCCCTAGCAGACTGATGTTGTTCAATCCAGGCACGACCTAGGAGCTCAATGCTCCCAAGGATCTTGTCTACCTTAGCCTGTATATCAAGCTGGCCCGCTGCTACTTGCCTACACGATTGCAAACTCTCCACTTCCCTGGCCATCCCGTTAGCCTCCTCCATTCTCCTCTTCTTCTCTCTCGCCAAACGCAATTTCCATTCCAACTCTTTCTCATTTTCTATTGTCTGGCATTCCAGGGGATCGCTTGCTGTTTCGATCTCCCTCACTACTGCTTCCTTCTCCTCCGGCGGTACATACAACATCGCCTCCTCATCTTCTCCTAAAGATAAATTAGCCACCCACTCTGAAATCTTCTTCTCCACCCACAGGTCATCACCCTTCGCGCCACTGCTTTCTCCTCTTCCTTCCATATGCCTCCTTTCAAGGGCCTGCTCTTCTTCTTCTGGCTGCTGCTCCTCTTCTACCTCTTCCTCTTCTACTGCAGCCCTCATCTTCTTCTCCCTCTTCTCTACTCTCTTAGAATGGAGGCGACTTGCTCGTCTTGAGCCTGGGTATAAGGGGTAGTACTCTTCCCACTACGGAGGTCAACCATGGTGTCAGGCGCACAACTAGACAGTAGTTCCACTCCTCACCACTTGAACTTCTATCCCCTAACTGACACAACCTGACTGACTCAATCTATGGACCACAGAATCCGGATAGGATCCTGTCAACTAGGGTCACTAGCCTAGATCTAAGCTATGGCCGTCGCTACAGGACTCCCTATTCTCCTTAACTAGGGCGGGCATCTTTTCTTGCTGATCCTTGGTGTTGGGGCTAGTGTCCTTCCCACTACGGGTCTCAACCATGGTGAAAAGTGCACAACCGGGTAAGTGGTTCCAACCCTCACCACGTAGACTCTGACCCCTGACTGACAAACCTAAAGACTCAGTCTAAGACTCACAGAATCCGGACAGGGATCCTGCCAACTATGGTCTCTAACCTGGACCTAACTATGGCTGTCACTACTAGACCCGTTGCTGATCAGGAGGCATTTAAGGAGATCCCCCGTAACTCCTCGGGAATTATTTAACGTCGCAGACAGGACAACGCAATCACCAAGTCCTCTCAAGACTTAGACGGCCTGTTGTGCAGCCCATAACTCGGATTTTGGGCCTACCGTGCCACACCGAGCAGCCCGCCGGTCAGTACCGGTCCTTGGGATGGTTCGTGTCCTTCGAGATAGTCGAGTCATCAGACACAATCATTAGCCCTACTCAGCCCGTGTGGGTTTGGTCAACAAGGCCTTATCCTTCATACACAGAGTTCCTACACCTTGACAGAAGAGACTCGATGCAGAAAGAAGAGACAGACAGACTCAGCAAGTACCACAGGGTATGTGCACATCCATAAGGCGAGGGGATAGGCTGAAGGCTTGGCGAGAGTATACCAACTCCAGCTTGGTCAAACTGACAATCAGCAGCTCCGGTCAACGCTTGGTCAACGCTGGTCCGCACCTTGGTCAACGCTTCTATCAACCCCCGATCAACTCCCGATCAACTCCTGTCAACTCCGGTCAACTCCCGGTCAACTCCGGTCAATGCTTCACCCGGCTATAGCTGTCGTCTTCTTCCTCCTCACCAACCTCCGCTTTCTCTTCTCCCTCCTTCCTTTCTCCTTCCTTGCCTCTTTCTTCTCTTTCACCCCGGTTATCTTCTTTCTCCTATTTTTTTTCTTTTTTGTCGTCTCTCCCTTCATCTTCCTCGGCTATGGTTTCCTTACTTCTCTCGGTCTCTCCCTCCTTCTCTACTACTGTTCCTCCTTCGCCACTCCGTGTTCGAGCTCGACGGCTATGGCCGCCACCTTCTCCTTCGTGGAACTGCACAACCAAACTTGTATCACTCCTCTTTGTCTCTCTCTCTCTCTCTCTCTGTCTCTCTCTCTCTCTCTCTCTCTCTCTCTCTCTCTCTCTCTCTCTCTCTCTCTCTCGTGCTCGCTCGCTCGATTGTCTTCTTCGCAGGTGCGCGCGGCGTCTTTCTTCTTTTGCTGGTCAGCTATGGCGGACGTCTTCTTCACGACGAAGGCGCGTGGAATAGCGGGTACCTGCTCCGATACCAATGCAATCAGACTCGCTTTCTTTTCCACTTCGCATGCATGTGAGCAGGTAGCACACCAAACTGGCGACAAGCGCCCACTCAAAGCTCAGAGATATGGTAATCAAAAACACAGTTCAGATACAAGCTTCCGATGGCTATGGCGCATCAGCGCCTGTACAACTCTCTGTTCGTCACTAGCTCAACTCTGCTGTTCACACACACTCAACTCGGGATCACCCTGGATATCCGACACGCGACACACTGTCTCACACACACTACACTCGTCTACCACCTACGGCGGCTATGGCCGCTCAGCCCTGCTGGCTATGGCCATTCAACCTCAACTCTGCCCACTTCGTCTTCGGGCGCTCTGCAGACCACCTCGCATAAGTCGCTCAAGCAGCGCTTCCGCATGGCTTACGCAGGAATAAATGAATGGCTGGACGCTGCCTCTTGATTTATACTTATGTTCGTGGCTGGTCTGCCTGATTTCCACCGGGCCCTGAGTGCACACAGTCCCACATGGTACTTGCAGACTGCACTTAGTGAGACTGGGACTGGGTACCGCTGACTCAGCACAGGTGAACTCCACCACTTGCCCACTTGCCTCTGGACTGCTGTGAGCAACGTGTGAAGGGCCACTTCTGGAACTTTCGGAAGTCTGTAGACTTGGCCCTTGCTCACTGTCACAGCTACGACCTTGACCTTTCAGAAATTCTGCAGCTACGCCTTCTAGAACTCACTAAGACCTCTATTCGACAGGGCTACAGATCGAACCCCTACAACCTACGGACCCTACGACAGCCTACCAATTGTTACGAATACACAGGTCACGGATTCAACTCTCGGGGTCGACACAGGTAGTGTACACAGGTAAGGCAAGGACTAGGGATCGAGCCCTGGGATCTGCACTTGCTACTGCTAAGAGGTGAATACCGTTTCACCCCCCAGCACCCGACCCCCAAACCCTGAAATACCCCCCCTCCCCCCCCCAACCCCCCAAACGAAACTTCTGTGTTCAAAGTTTTCTGTGCGGATTCGGGGAGATCTCGGTGAGCGCAGTCCAACAATGTTTGGCCTCGGTCCGTGGCCAGGCCCAAACAAGAGGTCACAACAGAACCTTGCAGCTGTGCTCCTTTTTTAAATCTTGGGGGTTCTGTCCTCCCTCGTGTCGTGTCACTTCGTCCCATCGCGCCTTTGTCCGTCTCTTGAGGGCCGTTTCCATTCACTGATTTCGCCGTGCCGGTCCGTTCCGCGCGCGTCATTTCATTTCATCGGCCTGTTCGTGGGCTATTCGACTACAAGCAAATAGCAGGCCGAATTGATAACAGAGCATCTTTCCATGTCGTTGCAGACAGGACAAGAAATAACGGCAGTGCATCTCTCCACGTTATAGTGGAAGATTGGCACAGTGGACTGTGGCACAGTGGACTGTGGCACAGTGGACTGTGGCCCGAGGGTAGCCCGATGACGAGCTCCAACATTTAACGTTTTGAATCCAGAAGATACCCAGACCCCATTGTGCGTTGTTTTCTTAGTTTTGCTCCGGACTGCAGCGTTTTCGTTTTGGTTTTGCACTGTTGTTTTCCCTCAGCAGCGTTTTTATTTTGGGCCTTTCTCTGTTCTTTTTTCGCTGAGCTGTATTGTTGCTCTCTCCAATTCAACTTTCACTACCTCCCCACCACTACTGACAAGGCTATACAGGGACCCTTGCAAGCATAGGTAAAAACGTAACTTTTGTTTTCTAGAAGTCTAATATTGTACTGTGATATCTTTTTATTAGAAGAAAATGATGCAGTAGATGAACCTAAATATTGGAACTTAGATTTATATAATTTTTTGGGTAAACCCTGGCAATGGACCAAGACGGCGTATAGGCAATCAACATATATTTATAGGATGACTTTATGTAATAGAATAGTAAATTGTTATATTTTATGACTATTTCTATGCTCTATATTCATAAATTATATTTGTATTCTCTAATATTAGTATATACAGAATTTCTCGTATTATTGATTGAGAATTTGATATTTTTAAAATTGTCAGAAACGATGGTCACGAATCGCTGCAGTTAATTTGGACAAGATCCAACGAATTGAAGAACGAGCATCGGGGGGCGAGGGGAAGGGGGAAGGGGAGGAGCAGGCTATGGTGGTTTCGTTTCTCTCTTCTGATCGGCGAAAGGAGCACAGGCCCCAATGTGGAGAGGGAAACAAGAGGACATGATGATGGGATTGGGTTACATGATGACCAGGGCAAAAAACGTCTCTGGATCGACATGCAAAAGGGACAGAGGGGAGGACGCGGGGGAGTAAGGACTAGGGAAAAGCAAGATGGGTGTTTGAGATCGGGGCGGAGGACAAGTGCAGCCATCGTGGGTGATGGGATTTGGGGAGAGGAGGACGGGTGCACCAATTGAGCGAATGGACTGGTTAAAGAAACACAAGCTGCAATCACGTGGGGAGGGGGTTAGAAGGCAGTGCACGTGGCGCAGCCACCTGGCTTTTTCATTTTTCTTTTTCTTCATCTGTGAGAGAGGAGGGGGAAAGGGAGAGGTTTCGGAGGAAGTCGGAGCGTGTCCAAGGACGGGGGGGGAAGAGCTTAAGCGCGAGATATCACAACGTGGCTGCGCCACGTGACGGGATTCCAATTGTTTCCTTTCTTCTTTTTTCCCATCTTTTTCATGTGTCTGTGTGAGAGAGACAGAGATAGGGGGAGTGGGAAGGAGTGAGGGCTTGGGGATGGGAGGGTCGGGGGCTTACAGGATTTGCCGCTCGTGGCTGTACCACGTGGCGCGATTTCTTTTGTTTGTTTTCTTTCTTTTCTGTTCGTTTGTCTTTTGTGTGTGTGTGTGTGTGTGTGTGTGTGTGTGTGTGTGTGTGTGAGAGAGAGAGAGAGAGAGAGAGAGAGAGAGAGAGACAAGGAAACGGGGGAGGGTTAGGGGGCACGAAACTGTGGAACATGGGGCGATGTTTTCGTTGCTTTTTTTTTTGTTTTGAAAAACAGGTCCTTATGGCCCTGGCACTGGCGCCATATCCATTCTGGGGAGCATCAATT
>BFEA01000212.1:250506-264275 GCA_003427395.1 Chara braunii | reverse complement strand
AGAGCCGTGCATGTGAGAGAGGGGGCGAGGGAAGGGAGAGTCGGAAGATGGAAATAGGTGCGTGAGAGATCGGCACCCGTCCATCAGAATATGAGAGAGAGAGAGAGAGAGAGAGAGAGAGAGAGAGAGAGAGAGAGAGAGAGTTTGCATGGGCCAGTTGTCTCCACCATGAATGCATTGCCCATCATATCTGTTTTTGTGAGCGAAGCCGCAACACGTCATCTAGTGAGTAACATAGGTAGGTCAAATTCGTAATTTTTTGGCTGAGGTCTAACCGAGATATCTGACAGTGAGGAAATTCGTGAGGGACATACCTGTAAATTTGGAGAAAATATAGGCCCGTACTAACTCGAATTTCCTACGACGACCCTTTCTGTGAATAGCAGACCCGGGCTACCGCTAGGACGGATAGGCCGTAAGGCCAATGCTGTTAGATTGGTCCAATATCCTATAGCTGGGTAGGGAGAGGCCCTAGAGGCCGAAACTGAAACGGTATCGGTCGGTCCAGTCAGTCCGGTCTAGGTCAAGTCTAGGCTAGGGTAGTTCTATTAATAGATTGTAGAAGTTTGTTCAGGGCTTTTGGCAGTTGGTACCGAGTACATCGCGGCTGCGCAACACGTGAACTGGAGTGGTACAGCTTCAGCGCTGAAGGAGACACACATAGCCAGACCCTCAAAGCGTCGGCCATAGCTGGGACCTTCGCTGTTCTCTGACAGCACGGTGGGCTGTCTAGAGGTCAGGGCTATCTGAGGTCTGCTGGGAGCAGGAGAAGTCGGTGCCCTGCTGAACCCTGAGGAGTAGGGTTTCAGGGTAGTGGCGCTCCAGCCATAGCTGCAGCTTACATCCTCAGAAATCATCTTTGTCAGGAGAGGTGGCGCTGCTGCAGATCTTCACCTGGGAGGTCTTCTGGCACTTCATCTTCATCAGAGACCGTGGCGCTGGTCTTCTTCTTCATCCTCTGAGAGGTGCTTGACCTCAGAGGCCTGTTTCAGGGTGGCTTCTCTCTGGACGCAGTATCTGGGTGGCGCTTGTTGTTTCAGGGACTCAGGGGTAGTGATAGCGGTTATTCAGGGTTGGGGGAAGAAGCGCTGCTCATTTCAGAACAGCGCACCATGGTTCTGGGGCTATTCTGGCAAAACGATGTTCTGAGTTTAGTAAACAGTATTGATACTGTGTGTGGACTATCTTTGCTTCATTGATCTTCTGGATGTGATCTACTCGGCTTTCCTTCGTGACTGGTTGTGACGATTCTGTGGAGCGAGATGCACTCTCAGTGTACTCTGTCATATCACATGGTTAAGTCTTCCGCTGTGTTTCTCTCTCCCAGTGCGGTGTGATACTCCCGTCCTCTCCCCTTCCTTCTGTGTATGTATGGGCATACCTGGAAGTCTGTGTGAGGGAACTATTGGTTTTGTTTATGAATGGAAGAAGCAACAAGCAACCAGGTTCATAACACACAAAAAAAAACACGTGGCCAATGTTAGGCACAACTCAGCCTGCGGGATGGCCAGATTGTATTATGTGGGGCCGGTGGCAACAAGCGGCGTGGGCGATACTATATGGGCTCACTGGTATCATGTGGGCCAGGTGGCACCGTGAGGAATGGGTATGTGGGCGTATGTGAGTTGGGTGGTACCTTGTGAGGGAGGTCGTAGTATGTGGACCTAATGGCACAATGTGGGCTGGCTGGTACGCCTCCCTCCCCCCCCAACAAAAAAAAGAAAAATCCCACTGGAGGCCCCAAGCTACTCCTTAACTGTCGCTGTTAGGGCAGATTCACATCGTTTACAACCATATTTTCGAAATTATCATATAAAAATCAGTATATGCAATCCTATTTATTTTCATTTATTATTTATTTTTATTTATTATTTATCTTCATTTATTATATATTCAACATGCAATCAACAGAATGAATGGTTCTTATTGATTCTTGATTTTGAATAGTATTTATTGTTGTATTCAAGAATGAATCAATAGTTATGAATGTTATAATATTTGCACTGTTTATCATCAAAAGTGGGGGTAGAGGGGATCGAACCCTCATGGCTTAAAACCAACGGATATGCATATTCTATTCACAATTTTCTATCTATGAATTCATTGAATTTTCACTAATAATTAATTAAATCAAATAATATCAATCTACAAATTAGAACAAAAGTTAGTACATTGCACCTAATAGTACAGAAACAATGCCTCAATACTAGACGTTCGCCTTCCAATTTGCCTACCACAGTACCAGAATGCACATGATCACCACCAGAAAGACGAAGAGCTTTAGCTAAAACACGAAAATGCATACCATGATTTTTTTGACGATCAAGTACATCATGCATAGCACGGTGAATATGAAGCAATAAACCATTATCTCGACAATAATGAGCTATAAAGTAATAAAAACAAAAAATTTAATCGTTGAATGGTATGAAAAACTTCCATTTTTCCATGTATAATCCAAATACAATGAGTGATTTTCTGTTCCAAAAATGGAAAAGCCGATTGTATAGAACGTTGTATTGAAATACAGGGATCGTTTTTTCTTGTCTTTTGGTGTTGCCATATCATTCGCCACTGTCCAGCCAGGCTCAGGTTAGTATGCAACAACCTGTTTCAGTGGCTATGCAGCCGCTGCAGCAAGCACCTGGGCCCATGCAGCCTATACAGTGGATGCCCAAGATACCTCTAATGAGTCCCAAGCCTTTCTCTGGAGACAAGAAGGAGGAAGACTTGGACACCTGGGTGAGGACTGTGCCTACTTACGTGAGTCACAAGCTCACAAGGCCAGAACAAGAAGTTGTAGTGGCTGCCTCCTTTTTAGAAGGATCAGCAGCCTGTTGGTTGAATGGCTTAGTGCAGCAACAGGGCGACGGTCAGGATTTCGATGCCTTGGCTCAGGCTCAGACATTGGAGCAGTTCGTACGGTCAATCTACAACAGGTGGCATGACCCGCAAGGGGCTCAAAAGGTCACCGATGCTATCAACAACCTGTGTTCCCGAAGGTTCAAGGATGTTAGAGAGCTAACAGACACCGTAGAACGCCTTCTCGTGGTACCTGGTGTGTGCTTTGACCAGCAGGCTCTCCTGACAGATTACCTAAGGTGCCTACCTACAAAGGTAAGGACTAAGCTGGTCGATGAGGCCTATGTCGATCAGCACACCTTCGCTTATTTTAGTAAGAAAGCACTGGACATAGAGGCAAAGTTGGGATCTGCGCACAAGATATCCAATGATGGTAGGAAGAGACTGCCCCAAGATTGGAAGAAAAATAGTCAGTTAATGTTCGTTGACCACGATGGTCAAACAACGGAGATTGATGACTACTCAGAGTTTGGGGAGTTCACAGAGCACGATGGGGGTGGTGAGACTTCAGATGGTGGAGTCGTGGCATCCATCAAGGAAAAGGCGAGGGGGACCGGGAAGAAGAAGGTAGGACGGTCCACGGGTCAGGACGACCAAGGAACACCCGCATGGGTGAAGATTGATTTAGAGTATGAGGTGTGGCATGACCGCGACTCTCTCATCCCTCCGATCCAGGATTCACCTGGTATTCGTCCCAACTGTTGTCAGGCAGGAAAGTAAATCCACGAAGAATCGATTATTTCCTTACCAGTAAGACTGTTTGGGACGCCACCGTGACGGTCTCTACCCAACCTCATCCCTCCTCGGATCATAGCCCAGTTACTTTGACGTTTTTGAGGGGCGATGGCCCGGAGCGTGGGAAGGGAATTTTTAGGCTTAACGTGGAAACAATTAGGGACGACGGTGTTCGGGAATGGGTGACCCACCAACTGAGGAAATGAGAGTCTAAAAAGTAGTTGTTCTCCTCCACTGAAGAATGGTGGGACGCCTGCATTTTTTTTATATCAGCTATGCTCAGTATTGTTTCGAAGATCTTGGCCTTGCATGACAATAAGGAAGAAGCTCGAGCTAAGAAAAAGGTATTGGAAGCCGAAGAAATGATCCTCAATCTTCCCCACGGTTCGGTAGACTCGCATTGGTGGAGTGTGGTAAGGGCAGAAAGGATGAATGTGTGGGATGAAATTCAGGAAAGAAAGTCGGCCAGATGGAAGGAGATACTAACAACAAAAGGCATTGTATCGGGTGATCGGATGACAAAGCAAACGTTTCAACGCTTACTGCCGCACTTCTCCCACAAGGAGATGAAATCACTTCAGCATCCATTTGATGAGTGTGCACCGACAGCATCAACATCAAGGGAGATGTGTAACTACGCAGAGACTTACTTTTGTGATATTCTGACCTCCAGACGGAATCCGGATGAACTCCTCAGCGGTCAGCAGGAAAAGTCAGACCTGTGGGACTTGGTGGAAGCCAAACTCCCTCTGACAGCTCGTTTGGATTTAGACCGCCCTATTTCAGAACAAGAGCTTAAGTTGGCAGTGTAGGCTATGGCTAAAGGAAAGGCGCCGGGCTCAGATGGTATCCCGGTGGAATTCTATAGTCTGTTTTGGTCAAAATTAGCCCCTACCTTGCTTGAGATGTATAACAATGTTTTGACTGGGGGAAAATTATCCTCAAGCATGTCATACGGAGTCATCACCCTGCTTTACAAGAAAGGAGCACGGGACGAGATAAGGAACTGGCGATCAATCTCTAGGTTGAATGTGTCCTATAAGATTTTAGCTAAGTCACTGGCTAGGACACTAGCAAGATATCTACCGTTGCTGGTCAACCAAGATCAGGCGGCTTTCGTGCAGGGTCGTTCAATCTTTGATAACATAGTTACACCTATAGAGGCCCTGGAGATCGTAGAGAAGGAGGACAGACCAATTTTCATTCTGCTGCTTGATTAAGAGAAAGCTTACGACAGAGTAAATTGGAGTTTCGTGCTCACCACACTGCGGAAAATGGGCTTTGGCAACAATTTCTGCAGATGGGTGGACCTTCTCCACTGCATCGGTTATGGTGAACGACCTTCTATCTGATCCTTTTCCGTTATCTCGTTCCCTCCGCCAAGGCTGCCCCTTGGCTCCGCTCCTTTTCGTGATCCAACTGGAAGTCATTATGAGCAACATCAGAGGTCGCCCGGAGATTATTGGGTTGGCGTTGGCGCACTCAACCTGCAAGGCCAAGGCTCTTGCCGATGATCTGTTCGCTATGTGCGAAAATTCAGCTGCTGCGTTGCAGGCATTGAAGACCCTGCTGGACGAATACTCCCTGTTCTCTGAAGCTGCGGTGAATTGGAGGAAATCTGTGTATTTCCTACCACAGGAACTCGAGTTGGAAGCTGATTGGGGAATGAGGCGAATAAGTAAGGGAGAGGCAGAGAGATTTCTAGGAGTTTTGATCTCATTGGAGTCGTGCCAGGCCTCACAAGAGAAGCTGCTGCAAAACCGGTTGACAGCCAGGATCAAATCCTGGAACACAGCACCACATCTTTCGCTGTTTGGGAGAGCCATGGTGGTAAACGTCTCTCTCCTCTCCCTATTAAATTACGTGGGTGCTGTTCGTATGCTGAGCCTGACTCTGCTTACAACTGGAGTCCTTTCTCAGCAAGAAGATACACTACAGTTTCTGGGCAGGGGTAATCAAAGCTTGGAAGAAAGTGAAGCCTACGGAGTGGTCGCAACCCCAGACCAAAACGGAAGTGCTGGGCCAGCCTCTGTTTGACAACCCTCACATAGTCGATCCGCAAGGTCAGCCATTTAGAGCTAATCGTGAACTGGGAGCCTTTGGGGAGAAATGGATTTCCAGAGGTGTCCTCCGCATCAGAGATATTTGGGATGATATCTTGGGGGGATGGAAGTCTGCGGAAGAGGTTAGACGGAAGTTAACCCAACTTCATGATGTAGAAGGCAAACTGACGAAACTCATTGCAGCGATACCACAAGCCTGGAAGGATCACCTGTCTCCGGAAACGGTGGACCCTNCTCTCTCTCTCTCTCTCTCTCTCTCTCTCTCTCTCCCCCCCCCTCTCTCTCTCTCACACACACACACACGCACACATTAAAAAAAAAGAAATGAAAACGGACAAAATGATCCAGCCATGTGGCATGCCTTGAAACCCCCTTCCCCCCTCCACTCCCCCCTAACCCTCCCCACATGGCGCAAATTGTGTTCCTTTACCCACTTCGTTCCTCAAGTGGTGCACTCATCCTCCTTTCCCCTCTGTCAATATTCTGATGCCGTTATTACCATGGCTACGCCGGACCCGGACCCGGACCCGGACATTTCCGGACATGGAACCAAACGCGTGTCTGGTAGTTTCCGGATGTAAGGAATTCCGAACATTTCCGGACCTCCGGACATGGGGGGATCCGGACGGTCCGGATGTCTGGACAGGTCCGGAAATGTCCGGACCATTTAAAAACAAAACAAAAGAAAATTCTGAAAAAGAAGTATGTTATGCAGAATAACAATGCAAACCACTTTTGCCTCAAGAGTTGTGTCAGAATTCCTAACCAAACTTGAGTTAAAAGTCAGAAACTATAAAAAAGCTTACAAATGCAATCAGACTCGCTCTCATCCACACTTTGGATGCATGCAAACAGGTGCGCAGCAAACTGGCGACAAGCACCCACTCAAAACTCGGAGATATGGTAGCCAAGAACGCAGTTCAGGTACAAGTTCACTTCGATGGCTATGGCGACTCAGCGCCCACACAACTCTCTATTCGCACACACAGGATCACCCTGGATATCCCACACGCGATACTTTGTACACACACCCACACACACACACTGAACTCTATCTACCCTATGGCGGCTATGGCCGCTTCTAGCCTATCGCTATGGCTAAGCTTCTTCTCTCTCGCCCACTTCGTCTTCGGGCTCACTGCAGACCACCTCGCACAAGTCGCTTGTGGCAGCGCTTCCGCATGGCTCACACAGGAATGAATGAATGGTTGGACGCTGCCCACTGATTTATACTTCTGCAGCTCGTTGGTCTGGTCCTTTCCCATGCCCGTAGTGCACACAGTCCCATGCGGTACTTGCTTGACTGGCTGGGACTGCTGACTCAGCACGGGTAGACTCCACCACTTGCCCACTTGCCTCAGCCTAAACATGGGCAACTTCGAAAGGCAACCACTCGGACCTTCCGAAAGGCCGTAGACTTGGCCTTTCGATACTGTAGCAGCTACGACCTTGACATTTCGGGGGAACTACAACTACGACTTCTAGACCCTGCTCGGACTCCTACCCGACAGGTCTACGGATTGAACCCATACTGCCTACGGACCCTACAACAGTCTACCTACACAGGCGGGTACAACTCTCGAGGTCAACACATACTGTACATAGGTAAGGTGAGGACTAGGGATCGAGCCCTGGGATCTGCACTCGCTACTGCTAATAGGTGAAAACCGTTTCATTCCTGTCGGCCTAAATTCGAGGTCCTTCGAGAATACCTCAGTCCAAGGCAGGACCTTTACCTTTCTTATCTCTCTCCTAGGCTCTAACTATGTCGGGAGCTGTTTCTAGAAGTTCTGCTCTGGTAAACCAGCGGTCGTCCTCTGGCTCCTGATAAGCAAATCGGATCTTATACTATTTCTGTGGACGACCTCTACCTCCTGTTCTGAACTCATCTTCACCTACAATACCGTCAATGTCATACCTTCCGTCCATGTCAGGAGGAATCATGGATCTCCTAGATGGGAATTGTTGACTTGTGACAAAGGGCAGCAACTTTGATGCATGAAATGCAGGGTAGGTATGTAGGTGTGTTGGGATCTCTATAGTGTAGGATGGTCCATCTTCTCCGCCCTTGACTTCTAGAACTGGCCACGGTCTTCTATACGCGGGCAGTAACTTCTGTGAGATGTTCTCCTCAGGTGCAAACTCTTTGGACTTGACCCAGACTAGGTCGCCTACTTGGAACTGCAATGGGCGACGGTGCTTGTTAGCCTGTTCTATCATCCGGTGCTGGGACTTCCTGAGAATCTCAACAACAGTGGCTATCTCTTTCTCATGGTGTATTGCAAACTCCCTGGAACCGGGTGGTAGCCTGTGAATCTGATTCCCTCAAACGGTTTACGCGGTCTAAAGGACTTGTGGACCTCATTGGGAGTGCGACAGGTGGACAGGTGCACTCTGTTATTCTACGCACCGGCTACCTTGGGTAACATCTCGTCCCAGTTAATCTGATTAGGTCTAATATACATGCGCAGAATTTGCGGCAGGATCTTGTTCGTCTGCTCGGTCTGACCATTAGTCTCTGGATGGCGGCGAGACGACATCAACAACTTGTATCCGCAGACTTTCAACAGTTCCTGCCAGTTTTGACTCGTAAAGCGACTCTCTATCGCTGATTATAGACAATGGGACTCCATGCTCACTAACCCAAAAATCAAAGAACTTTTTGAATGACTAACTCTGTACGTGCCCTGCAGGCAAAGGAACAAAAACAACATACTTGCTAAATCTGTCAACTACAACCATGACTTGGCTCTTGTCGTGCCTACTCTTGATGCCAGCGTCCATAAAGTCAATGGACACTGAATCTCCTGGTGGATCAGGAATAGGCAAGGGTCTGAGAAGACCTAGAGGGGCACGCGTAGTAGTCTTGTTCCTTTGGCAAACTTTATAGCTGCGGACATACTCTATGCAGTCGTTTTTTATTCCTCGCCAAGTGTACGCACGCATCAGATTGGCTAGAGTCTTTTGCCAACCGAAGTATCCCTCTGTATCATGGCATTCCCCTAGGATCAAGCTACGGATCTCCTCACTGTTGGGAACTCATAGACGGTCTACTACATTAGTCTTCTCAAACAATAACCCCTCTGTAGTGCAGTAATCTGGTTCGGTCTCTGGGGCCTCCTTAACTCTCTTGAGGAGGTCACCATAAATAGGTCCTGCGCATACGCTTGTCTGACTTTCTCTTGCAGGTCACTCCCTATGTCCAGATAGTGAACTGTAGCTCCAAAGTAGTCTGATCTCCTACTCAGAGCATCCGCAACTACATTGTACATGCCCTTAACTTGTCTATCTCAGCGGCCCACCTAGTCAACTTAGGTGTCATCTTGGCCTGTGTCATCAGCAATCTAAGCGTCCCATGGTCTGAATACACCTTGAAGTGCCTCCCAAGCAGGTAATGCTTCCAATGCTCTAAGGCCTGCCTGAGAGCGTAGAGTTCTCTCTTGTATGTTGAGGTAGCGACCTTCTGTGAGGGCATCCTCGCTGACATGAACTCTACGGGCCTATAGCCATTGCCGTCGTCCTGCTGTAACACGGCGCCTATACCATACTGACTCGCATCCGTGGTGACGACAAATGGCAAGGACGGATCTGCTACTTCGAGGACAGGGTACTCTATCAATGCGCGCTTCAATTTCTTTAGCGCAGACGTGCAATCTCTATCCCACTGCCACATTGCCTCTTTCTAAAGCAACCTGCGAAGGAAAGCGGCGATAGTTGAGAAGTTCCTGACGAACTTCCTATAGTAATTAGCTAGGCCTAGGAACGACCGCAACAGTGTCAATGTGCGGGGTGTCGGCCAATCTTTAATCGCCGCTATTTTGCTGTCCTTCGGCTTAATGCCATCTCCGTCTAACACAAGGCCCAAGTACACGACATGTGTCTTGGCCCATTCGCACTTCTTCACGTTGACCTTGAAGTTAGCCTCTCTCGGCTTCTCCAAGACCTGCCTCAAATGACCCTGGTGCTCTTGGAGGGTCCTACTGAACACTAAGATATCGTCTAAGCAAACTACGATGAATCTATCTAACCAAGGCCTAAATAAATCATTCATACATCGCTGAAATGTAGTTGGCGCATTGGTCAGTCCAAAGGGCATCACTATGAACTCACATCGAGTCCGGAACGCAGTCTTGTACTGGTCATCAAGATGGACCTCTATCTGATGATATCCGGACTTCAAATCAATCTTTGAGAAATATCTGCAACCCTCCACCCCATTTAAGAGATCGTCTATCCTGGGCAGTGGTTCAACATTCTTAACTGTGATCGCATTCAGACACTTATAGTCTATACACATCCTTAGCTCTCCTTCCTTTTTCGGGACAAACAAAACTGGTGCTCCAAAAGGAGATGAACTGGGCCTAATCCAACCCTTTTCGAGGAGCTCGTCCAACTGCTTGTGCAGCCCCTCTAACTCTCTGGGGGGCATTCTGTAAACTGCTCCCTTAGGAATTCTACTGCCAGGCTCTATCTCTATTCTGTGTTGGATTGGTCGTGGCACTACTCCTGTCGTCGGCTCTGTCAAATCTTTAAATTCTTCCAGCAGCTTGGCAATAGTCGGGTTTATGGGCTTCTCCTCCTTAGGCTCAGCGACAGGTCTCACATAAGCTACGAAGACCTGCTCCTCCAACTGCTCCTTAACACTAATCGCACGAACGTGGGAGCACTGAGACAGCAATGTGCCATGGTGTTGTCCGCACTTGACATATGGAACAGACGGACAGTCTTGACCTCGCCTAACGGACTAGGGAGCCGACACTCATGCTCTCTCAGATGAAGTGTGGCCCCTGCTGCCTCTCCCCAATCCATACCTAGGACTATATCAAAAGTAAGATCATCCTGAACGAGGAGAGTCTAGGAATGGAGAACTTTCTTCACCTTCCTATCTTTCTCTAGGCGAAAATACGCCTGGACTCCCTCTACGTAGTCCTCAACTCGCATAGTGCGGTTGTCTGCGAGGACACTAACTATGGGGTCTTCCAACTTCGGGACCTTCAACCCTAGCCTTAGCTTTTTCAACGCTTTACGACTAATATAACTGCGGGTGGCCCCGGAATCTATAAAGGTACTCCTAAAAATCTCTACGTTGACTAAAACTAGTTGTCCTTTGCTTTCCTTCTTCAGTTTGGCCCAGGCAGGCATCCTCTCCTTCAATTATTTTGCCACGCCTGTGAGGGAAGTGCCTAGAGAGACGCTGACACAAGCAGTCTCTGGACAGCTAACTAGGCACTGGCCTGCAACCTCTGCCGAAGGCTCATGTGGTGTGGGAGTTTCCTCTCTGCGCGCGCTCGCTTCCCCACATGGACTAGCAGTAGGGGCAGTTGCGATCCCTACCGGAGGCTGCCTTTTGATTCCTGGGCAGCTCATTGGGCCTGTCTATACTTAGGATAATATTTAATTATGTGGGCCGGGTCACCGCAGTAGATGCACTGACCCTGATCCACACGTTGCTGCCAGACTCTCTAATCCAGGCCCAAATGTTCCCATGGCCTGCCCAGTGGCAAGCCTGGGTGCCATCCTCCTCTCCTTTGAGGTGATCCTCCATCTTGTCGCTGCCGCGACCGACTAGGACATTGACGATTTGGCGGGGGACCTTGACCCCTACCTCCCTCTTGACGGCCCTTTTGGCCGCCAACCCCTTGAGCGCCCTGTCCTCGGCCACCATAGGCCTGACCCCTTTGGCCTTGGCCCCCTCTACCTTGCGGCCTCCCTCCAGCCGCGACAGCAGCATAGTTCCTCCCCTGGCCCACACCACTGTCCTCCTCCTCAAGTCCCCACTCTATCTGGCTGTAGGGGACCTCATCAGTACCACCTTCTTCTAATGTAAGGATCATATGATCCTTGGCCCTAACCTGACCAGAGATGGTACGCCCTTTCCACTTTTTCCCCTTATCTAGTCCTTGTGCCAGAAAGTGGACACTGGCATGGACTTTGCTTCGTACAGCACCACCTCTCTACTCAATGTGTCATACGTCATGGTGGGCTGCTGGCTTCAAAGAAATGCCCTCGTAAGGGCTCTGGCATGGCACGATAGAAAAGTTGGACCAATTGGGCCTTAGTTACCCCATGGTCCGGGACGGCTACCAACTCGTCCGTAACCGCCTTGAGTGCTCGCGCACTCCTCCACTGTCATGAGTGGATAGTTTGGAGTTTATTAGAGGCCTTAACACCCCTTCTGAGGTCAGTGAATCGCTCCCTGAGGAGCTTGAGGAACTGATGGAGGGTGGTGACTTTGGAGTATGCGACCATGTTGTTCTCACAACTGGCCATGCGCGCGAGGGATCTGGCGAAGCTAGCCGCTTCATCCTTCAGAGCGTGGAAGGCTACTAGGACTTGTTCGTCCTGCACAATGTGTTGTAGGTAGACATAAGTGTTCACGCTAGCCTCCCAATTATCGAAATTCTCGTCGGGCTTCCCGCCATACGCATCTGGGAACTTGAGCTTTACAGGTTCCTTGCGGGGTATAGCCTCAGTCTTAGCGCCGGTTATAGCTTTAGCGCCTTCCAAGGCGCCAGTACAATATTTCTCTGCACCCTCTTTCAGTCTTTGGAACTGTGACCCCATATGGGTCACAATATCACGTGCAAAGTCTCGAAAACCCAAGGCCATATCTTGGCCTTGACTGGTTAATTGCTGCTCGGTCCAAGCCTGACCCAAGACCTCTATGCTGCTCAGAATCTTATCCAGCTTAGCCTGGATATCCTGCTGGGCTTCTACTTCCCTCCTACAGGAATGCACCTTCTCCATCTCCTTGGCCATCCGGCTGGCTTCCTCCCTCCTCCTTTCATTCTCCCTTGCCAGACGCAATTTCCACTCTAACTTCTTTTCATTCTCTTGCGCCTAGCGGTCGAGGGGGTTGGTCATTCCCTTAAACTCCCTAACTACAACATCCTTCTCCTCCTGCGGATCATATAACATCGCCTCCTCTTCTTCTCCCAAACTTAAATTAGCTACCCACTCGCTAATCTTTTTCTCAATCCAGGGATCTTCTTCCTTCGTGCCACCGCTTTCTCCTCTTCCTCCCGTACGCCTCCTTTCGAGGGGCTCTTCTTCTTCCTCTTCCTCCTCTTCGACTGCCACTTCTTCTTCAGCAGCCTTCTTTTTCTCTTCCTTCTCTTGTTGGAGTCTTCTCAGCTCCTCCTCCAACTTCTTCTTCTTCACCGCCTGCTCCTCAATGGCCTTCATCTTCGCCTGTCCAAGGAGCTCCTTCTTCTCTTTTCTCTCTCTCAAAATGGCGGCGATCCGGGCCAGCTCGGCCTCGGATTGGGGGGCAGTACTCTTCCCACTATGGGTGTCAACCATGGTGATGGGTGCACAACCAGACAATGGTTCCACTCCTCACCACTTAAACTCTACTCCCCCTGACTAACAAACCTACTGACTCAATTCTTGGACCTAAACTATGGTCACAAAATCGTGGACAAGATTCTGTCAACTAGGGTCACTAGCCTAGACCTAAACTATGGTTGTCACTACAGGACTTCACTGCTGATCAGGAGCCATTGAAGGAGATCCCCCATAACTCCTCAGGAATTCTTTAACGTTGCAAACAGGACGACGCGATCAGCAAGTCCTCTCAAGACATGGACGACCTGTTGTGCAGCCCACAGCTCGGATTTTAGGCCTGCCGTGCTACACCGAGCAGCCCGCCGGTCAAAACCGGTCCTTGGGAGGGTTCGTGTCCTCCGGGACAATCGAGACGTCAGACACAGTCTTTAGCCCTACTCAGCCCGTGTGGGTTTGGTCAACTAGGCCCTATCCTTCATCCACAGAGTTCCTATCACCTGGACAAAAGAGACTCAATACAGAAAGAAGAGACAGACAGACTTGACTCAGTAAGTACCATAGGGTGTGTGCACATCCATAGGGCGAGGGGATAGGCTGAGGGCTTGGCGAGATTATACCGGCTCCAGATTGGTCAAACTCGTGGTCAACAGCCCTGGTGAACGCCTTGGTCAACACTTGGTCAACTCTGCAATCAATCCCCGGTCAACTCCCGGACAACTCCGATCAACGCCCGGTCAACACCTGGTCAACGCCCGTCAGCTCCGGCTATGGCTGCCGGCTTCTCCCTCCCTCACCAACCTTCTCTTTCCTCACTTCTTCCTC
>BFEA01000212.1:230270-241822 GCA_003427395.1 Chara braunii | reverse complement strand
CAGCCAGGGTGTTTCTGACTGACTCATGCAGGGCAATTGCCATCTGCTTCAATACCTGTGAATCGGACACTCGAGCTAGCACGGCAGCAACGCATCCATGCAGTGCACTTGATCCAGTGGATGCTAATGAGTGCCTTCTGTGCATAGGTGGAGTAAGTCATGGCGAGGGTTTGAAGGTTTGCAGTCATGGTGTTTCTGACTGACTCATGCAGGGCCATCGCCATCTGCGTCAATACCTGTGAATCAGCCACTCAAGCTAACACCTGCAGCAACGCCTCTTGTGCCGCATGCAGCGCACTTGATCCAGTGGCTGCTCATGAGTTCTTCTATCTAAACCGGTCTAGCAGACCCTCCAGGAACTCCTTCAGGTTGATGCTCTCTCCAAACATATAGATCCTATTGTCATGCACCTGACCCAGTACCTGACTCATCAGCCACGACTTTATATCTCCAGTCAAGCACTTGTCAGCTATTACAACCTGAGAGTTGGGGGTTGGGGGTTGGGGGTTCAACTTTCATACGGATACAAATTTTGGCTCCTTGCCATGGTACTCATAAGGCAACTTCTCTTGCTCCGGTTACTACAGAGCCTACCATCCTGCATTATGTCTCTCTCATCTCTTCAATGGGGTTTCTTCTCCCCATCATCATCCCCCTCACCATCGCCATCTCTATCTCCTCCTCCATGTGACTTCAACTTCAACTCTCTCCTTATTGTGTCCGTGATGTCCTCTTTCATTCCCTAAAGCAGGCCTCCTCTCTTCACTTGGGTTTCTTCTCCCCATCAACATCCCCATCTCCATCGCTATCTCTATCTCCTCCACTACGGACATCACATTCAACTCTCCCTTTACTGTGTTTGTGACGCTGTAGCATACTGCGTAGCCACACGGGCCCTGCAGGGCCCGTCCCGCACTTTCAGCCTAAAAGCCTAAAACATAGGGCTTACAGGCCCCGGTCGTTTCAGCCTGAAAGCTGAAAAATGAGGGCCTGCAGGCCCTACTCCGTTTTCAGCCTATTTCTTTCAGGCCCAGAGGCTTTCCAGCCTAAAACGGAGGGCCATTTTCAGGCCCTCATTTGTTTCGACCTGCCCGAAGACCCTGGCACGAAAACTGGGTTTCGGAACAGGCTATTTCTGGTCTGTTCCCCACGCCAGCTCGAGCAGGAGCTGCAGCTGCAGCCCCTGCCTTCCTTCGGCATTGGCAAGAGCAGCCTCCTGGACGGCTGGCCCGAGTCAGGAGGCACACCCGGTAGTGCATAGGAAGTTCCCATGCACTTCACGGGTAGGTAGTTGTCAGTAGGCACGAGTAGTCTTCAGGATTCGGCCGCAGCACTCAGGAGGAGCGCTGCAGTAGTCTTCAGCGCTAGGCAGTAGTATTAGCGCTAGTAGTAGTCTTCGGCGCTGGGCGCCCATAGCCATAGCTGTAGTCTTCAGCGCTGGGCACTATTAGGTGGTAGATCGTAGAGTTGGGAGAGATGGTTGGCGGAGGCCAGCGGTACTTACCTGTGGCGCCATAGCTCCAGCTCCATCTTCGAAGTACCTGCATCAAGGCGCCAACTTCACAGGTTAGTACTGGACACAGAGAGAGAGAGAGAGAGAGAGAGAGANAGAGAGAGAGAGAGAGAGAGAGAGAGAGAGAGAGAGAGAGAGAGAGAGAGAGAGAGAGAGTTCTTCTTCTTCCTCTTCTAATTCTAAGTCCACCATCTCTTCTCACCCTCTCGCCACCTGACTTCTCAGACTACGACAGAGAGAGAAAGAGTTGTGACTTGAGACTTGACGACATTGGATCCAGACTTGACATTTGGGATTCAGACATTTCGACGAGGGACTATTTGGGCCCGTGCCGAAGACTTGGTGTTAACGACATTCCCATCTTCCCCTCCTCTTCGTCTAACCCCTCCTTCGTCTGTGTATGGTTGGGGCTGGCGCAGTCTTCCTATGTGAAGCCGCAGACCCCCTTCACACCAGATAACGATGATGATGATGTATGTTCAGGGCTGCATTGCAATATTGATTGTTCGGATCATTGGTATCTAAGTCTTCCGCTGTGTTATCTTGTACTTTGTATTGAGAGGTCGGTTCTTGTTCTGGTCTGCACGTTACAGTATGCAACAGACGCCCTCTTTCATTCCCCGAAAGAGTGTCAGTAGCCTACTTTGTTTATCGGCGATATTCTCGAGCATGACCTCCAAGGCTTGCTCCTCCTACAATTGTCGGATGCTTGCGATTTGTGCTAACTGCTCTGGGCCTATCCAACTTGATGAAATACCCCTAGACAGCTCCTAACAAATGCTACTGATGTCTCGGGCTGACCCACTAACTTTCAGCCCTGTCCCAAGTGTTTCCCCTGTTTTCTGACTATTGTACACCAATCCGAGGCAAAGACGCACAACATTGGCTTTGTGCAATAAAGTTTGTGTACAGACTCATACTTCAACCCCCGAACTTCAGCAGGCAAGAAAACAGCATACATACATCATCACCAGGTCACACACATACTCAGAAAACATGGCAAACAAACTTGGATTCAGAATTCTCCGCAATCAGATAGAAAAGACAGCACTTTTTCAACAAAGCAGTTCTCAACTACAAATGTTCAGGTCATTGCATACTATTCGATCCTCTAGCACTCGAAAGGTAATTCGTTCCGGTCCCCTTCCATCACTGATACATACCATAAACAGTCGACTTCGTATACCAATTGAATCACACAAGATCTTCAACAGGATTGCCCTCGCCCTGCAAGATGCAGTTTTCATTTGCCCCAGTAACACGAATGCCGGTGAGCTACTCTGTCGTGCTTTTTCATCCCGGCCAAACTTCCCACCATAATCTGCTGCCGGACCCCCATAAAAGTCAGCGACCTGCAAAACACACTCAGCCATGACCATTTTTCCGACTGGCAAAGTCAGAATCTTTCCTTGTCTTCGAAAAGGAGGATGATCTATGAGCTTTTGACATGGTTCTTAACAGGTCGTGCATCCCCCCACTTTCATTCTATCACATTGCCTTCCCCACGAGACAAGTAACACAGGAGGGCACAGATAAACGGCTAATGAAATGGAAGTCTGACCACAATATGCAATCCCATTGCCTATTTTCATTTTCATTTCCCCCCCCTTCCCTCCCGCTCCCCCCCAACTCCCCCATTTTAACAAGAGTTAGGGGGGACAGGCCAGTCAATCCCCCTGCCTCCTAGGGGGGACAGGCCAGTCAATCCCCCTGCCTCCTGTCAGGGGGGCAGGATGTCCAGTGTGGAAAGCAACCCCCCTGCCTCCTGTCAGTAGCAAACTCCTTGCATGATACACATCAACGTGGAAGTCAGGCAAACAAGGATCACATGGGTATATCCCTCTCATATATTCTATGAAGGTGATCTGAATGCAAATCTATCACGCCAACTAAGCTATTTCAGAACTGGACTGAAGCCCCATAGCTTGGAGAAGGAGGTCTCAACAGGAAGGACGAAGACTGTGCGACTCCATCCATTTGAAAGCAGCTTTTCGTTTTTGTTTTTGTTTTTCTTTTTGCATACCATTTCTGCCAATCTTCTCAGTTGAAGAGGAAGATTATCTTCAATGCTGCCCACAAGAGACTTTGCCAGCACCTTCAGCTTTGTTAGGTTCCGATCTTGCCTGCTGTCCACCAAAAACACATCCGTAATCCCATGCCCCATCCTCATTTCCCTGATCTCCTGCAAGCTGGGCAGCACTGGAAAACGAGACCTAACGCTGTCAACCTGCAACAGCAACACAGGACAAGAACACAGAGAAGATCCGTTCCACTTGAAATGCACCCCATCCCATAAAATCTACACAAACGTTATGCCAGACACAAATAAGTGCCATTCTAATTCAGACACACCCCATCCCATCAAAAACTTACACTAATGTTAAGTCAGACACAAAGAATTGCCAGTTCAAACACACCTATCCCATCGGAATCAGATTCATGTTAAGTCAGTCACAGAGCAATGCCATTCCAATTCAAAGGCACCCCAATGCCATCAAAACCTGACAAATGTCGAGTCAGTCAGGCCCACAGAGACAGAGTGGGCACACATCAAGAGCTCAATAACTGAGCCTATTTTCTTAACTGAACTGGAACCATAAACACCAGGCCAAGGAACACTGAAGCATGAAAGTCATACTTGCAGGTCATCTCTGCAGTGCGCCGTGCAGTGCCCGTGCACGATGCGCGACGTGTGGATTGCTGATGCGTGTCGTGCGCGTATACAGGTGAGGGCTCCACTTTCCTTTTTTTTTCATGTGCGAGTGTGTGCCTGTGTTCAAAAGAACAGGACCGTCGTAGAAGAAAAGAACAAAACAAAAAGAAAAAGCGATGGGTGGCCCCTTGCTATCCATGAAGTGGCCGCCAGTGGTCTCTCTCTGCCATTGTATGTGACCTGATTTTCCGGTCTGCTAGTCATGACGACGGGCGTCCAGCGGTCTCTGTCTGCGAATGTATGTGAGTCGAGTTTTTCTTCGGATACAGTCATGATGAGGGGCGTAGTGGGGCCCAACAGAAAGTAAACTCTAACGCGTGAAGTACCTCTGTCAGCAGAATCCTCAGAGATGTCAGGCCTCTGGAGCACAACCCAGGGTCTCTGTGCAAAATAATAATGTAAACGACGGGCGCCAGCGGTCTCTGTGCAAAATAAGAATGTAAACAGAAAGTAAAGGACGCCCAGCGGTCTCTGTGCAAAACAAGAATGGACCTTGTGTGCAAAATAAGAATGGACCTTGTGCTAGAACATGGCAAGATACACTGCCATATCCACTACTCACCAAATGTGCAAAATAAGAATGAACCTTGTCCAAGAACATGGAAAGATATGCAAGGAAAATGAGCGATAGCGAACTTCAGAAACCAAGCAGTATCATACATATGAGACCAGATAGTCATGACCTCGAACCAAAAGCAGAATTGCATCACGAGTCCCACCAAATAATAGCACAGCAAAAGCTCATGAGTGACAATGTTCGAGTAGTCTCATCATCATCAACAAAGAACCAATGTCCACTTCCAATCTGGCCCTCGGCGCCCAGACTACAAATGGCAGATACTATCTAGGCTATCTACAATGTCGCTGGTGACGTCAACAGCTCCACGAAGTACGAGCAGTGCTTGCGCAGCATGCAGCCAGTGCCCGAATGCCCAATGCGTGGGCAGGCCCTTCCCTATATCGAAGTGGCCTGCTGCTGCGTGTGGTAATGCGGTACTGGGCCCCGGCCCAGAAGCTTCTGGTAGGCCCCACGAGGCTGAGCCTCAGTCCAGAGGAAACAGGCCCAGGGCCTGTGGTAATTACTAGCGCCCAACTGCCCTCAGCCTGTGTTCGGTCCATGGTGTGTATCCGGCCCAGGGCCTACCTTAGTTACATACGATGAAAGGCAGCCTGGGCCTGAGCGCTTCCAACCAACTGACGCTGCGCAACTGCCTGAATTTTACCCCCGTTGCATAGTAGTCCAAAATAGGCCTCGGTCGGGCCTGCCTTCGTTTAGGGCGGCCGACATTCGCTGATAACGGGGCCCAGTAGGGCTTATTGAGGCCTTATGCCTAGCATTCCCTCCCCCATACTTCGCTAGTCCTCTGAGAAGTTCATTCAATCTGGCGCTTTCCTTTCTGGAGCAACTTCTCATAGTGGGCGACGACCGGCGGTGCAGTCTGCACCAGTTCCTCCCGTGTGAACCATCTATCCTCCTTTGGATCAGTGTGATGTCTGAACCGAACTCGGTACTGCAGCTTCGACTCCGGAGGACGTTCCCTTCCTGTCGGTCTTGGAACCGGCATTTCTCTGTGATCCACAATGCCGTCGATGTTGACCTCTCCATCGATGGTTGGGGGCAGCATTGAGCGACGAGAAGGAAACTGGTCAGTTTCCCTGAAAGATGCGAGCTTGGAGGCATGGAAGACTGGGTAACTGCGAAGGTGACCAGGGATCTGAACTACATATGAAGGCCCATCCGGATCATCCCCAACGATATCTAGAACCTCCCAGGGTCCGAAGTACTGCGGCATGAGCTTGCTGGAGATCCTGTGCTCCTGACCCAGTTCTGAGGACATAACCCAGACTCTACATAACCCAGACTCTGTCCCCTACCTGGAATGTAGATGGGCGGCGATTCTTATTCTCAGAATCTATCATCACTGCCTGTGCCCTGTGCCTCTGTTCTACCGCCTGCCGCATCAATTGTTCATATCGAATAGGCAAACTCTAATGTACCAGGTGCGGCAGTCGGCTGGTTCTCACGTAATAAGAAGTCCAGGGGTAGTCTAGGCTTGAAAGTCACCCCAGTGGCGCTGTGCACAACGTTGTTGTACAGGCTGGCGATGAGAGCAAGCTTCTCATCCCAGTCCACCTGATTGGGCTTGATGTAGTGCCGCAACAGGTGTTGTACAGCGTGATTCAGTTACTCTGCTTGGCCATTTGCCTCTGCGTGGTTCCCGGAGGTCATCTGCAGCTGTGTAACCTGTTCTGCAGCTGCAGCCTTCCACAACTCACTTGTGAATCTGACATCCCTGTCACTAACAATAGACTTAGGAAGCCCAAAGTCCCTGACCCAGTTCTCCTTGAAGAGTCTAATCACATACTCCGTTTTCGCTGTTTCAGGCATTGCCACTAATCTAGCATATTTACTAAACCTATCCACAATGACAAAGATGTGTCTCATTCCACTCTTGCTGGTGATCAGTGTGTCCATGAAATCCATGGACCGGCTCTCACCGGGCCTTTCCGGAATCGAAAGGGGCTTAAGAAGCCCAAGAGGGGCCTGTGTACGTGGCTTGTCCCTCTGACATACTTGACAAGTCTCCATGTACAGCTTGGCATCTCTCATCATTGTGGGCCACCAGAACTGCTGCAGCAAATTGGCCGCAGTTTTCTTATATCCAAAATGTCTTGTGGCATCATGACACTCGCCTAAAAATAAACTACACAAAGACTCACGGTTAGGCACACACAGACGTTTTCTCAGGGAACAGTAGGTCGCTGACCAACTCAAACTCAGCAGAAGTTGTTTTGTCCTTCATCTCGAGTCTGATCTCACTCATAAAGGGGTCCTCGCGATAGGCTTCGACCAAACAGCGAGTAACATCGTCCGCAAGCCCAAACTAGGTGATCAGCTCACCGGAGAAGTCTGGCCTACACGACATCGCATCAACAACTTTGTTGTACTCACCTTTGAGATACTGGGGCTCGAAGTCATACTGCTCAATCACTTTGATCCAACGTTTCAGCGCATCGGAGAGCACAGGCTGGGTTCTCATCCACTTCAAGGTCTGATGATCAGTCCTGACGTAGAAAAACCGCCTTAGGAGGTAATGCCTCCAATGGGTTAGCGCTTTATAGATCGCATAGAGCTCCTTCTCATAGGTGGACTTGGCCAACTTCTGAGAGGGCATCTTTTTGGACATGTACTCAACAGGCCTCAACTTTGGCCCCTCCTGCTGCGTGAGCACGGCGCCTATGCCATATTGGCTAGCATCTGTGGTGACTATAAACAGCTTGTCAGGATGAGGAAGTTTCAAGACCTCATAGTGTGTCAGCGTATATGCTTCAGGTGTCTGAAAGCAGCCTCACACCTATCTGTCCACTCCCATGGGGTGTCAAGGTGGGTCAGCGGCCACTATAGTTCTTAACGAAGTTGCGGTAGTAGCCAGTCATCCCCAAGAAGGACCTCATCTCTATCACAGACAAAGGTCGCGGCCAGTCACGAATGCTGGCCACCTTTGCGTCATCGGGCTTAAATCCCTCTGCGGAAATCTCATGACCCAAGTATAAGATACAGGTGCGGCCAAACTCGCACTTCTCGCCGTTGATCTTGAACTTGTGTTGACGAAGGAGACTAACGGACCGGTGCCAAGTCGTAACGGCCAAGTCTTTTCGGGCCACTTGTGCTCACGAGCGGACCGGCGAGATAGGCCTATGTTTTCTACGAGCCGCCGCGACGACCGCATCTTCACCTACGGACTTGTCCTCGGACCCCTGAGTGGTGCGGCTGCTCGACGAGTTCACCGACATCTTCGAGTCTCCTACCGGTGTGGTGCCAAATCGGCCGATCTCCCACGAGATCATTCTTGAGGCCGGTGCCGTGCCGCAGAAAGGATGCATCTATCGCATGAGCAAGGAAGAGCTCGCGGTTCTCCGCGCGCAACTCGACGATATGTTGGACAAGGGTTGTATCCGCCCTAGTAGCTCATTATACGATGCGCCAGTTCTCTTCGTACGAAAGAAGAACAAGGATCTTTGCTTGTGCATCAACTACCGCAAGCTCAACGCACAAACCGTCAAGAATGCGGGACCTCGTTCGTGGATTGACGACCTTCTCAAGCGTTTGGGCAGCGCAAAATTCTTCGCAAAGTTGAACTTGAAGTCGGGCTACCATCAAATCTCGATACGCCCGCAAGATTGCTACAAATCCACGTTCAAGACGCGGTACGGGCATTTTGAGTGGATCGTTATGCCTTTTGGCCTCACCAATGCCCCGGCGACCTTTCAAGCGTCAATGACCAACGAGTTTCGTGCGATGCTGGACCGGTTCGTACTAGTCTACTTAGACGACATCCTCATTTATAGCCGAACATTGGAGGATCATTTCGAGCACCTTCTACGAGTGTTGGAGACGCTCTGCCTTGCCAAGTACAAAGCCAACCGTGACAAGTGCGAATTTGTCCGGCAAGAGCTGAAATACTTGGGCCATTTTGTCACACCGGAGGGCATCAGTCCGTTGTCGAACAAGATTCAAGCCATCCAAGAGTGGCCGGAGCCGAAGACCGTCACAAATGTCTGTTCCTTCCTTGGCTTAGCCGGCAACTATTAACGCTTCATCAAGGGATACTCAAAGATCGCGGCGCCTTCATCCAAGCTTCAATGCGAGGACCGGATATTTGACTTCGACGACAATGTGCGGACTTCCTTTTTGGCTCTCAAAGCCACATTGTTATCCGCGGAGGTGTTGCACATCTACAATCCGCTTTTGCCAACACATGTCACTACCGATGCGTCCAACTAGGGTATTGGTGTCGTCCTCGAGCAACATGACACCCGATCGAGTACTTCAGCAATAAAGTGCCCATCGTGCACCCGATTGACGACGCAAGGAAAGAGGAATTATTGGCCTTCGTACACGCGCTCAAGCGCTGGCAGCATTTTCTTCTCAGTCGACGACAGTTCCGATGGGTAACGGATAACAATCCATCGGTCTACAACAACACCTAAGACACGGTCAATACCACCATTGCCCGTTGGATGGCCTTCATCGACCAGTTTGACTTTTTTCCCGACCACATTCCGGGCAAGTCAAACCGTTTTGCGAATGCTCGTTCACGGCGTCCGAACCATTGAACCATAATCTACTCGACTTTTGAGATTAACAACGACTTGCAAGACAGCTTAATCCACGGCTACCAAGTCGACCCCGAGTTTTGTGACAAGTACGCAAATTGCTCCTCTCCTAATCCGGCGCCATCGCACTATTGGATCCAAGAGGGGTACTTACTCGTCCACTCGCGAGGGAAGGATCTTCTTTGTGTGCCACGAGATTTACACTTGCGCACACGACTTCTTGGCGAGTTCCACGACGCTCCCGCCACCGGACACTTTGGAGTCAATCGTACGATTGGCCGACTCAACGAGCGTTTTTGGTGGCCCGGTCTTCTCGACGACGTCACAGGCTATTGCGAGTCATGTAAGGTTTGTTGACGTTGCAAATCCCGCAATCATCATCCGTACGGCGAGTTGCGACCGTTACCGGTCCCCTTGCGACGAAGGGAAGCGATTGCCATGGACATTTGAGGCGCTTTTGGTGGCCCGGTCTTCTCGACGACGTCACAGGCTATTGCGAGTCATGTAAGGTTTGTCGACGTTGCAAATCCCGCAATCATCGTCAGTACGGCGAGTTGCGACCGTTACCGGGTCCCCTTGCGACGAAGGGAAGCAATTGCCATGGACATTACCGGCCCATTCCCCAAGCACAAGACCAAAGTGGATGAGATTCTCACGGTGGTCAACCAACTCACCAAGTTTGCCATGTTTTTGCCTTGCCGCTATCAAGCCAACGCACCGGAGTTGGCCGAGGTTCCTTACGCCGGCTGGATTCGAACCAAGGGTTAACCCAAGGAAATCGTCTCCGACTGCGACACTCGGTTCATGTCCGATTTTTGGTTGGCGCTCATCAAACGATGGGGCTCATCTCTCAAGCCAAGTTCGGCTCGCCACCCCCAAACCGATAGCCAAACGGAGAGGGCGCATCAGACCGCACAGGTTCTCCTTCGCACTCTCATCTGTCCCGACCAAAAGGATTCGGTTGAGGGGCTGCCAGATGTCGAGTTGGCATACAGCTCGTCCATCCACCCGGCTATCGGGATGTTGCCCTTCGAGTTCGAGCAGGGCTCGCCGGTCACTTCTCCGTTGGACACAATCATTCCACGGACGGCTGAGCGCGACAACCATCTTTTTTTCTTGCGATGGATGCAAGAGGTACTTCTCAAGGCACGCGACCAGATGGCCAAGACGCAGCAACGCATGAGCCAACAGGCCAATCGACAGTGTCTTTCTTGCCCATTCCGCGCCGGCGATCTCGTTTGGGTTTCCGCTGCAGAATTCAGCATTGAACAAGATCTTTCTCGCAAGCTCCTCTCAAATGGATGGGGCCTTGGCCGATCGTGGCACCCGCCGGGGATGCACCCGAAGGACCTTCCTTCACCAGTCACGTGCACGCCCACTTGCCCGTCTACCTGGTCTTTCATTGCTCCAAGTTGGCTCTCTACACGCCAGCGGAACATGACGATCTTCCCGGACGACGATCACAAGACCCACCCTCTATGGACGACTTTCAAGAGGTCGGCAACATCATCTCCCAGCAACGCTACGGCAACAGGCCAACCGAGTACTTGGTACACTTTGCGTACTGCAGCCACCGAGCTGACCGATGGTTAACCCGTGCGGAACTCCAAGCAACAGCTCCGGATGTTCTCGCACGCTAAGCCAGTATCTTCGGCTCCACGTCGCACCCGCATCCACGTTCAACCTTCAGATCGTCAGCTTCGCCCTCGCCCCGGCTTGACTTCATAAGGAGGGGGGGGTGTTACATGCTGCGCCTGCAACAGGCCGCACGGGCCATTTCCAGGCCCGTAACATTTTCAGGCCAAAAGCCTGAAAACAAGGGCCTACAAGCCATGTGTCGTTTCAGCCTGAAAGCCTGAAAACAAGGGCCTACAGGCCCTGTGTCGTTTCAGGCTAAATCAGGGCCTTTCCGGACCTGAGCGTTTTCAGCTTGAAACTGAGGGCCAAGGTCTGGCACGTCGAGGCATTGGCAAGAGCAGCCTCCTGGACAGGCCAGCACTATATAGGACTAACCCGCCCTGCAGGCAAGGAGGTAGTTCATAGGTACTCCCCAGGCACTTCACGTGCAGTTCACGAGGCAGGAGGTAGTCTTCAGTATTCGGCAGCAGCACTTTGGATGAGCGCTGCAGGAGTAGTATTAGCGCTAGCAGTAGTCTTCAGCGCTGGGCGCTTTGTAGCGTTAGCAGTAGTCTTCAGCGCTGGGCGCCA
>BFEA01000212.1:184270-201623 GCA_003427395.1 Chara braunii | reverse complement strand
TTTCCCAGTTTCGAAATCGGATATTATATTATGAAAGCTTTAGACGCAAGATATACTCGTGCACTCTCGCGAAGACCTGATCTTTGCGCTATGACACATCATGCCTTCGCATTCGACGAGGAGCTTCAGCGACACTTCATCCGGGCATATCAATCTGATCCGGACTTCGGCACGCTCTATGCACAGCTATCTTCGGATCACCCGTCGGCCAGCCATTACCGCATTGTCGACGGGTACTTGCTCCTCCACTCGAGAGGCAAGGACTTACTATGTGTCCCACGCGACCGTCGTCTTCGGACTCGCCTCCTCCGCGAGTATCATGATTCACGACTCGCCGGCCATTTCGGAGTCAACCGCACTATTGCACGGCTTCGAAACCGATTCCGATGGCCCGACCTCATTACCGATGTCACTCGGTATTGCGACTCTTGCGAAGTTTTCCCCGCAACCACAATCCCTACGGCGAGTTACACCCGATGCCCATCTTACGGGAACCCGGTCTCTCCATTGCCATGGACGTCACCGGTCCGTTTCCTCGCGACCAGCTCGGGCACGACGGCATCCTCACGATTGTGGACCGATTGAGTAAGTACGCGCGTTTTCTTCCTTGCAAGTAATACTCCACGGCTCCCTAGCTGGCACGCCTCCTGCACACCGGCTGGATTTGCGGCCATGGTGTACCAGAAGACATAGTCAGCGACCGCGACACTCGTTTTATGTCGGCGTTTTGGACTGCGCTCATGCAGGAGTCTGGCACAACAATGAAACCAAGTTCGGCTCAACATCCTCAGACAGACCGGCAGACGGAGCGGGCACATCAAACCGCTCAAATGATGCTTCGTACGCTCATCCGTCCGGACCAGAAAGATTGGGTTGACCGCTTCCCCGACATCGAGTTCACCTACAACACTTCGGTGCATCCGGCGATCGGCGTGACTCCATTCACGTTGCACCACGGTGGACGGAAAGGTCGGATCTTCGCCGACCTTCTCCTCCCTCGACCAGCCGACATTGACGCTGCCTGCTCTCCCGCTTCCGTCCAGAAGTACAGGGAATTGCTGACTCGAGCCCGTGCAAATATGCAAAAGGCTCAAGTCCGCATGCAGTAGCAAGCCAACAGGCATCGCGTACCATGTCCCATCCGCGCCGGTGATCTGGTTTGGGTCTCCGCGGAAGAGTTTGCACTAGAACAAGATGTTTCACGCAAACTGCTTCCCAAGTTGTTTGGACCTTGGTCAATGACATCAGCCGCGGGCGATGAGCCCGATGGCCCTTCATTTGTGATCAACATTCCAGAGCATCTGACGGTCCATCCGGTCTTCCACGCCTTGAAGCTGGCAACATACACGCAAGCCAAGAGCGACGACTTTCCGGGCCGACGATCGCAGGACCTTCCTTCTATGGATGGCCATCAGGAAGTTGACCGTATCATCTCCGATCGCAAGCACAGCAGCAAGCCGTGGCGGTACAAAGTCACATTCAAAGCATGCGATCGCGACGACACTCGGTGGATTTCAGGCGCAGATTTGAAAGCATCCGCACCGCTGATCTCCGCCCATTATGAAAAGCGGAGGTTAGCTCAGGAAGCTTCACGACCAGCCCCTCCCACCCGGACTGTTGTCCCTCCCTAAGACACACAGCTTCGCCCTCGCAGGTAAGCTCGGTTCTTCAAGGAGGGGGGGGTGTGGCATACTGCGGACATTCAGCCTAAAAGCCTAAAAGACTTACGGCTTACAGGCCCCGTTCATTTAAGCCTGAAAGCTGAAAAACGAGGGCCTCCAAGTCGTACCCCGTTTCAGCCTATTTCTGGGTCTTTTCAGACCCAGAGTTTTCAGCCTGAAACGGAGGGCCATTTTCAGGCCCTCATTGTTTCGACCTGTCCCTAAGACTCAGGCACGTAAACAGGGATGCGGAACAGGCCAAAAATAGCCTGTTCCTCACGAGTTTGAGCAGGAGCTGCAGCTGCAGCCCCTGCCTCCCTTCGGCAGGCTTAGGAGGCACACCCGGTAGTACATAGGAAGTTCCCATGCACTTCACGGGTAGGTAGTTCAGTAGGCACGAGGTAGTCTTCAGGATCTCGCTGGACTCAGGAGGAGCGCTGCAGTAGTCTTCGTCGCTAGGTGGTAGGACACTAGCATAGGGGTAGCGTTACCGGGGTCATAGGACACTAGTATAGGGGTAGCGTTAAAGGGGTCAGGAGGATCATATGACCGGGCCCAAAAAAGAAGAACCCTTGGACCCGAATATGTTAGACGGTAGTCGATTGTCTTCCTGATTGAGATCCGCAGTCTATTCTTTTTGGTTAGGACACTTACTGCCGAGGGGATCTCGACTGAGACATTTCGCATGCTTTTGATCGCACTGTACGTGGCTTGACTCGCACCCTATACACCACTCAATTCTCCATTGTTCTATTTAATCACTCGTTGTCTGATTTGTTGAACAGTCACGGAGCTGGTCAGACAAAACTCGAGAGGACCTCGTATGCAAGTTGATCAGACTGGATCGCTGGATGTGAGTTTGTTTTTCTTTTTGTGGTTTGTTGCTCTCTAGTCCAAATGTAATGCTGCTCCGGCTAGGAGTTCTACATTCTCTTCTTTGAGCTTTTCAGTCAGTTTCTTTTCCTGATTCATATTTTCATGCCTGTAGAGACTCGCAAACAAAAGGCAAGGAGAGAGAGAAGAGAGAGTGGAAGTTCCCATCTTGAGGGACTTGCATAAACGGGCGATGTAAAGGCTTTTGTGGCCATAAAGGCCCAACTGGATGCAGCCGTAGAGGAGGATAAACCATTGTTCCAAACTCTCTATGCGAAGGCACTGGCAAGGGAAGAGAAAGCCGAGGAAAAGCGGAGAACCGCTCTTGCAGACCATGAGGTTGTCCTCAAAACAGTCTCCTCCTTGCCTGACACTGAGGTCAGGAAGGAGATAGTCGCATATGTACGTGCTCTTATAGATTGTCACCTACTAAGTGACATCCCTGAGCAGATCACCAAACGTTGGGCAGAGGTAAGTGAGCTGCGGGCAAAAATGGTCGAATTGACCAAAGAGCACAAAGATCAAATGCAGCAGATGGCAAATCTGCAAAAGGATCAGATTCCTAATACTCTCCCTCTACCTCTTGCCTCAAATGCTGCTAACCAAATTGTCCTCGCTCTCCATTCCTCTACTTCTTCTCAAAGTGTCATACCATCGGCACATGCAGTAGGTGCTGATTCTGCTGCCACTACGGCAAGTGACGGCGCGGGAAATTCTGCAACTGCTACAGCCTCGAGTTCAAAAACAGCAATCATTGGTGCCAGCTACAACAGCCCCTATGTGGACGGCAGGTGGTTCCCATACCGTCTAAGTACGACTGCAAAGAAGACGTTGAGTCCTGGATCACCTCCATGAGACAGCTTCGTCAGGTGGAGGCAAGTTGTATCTCGCGTTAGCCCTATCCTGTCGTAGGGGCTCGCGAGAGGTATGGCTGGCGCACTCGGTCGGTTCGGCTTGCAGAAGCTCCATGTGTGTCGTGACGAGGTAAACCAACTCCTGCGTGACGCAGCCGGGAGGGTCCTGCCTTGGGCGGGACCGATGCGCTCAACAGGTGGCGTCGTTGCCGGGGATACCAGTTGCCTATCGTTGTACCTGGTGGAACGACATCCGGGTACGAGAGAATGAGAAAATAGGCATGTGAGGAAATTTTATATGACTTATAAGGATGGCTACGTAAAATTACTATTAATAAATTACTATATGTTTTTGATTTGATTGATTGATTGTTTGGTTATTTTGGAAGTTTGGATTATGATTAAGCTAAGTAGGAAGTCAAGTAAGCAGTATGGTAGGTCTGCTTGCTGAACAAAGTTCATACCTTTTCTTAACAGGGATCAATTTGAAGCAAGAGATCTACCAAAATGGTCGATGGTGTGGCAAAAGGATTGACCATTGAGGATTTAGTCAAAGCATTTGGTTGAAGCCTTGGACAGGCGAGAACGGGCGCAAAGCAATGTCCTCAAAGTTAACACCTTCCATGCGATGGAGAACGAGTTTCAGAATGGTTGGAATTGGTCGAACAGGCACTGGTGGGTTTATCGAATGCGGTGAAATTCCAGCGAATTCCAAAGTATATACTTCATGGGCTTAATAAGGAGGTAGAAAAGGTTATAGCGGCGGCTCATGGTAGTTGGGCAAGGATGGCATGCTCCGGAAGTACAGGTTAGGTGATGGCCTGTTGACGGCGACGGACTCAGAGGCAATGAATAGGGATGACTTTACCACTATTGGGGCTCTCGCAGAGGCATTTAAGAAGAAGGCAAGGAAGGTTCCCAAGATCTCAAAAGAGGCATAGTGTGCTATTTTCTTAGGGCTGTTCAACGCTTCAGAGCCCCAGGAACTGACAAAGAGGGGAGGAGGTAGTGAAAAGCTCACCTGGGCCACAATCGACAAGGGTATAGAAGAGGGAGATCTGGACCAAGTGGAGCAGTATCAAATGCGCCAACAAAGGTGAAAAAGGAAGGAGCGTGATACAACTGCCTCAGGGACTCCAAGGGTAAGAAGGATTATCACACATGTACTAGCAGAACTAGGCTATGGAAAAGATACCATGATACAAAGGAAAGTGGTAACCACAGTCCAAGGGAAGGGAAAGGAGTCGGTGGTTGAGGAAGCTGTTCAAGAAGAGTGGGAAGAAGAGGAGCCGGGGCCACAGCATCTCGTAAAGGCGCAACGCAAACAACGCAACTTGACACAAGGGGGACAAGGCTTCGAGAAGGGGCAAGCACCTCAAACGTTGGCAGTGGCCTCTCCAAGTGTAGCAGCGCCATCAACTAGTGCAAGATCTTCTCAAGCAGGGCCACCGCCATATGGACAATGGCCATGGCCTATTTTTAACACCTTCGTACCATGGGGCGACTAGGTTCCGCAGGGACATATAGTACCTTACTTAGGACCTCGAGCGAGTATGTCGTCGCCAGGCTAACCTGCAATACAGGCCCAGCCGATGGCGCCACCTCCGTCGCCCGCACCACAAAGTTCGCAAGCTACCGTGGCAGGAGGAGGGAATCAAGTCCAGGGCAATCAGGGGAACGGAGGAAGAGGCGGCGGAAGAGGGCGAGGTAGGAAGGGCGGAGGTTGAGGGGGTCAGTGCAATAACCAAGGTTACCAAGATCAGGATAACCAAGCTGGTCAGGGAGGAGGTCAAGGATATGGAAGAGCTCGTTTCCATTGGTGGAATGCTATATGTCGACATTGTGATAAGCAACGCCATACAATACGCTTACGCTTCTGCAATAAGCGACGGGAAGATGAGCAGGCTGGACTAATCTCTTCCAACATGGATGGAGACATATACGATCAGTTTGGCGAATATATCGATCCCACGATTCCAGGGGGAGTAAGGGAAAAGGCCCTCAGATGGATAGCCGCGCGGCACGCACCGCGATCCATGTTTAGGTTGTGGCAAGAAAAGGAGGACCCACCTGTGAGAGTGGAAGAGGTGGGGGAGAATGTGGAAATGATCCAACGGCCACGAGATGGGATCCTAAGAGATGAGCCTATAATTATTGAGTCAGACGAAGAGGGCTCTGATGAAAAGTTGGACCCTGCGTCGATCCTCCTAGGAAAGATGGAGGACCTATGGGAAAAGATGGGGAGGTACCAACGAAAGTTGTTAGGCATATGTGAGGAAGTAAAGGATTGGAAGGCAAATCTCCCTAACGTTTTCCTCTGTGAGTCTGGCCCGGAATCAGTGCCATCACGGCGAGGGTACCCTGGAGTGGTGGCGGTAGGGTCATGCCAACCCGGTATGACCTATAGGCCGATGTGGTGTCGAAGAAAAGGAAGTATGCAGTTCGTTTAGTAGAGGGTTTTGACGTGGAGCGGATGGTAGACAGGTTACTTGAAGGTCATAATGACCTTATGAACCTGAAAGACATCCTGGCGTCTGCTCCCAGGCTCCGTGATGGGTTGAAAAGAAGGCTCTCGCGGAGATTAGTGTCGAATGTCCATCCTAGTACGATATTGCCAAAGGAGGCAGAGTGGGCTGAGACTGGAACTAAGATGGACTGGAAGTGTGTGGCCTGCGGGTTAGTTGATTTGGTGGTTAAAGGATCGAAGTACACAACAACGTTAGATACTGGAGCAAAAATTAATATTATCAGGGAAGTTAATGCACTTAGGTTGGGGATGGAGGTAGATCGATCAGATTGTGGCATCCTGTATGGTGCCAATTGCAAGGCGGTGTTTTGTGGGACGACTTTGAATGTGGTCGTCGAGGTTGGCAAGGTAAAGGCAATGACTTGTTTTTTTCTCATGCCTGATGTGGACCACACCATCCTTCTCGGGAGATCGTTCCTGTGCAGGACAACGACATTAATATTTAACAAACACAATGGAACGATGATCTTACTCATGTATGATCCTGCATGTGGGAGCTACGAGATCGTAACCTGCAGGAACACATGACCTAGAAGTATAAGGAATCGACCCAATCCTGGCTCGTTCACGGTGGAGGAGTCCGAAAATGAGAGGTGACAACTTCTAGAGGAGCCAGAAGACGAAGGAAGGGTGGAGGTGCTTTCACTCAGTCCAGCGGATGTGAACAAGGCCACGGACTTGGTGGCGACTCATGAGTTGGCACACTCAGAGGTCATCAAAGCTTTAAAGGAGCAGGTCTTGGAAAGCCCTCAAGTTGGAGAGGTAAAATTGACTTATCGGCTTCTTGGGTAAGGAAGGGACCCGACAATGATGAAAGCACAAACAGTAAGCCGGCCTTTTTTACAAGATGACTCAAGCAGGGTTTCCAAAGGCGGTACAAGACAATAGGTAAGAAGTGTCGCCCAGTTCCCGTTCTCGTCACAGAAGACGAGGAGGCTTGCTACGAGCGGGAATGTGGATTGATACCGCGAACGAGGGAACGTGCCGCAATTGGCCCATGTCGTATCAACGAGTAGAATGAGGGGAAGCTGATAGTAGGGGAGTCTGGATTCTTGTTGCCTCCAAACAAAAGTTTGATGATAAAGCTAATGAAGAAGAGGCATCACGCGTATGCTTTCGATGATGACCAACGTGGGAGGTTGGATGCAAATAAAATTCCAATGATTTGGATCCATACCGTACCACGCGACCCATGGAATCTAACAGGCGCGCGATATCCTAATCCTGACGAGGAGAAGAAGGTGGTGGACTACCTAGATGGAAAGATGCAAGCGCACGTCACCGACTCTTCCAGTAGACCGCATGCATCCCCATGGTTTTGTTTTGTTAAGCCTAATGGGACACTACGACAGGTACAAGACTTAAAGCGACTAAATGTTGTAACTGTGCGAGATGCGGGAGGCTTGCCAAACGCAGACACGCAGTCAGAATCGTGTGCGGGAAAAACTATAATAATACTTATACCACCAGTTCACCCACACCTATTTCAACGAACCAAAGAATGCATTTTGTCGAGCCTGAAAGTGACTGGTACCACCCGTTGGCAAATTGTGGCCGGTACCGGTACAGACCTCTCTAAGGACTGAAGTGTCGGATGTGTGGCCAGCAAATGGAGCAAAAAGGAAGTCGTATCGTGTTTTCACTCATGCACGGCCCTAGCCAGCTCTTGAATCCAAGAAAGCAGATGAAAAAAAAAAAAAAAAAAAAAAAAAAAACAAAGCCTCGTCAGTTCAATGATGATATCTCAAGGCCATTGCCTTTTCCATAAGAGGAAGAGGAAAAAACAAAAAAAAACGACTATCGAGTCTATGACACAACTGTGAGCCTCGTTGCCATAAGTTAATCATGTGGTCCATCTCTCCATGTTCTAGCGGAAGATTCACTCTCGTTTTGCAGATTTTGAGAGCAGGAAAGACGTGCGAGGCCCTCAAGCAGGAAAGATGAGCAAGGCCCTCAAGCAGGAATGACGTGCGAGGCCCTCAAGCTGGAAAGAAAGGTGCCTTCATCCCAAAATTGGGCCTCGCTGCAATACTCTCGAGATGTGCAAAATGAGACTGAATTCAGCACTTGAACATCGAAGGATGCATTACCATCTTTCTTGTCTTTTGTGCACGTAGAGAGTGGTGCAGCGAGCCTCCCTCCACCGCCATTCCCGTGAATGCGCAAAATGGGACTAAATGGGCGGCGGGAAAAGAGCACCCTATTGTGGGGGGGAAAAAAAAAAGCCAACAAAAACCTGCGGTGGTTCATCTAGCCATATTCTCAATGAAGATCCATTATGAACTTGCATAGTTGGTGAGTGGTGGAGCCACGCCCTTCGCTGGTTCTTCGTTTGTTTTTTTCTTTTGTCGTTTTCCTCAGTGGTGCTCTTTTGGGGCGTGACAGCTGCAACAGATTTTTTTCTCGTGTGTTCCTTTTGTAACCGTTTTTCTTTTTTTTTTATTGTGCCATTTTTTTTTCTTTTTTCAACAGTGCAGATTTTTTCACTCCTGTTGCAGCCAGACCTAGCACACGAGGACGTATTTTTTGGGCCCACCACCCTTGTCCTGCCAAACCTCTACCAGCCCTGCGCCGAACGGCCCGGGTCTGTTCGCAGTTCACTGCAATCGATGAACAATGCTCATCAGTGAACTGGTGGTTTATAGACCGTTATTCTGGGTATGATCAGTTTCCTGTTTATCCACCGGATAGGCCGGTGACAGCAATGCGTACGCATAGGGGCCTAATCCACATGAATGTGGCCCCTCAAGGGTGGACTAATGCAATGGCAATGGTGCAGAGTCATATGATCCGGGCCATGCAGACAGTCTTGGACTGAGATATTCTCGGAGGACCTCAAATTCAGGTCGGCGGGAGTGAAATGGATTTCACCTCCACAGTAACGGATGCAGATCCCCCCAGGGCTCGATCCCTAGACCTCACTTACCTGTGTACAGTACCCGTGTGACCTGCGTCTTAGGAGTCTGCTGTTGTCCGTCGTAGGCCAGTGTAGTCATTGGGTCTTGAACTGTAGCCCTGTCGAGTAGGGGTCAAGTTTGTAGCAGAGGTCGTAGCTCAAGTAGTTCTGAAGGGTCAAGCTCGTAGCTGCTACAGTGTCGAAAGGCCAAATCCGGAAGTGGCCTTTCGAGAATTTTTACGTTTGGCTAGAGGCAAGTGGGCAAGTGGTGAGTCCACCCATGTTGAGTCAGCAGTACCCAGTCCCAATCTCACTTAGTCCAGTCAGCAAGTACCATGTGGGACTGTGTGCACCATGGGCCCAGCGGAAAGAGGCAGACCAACAACTTCCAGAAGTATAAATCAAGAGGCAGCGTCCAGCCATTCATTCATTCCTGCGTAAGCCATGAGGAAGCGTTGCGTGAGCGACTTGAGTGAGGTGGTCTGCAGAGTGCCCGAAGACGACGTGGGCTGAAGGAGATGGTTAGCCATAGCCATAGAGGGATAGCGTCCATAGCTGCCATAGCTGATAGGCGAGTGTTTGACTACGGGAGTGCGTGTATGAGTGTGGGATATCCAGGGTGATCCAGAGTTGAGTGTGTGTGAAGAGTGGTGTTGAACAATGAGGCGAGAGTTGGAATGTACGAATGCTGATGTGCAATAGTCTGCTGAAGAGAGTTTGTACCTGAACTGTGTTTTCGACTTTCATATCTTCAAGCTTTGAGTGGGCGTTGTGCGCCAGTGTGACTCACCAAATGTTTGCATGAGTGCGAAGTGGAAAAGAAAGCGAGTCTGATTGCAAGGTAGTTGACTCTTGAAAAATTAAAAGTTAGACCCAACACAGGAAAAGCAAGCCCAAAGTTAAAGTCAACCTAGTAGTCAGCCTCGACCATAGATCAGATGCACATCAACGGTTGTCTGCACGTATCCAGAAAATTCCAGTCCCGAATGGAAAAGGTACTACTGCTTCGACGCTGCATCCAGGCCATGAAGACCTTGCAAATCAGAAGCGTCGATACGGTAAAAGGGGAGACTGGTCAACGACAGTTAATGCTGGTTAACGCAATTTAAGGTCAGCCAGACCACCGCCGGTGGCATTCTGCCTAGCGCTGGCCTGATGCTCGTGCTGCGACATGAGGCTGCTGGATAGTGATGCTGGCGCCAGATGCTGCTGCACGGCACCAGCTTAGAGGAAGATTATGTTGGCGCGACCATAGTCGCCATAGCTGTAGGCGTAGGTGATGAGGATTGGCGAGGAGGAGGATCGGGGCTGTGAGGCTGATGAGAGTTGAGGGGAAGCATGCCTAGACTTATTTGGCATCGACAAGTGTGATCTGCTGCTGGTCTCCACCAAGGCAAGGAAGTGTTGCACCATCCTCCATATCTTATTGCTAACATGGAAGGAGGATGGGCGGCCTGTTATGATATGCGCAGTGATTATGTTAGAGGACGTCAAAGAGAACCATGCACTGCTGAGGCGGCAATAGGGGAGACGCTCGAAGTAGAAGTGGGAAGGGAGAGATGCATGCATGTACTATTTGATTATATTGGGACTCTCCTTCTCTTCTCTGTCTATACTATTTGATTATATTGGGACTCTCCTCCTCTTCTCTGTCTATACTCTCCTTTGTCTCCTGCTCTCTTGCTCTTTTTTTATGAGACGATGCTTCTGAAGTGGCATCGACACGTGGGATCTGCTGCTGGTCTCCACGAAGGCGAGGACATGCTGCGCCATGCTCCATACTTTATTGCTGACATGGAAGGAGGATGGGCGCCCTGTTATGATATGCACAGTGATCATGTTAGAGGACATCAAAGAGGACCATTTACAGCTGAGGCGGCAATAGGGAAGAAGCCCGAAGTAGAAGTGGGAAGGGAGAGTGACATGCATGTACTATTTAATTATATTGGGACTCTCCTTCTCTTTTCTTTGCATACTATTTGATTATATTGGGACTCTCCTGCTCTTCTCTGTCTATACTCTCCTTTGTCTCCTGCTCTCTTGCTCTTTTTTAATGAGACAATGCTTCTGAAGTGGGCATATCATCGGGGCATGGTATTGTAATTGACTTTCGAGACTTCATGATGAGCGCTGAGTGCATACTTGTGTTGCATTACGGACTAGGGCGCTGCATCAAACAAAGTCAAATTGATTGGGATGATAAGCTACCACTTGTAGGTAGTCTATACAATAACGCAGTACATTCTACAACTGCCCGAACGCGTGATCAGCTGCATTTCAAATGGGAGCCTAGGACACCATTGGATTTGCTATTTCCTGAATCTAAATGTAAAGCACTGGGTAGCACTGAATAGGGTTTACAGGACAACCATTAGCTGCAAGCGACCGTAGAACAGCTCAAAACACTCAGAATCCTATGGTTGCACCTGTGAACAAACACCAACAGCAGTCAACCTGATGGCCCATCATATGCAATTGATGTTTCCTCTTCACCTGTGTTCAAGGCTTTCATATTCCTACATTCCCTAGAGACTGATCAATTCCACTCTCAGCGATCAATGCTGCCCACTACCATGGATGTATATGTGGACATCAATCGGATCGTCAAACGCAAGGTGTTGCCAGTCCCAAAGCCGCCTGGAAGACGAAGACCACGGAAGCCGCATAACTGGTCATGATGATCGGGCTTTTAAGGCGGAGCAACGGCTCAAATGATGGTTTCTAAGACGGCTCTCAACCAGAGGGGGAGGGAATGCAAGGATTTAGGGCCTTGGCCATGCTGAAATTCAGCCTGCCCACATGAAGTAAAGGCTCACCAGGAAAATATAATTCGGCCCTAAGTGAAGGCCAACCTAAGGAAAGGGGCCCAAGTGGCTACCAGTGTGCACCGTGCAGCCACTGTAACCAATAGCTAGGCCAACCCCACGAGTTGGTTGCAGAGGCCGGATCTGCGCATCCTTCTGGAAGGCCCCGAGTCTTAGGTATTGGGACTCAGCTGAGGCTGGATGAAGCCTGCTCAAGCTGCACAAAAGGAGAGAGGAAGCCCAACCAAACACATTTGGGCATTGACACTGAGGCAGCCATGCGGCTGGATTAGCCAGTGCTGCTCAACGCTCAAAGAAGGAAGTTGTTGTAGTGGCAGCGAGGAGGAATGAGTGTGGCGCCAGCCATTGCCGGGCTGAGCGCGCCATAGCTGCACGGTGGGAGGTGCGATGATCCTTGGGAGAAGGGGAATGAGGCACTTACCTGGTCACAACAAGGGAGTCTATGTGCTCAGAGTCTTCAAGCGGCATGGGGCGGCTGACATGTGACACATGCCCAGTTGGGCAATATGTATGGAGCCAAGGATCCGCTGTCGAGCGCATCGGCCCCCGCGCGTGCGAGGGCCCTCCCGGCCGCGTCACGCAGGAAAAACTTAGGCTTTCAACCTTTTAGAGACAACTCGGGGACGACACAGTAACCCGCGCTGACCCTTCGGCGCTCCGGCCGAGTGCGTCAGTTGTACATCCCGCGGTCCCCTACGACAGGATAGGTTCTCGCGGGGCATAACTTTCCTTCCCTAAGGGGCTGTCACCACCCTTAGGGGCGTATCCCCGCCGAGCTACCGACCCACATGCCAAGGCTTTTATAATGCAATTGAAGAGGTAGGCCGGCCAAGGGCGTTTGCTCGTTCGCTGTAGCAAGGTACGCATGGTTAAACGCCAAAGTGGACTTGAACGTCGACCGTCCCTGGGTCGCTGATCTCCCAGGAATTGGACCGGCGTCGGTTGACTAGGACGTAATATTCCAAGCGTGAGAAACTCTCAATCAATCCTAGTCCCTTCTTTCAAAGACAATCAAAAGCTACTCAGACAAGACACTTTCAAAAGAAGACTCAGGTCAACGTAAGTTGGCTTATCTTCTGAAATCAATCTATATGTAAATGCAATCATGCATACTACAAAGGTTAACTTCAAACGATACTTAAAAATCAAAGCACGACCAATACACTAGGCGACGCTCAAATGACGTCTAATCGAAGTATCTGCACTCTTTTTGCCAGGCGGTTGGGCAGTCACGACTTTTTCGACTTGATGAGGTGCGTTGCCAAGTCCTTTCATTCCGCCCCATTCAAACTGCTAGCAAGGAATATGGGCGCCCCAACTCTCAAGCAAAGCTAGGGTGCCATTGTTTTATGATTACTTCACTAGTTCTCTAACTTTGGTGTGAATGCCATCTGCAAGTAATTCGGCTACCATTTATACAAGTCAGCGACCAACTCGAACAATCGGACGCTCGATGCCCCAGTAAGGTCAAGGATCCACTTTCAAATTTTCTTGGTCGCTTTGTCCTTCTGGGCAATAATTACTCTTTCTGTTCCACGAGTGATGAAATACCAGCCTGGAACATAAAGATAATCAAGGCAATGCTCTAGTCACATCTTCTTGTCAACTAGCCTGATTGCCTAAGGCTCGCACTTCTTATGGTGCAAACCCATCCGCGAAGGTAGTGCCTAGTCGCACTCCGTCCGTAGCTAGTGAACACACGAATTGGGCTTTTTATGGCGCTAGTTCCCCATTCCTCTGTGGCTCCTAAGACAGCCACGAAAAGGGTAAACTATGCCAGTTCTCCTTACCGCGAGCCGCCAAGAACTTATCGCCTTTCGTGAATAGCACACGTCCACCCCCTAGGAGGTGGTCTGGGATACCCCTCGTCCTCGCCCGAGCGAACCTCGGATCTCAGAAGTTTGGCTGGCTCCACCACGACAGCATGGTATCCCCCCGCCTAAGCAATCCACTCCGGGACGTTAACAGGGTCGGCCCCTAAGGCAACGAACCCCCGCCTCAAATGCCTCCTAGTGAAAGGAAATGCGCTCACCACAGCAGACGGTCAACCCTTTATCGCCTGACGTCAAGGGCGAACCTAGACGAAGAAGGAGATCACAAAGAAGAAAAACAATCAGATGGAAGGGCATAGACAGAGAGGGTCCTTCGGGAAAGAATGGGTAACCTCAGGGAAAGTATACGTCCAATTCACTTCTTCTCCTTTGTGTGATCGCTTCATTTCTCGTCGTCTGTTGTCTTCCCATCCCTTCAGCATGCATATAAGTGAGTGACAAAAAAAACAATCATCATCCCTTCGTTCCTGCTGACATGATCAGATCTCTCCCCTTTTTTTTTTCCTGTTTCAGACACTCTTCTACTTACCTGCACATCAGATCAAACAAACAAATTCAAAAAGAAAACAATGCAAACCCATTATCAAGTCAGACTCCCATTCACACGCGCATGCACACATCTCCTCTACCTTTTCAATGAACGTTCAAAGAACAGGGTCAAGCAAGTGTGGGTTCACACAGGTGTGAAGGGAACTAAGTCAGGCTGACTGACCTTGAGTGAAATTGAAGAAATGACCCACTCAAGAAGACTGTGTAAACCACACTCCAATTGAGAAGATCGCTGCAATAAGTTGTCAGAAAAGTGATCCACACCACTCCCTCAAAAGGATTGCCCACTGACACATAACCCCCTCAGTGTCTTAGCGCTGTCACCACTCGCGACCATGCCACTAGGCCACCACTGTGTCAAGGCGTCGCCGCGGGCAGCGCAACGTCAACACCACCTCAAAGCACACCCTATCTTGACGATACTTCTCAAAATTGTCGTTGCCGCCGTAAGAACCGAACAACACTTTCACACCACTGCCAAAAAAACACCGTTGCTGCCGTAAAATTTCGGCAGCGCTTCCGCATCACCGCCAAAAAAAGAACAGCTGCCGCCGCAAAATTTCGGCATCGCTTCCGCGTCACTTGCCAAAAAGGACAGCCGCCGCCGCAAAATTTTGGCAGCGCTTCCGCGTCACCGCCAAAAAAGCAGAGCTGCCGCCGCAAAATTTTGGCACCGCTTCCGCGTCATCGCCAAAAAAAACAGCTGCCACTGCAAAATTTCGGCAGCGCTGCCGTCGCCGTGCTGAGCGAACAGCACCTCCCCTGCGCTCCACCAAGTGCAGCGGCAGCTATGGCTGCCCTCACTCTCGTGCCCCCTGCAGACCTCCAACACTTTTCTCTCTCCCTTCACCTCGCTGAGACGGCGGCTATGGCTATGTCCAACAGCTATGGCCACCTCCAGCAGTCCTCCCCTCTCTCTCTTGCAGTCCTCCACTCAGCTCCTTCTCACTCCACCATCAGCTCCTTCTCACTCAACCAGCAGCTCCCCCTCCAGCAGCCAGCATTCATCCAAGCGTAATGCTAGCAGCACCAGCCACAAATGAATGCTGGCTGGCTGGCTGCTGGCTTGTTTTATAGCTGGCTGAAGGCTGAGGGCAGCTGCTTTGCCCCCAGCCAAAACTCGGAGTGAGGCCTGACCCTTGATCTCAGACGAGATCAAGGGCTGAGAAACTTGATGTTCCCCTAGGGGGACCAAGTTCCTGGCCTTGATAATGCATGTGGCCACTACCCCCGTCCAGACGCAGCCTCAACTGGCTGTATAGAGCCAGGTAGAGCAGACTGTTGGATTCCAACAGTCTGCTGTCAACTCAGGGTCTAGATGCTTCTACCCCTACATCTGGCCCTGCATCGCGACGCACTGTTCTCTCTTTTTTTTTTTTTCCCACTCTTCACCTTCTAATCTCCACCCTGTATCTACTCCACTCCCGCAGCCACATACGTGGCTGTTACCCCCTCGTTTTTCTATACAGGGGCAGCTTGCTGTTCAGCACGAACGGCCGCCCCTCCCCAAGTCATTTCACAGAGTCGTACTAGAGTCAAGCTCAGCAAGGGGTCTTCTTGCCCCTGCTCAATTCGTGCCTGCACCCGGCTGCCAACGGCACAAGGTGCAGGCGCTGCTTTGCAGCCCATTCACTAGCGAACGCGCGCAAAGCAGAACGGTGGGTGACTCACCTGTCCCCCCCCCTTCTCTCTCTCTCTCTCTCTCTCTAACGTGGCGACGTACAGTCCCAAGTCTTGGCAGTAGATTCATTCGAATCTGCTCAACCTCGACAGAAGATGCCCAGCCCGTTCGTCAAAAACGAACGGGCACTAATAAAAAATCACAAGAAAATAAAAAAAGAAAATCTAAAGAAAGCAACGAACCCAAAAGGAAAAAGGAATAATAATAATAAAAATCTAAAGCAAATCTCCGAAACAAATCTAAAAAAAACAAAACGAAACTTTGCCTTTGAAAAGACTGCTCGTGAAAACGAGCGTCCGCAACAGCCTTTGGGGACATTAAGTCCCCTCAGTTCCTGTCGCGCCATGTGGCGCTCTGTTGTAGTTAGTTTTAGTTTTTTTTTTTTGCATTCCTTTTCCCATTGGCTCAAGCCAACAGGCAAATCGCGACTCGTGGCTTTTCAGCCACGTACATACACCCCCAAAGGCAAGGTCCCACTAGCAGAGAGAATCGGATCCAATGCCTGAGTCTAGACGATGTAACGGAGATGTGCAGGAAATCGAGATTGAACTGTTTTTCCGCATCTCTGCTTAAAACACATCCAGATTCAGGAGCTCGATCCTACCCTTTTTGCTAGTGGGTCCTCAGCCCTGAGAAACCCTCGTTCATTTTTTTTTTTTTCTAAAAAAATAAAAAAAATAAAAAATGTAAAAATTTTGGACCACTTTTCGATTTACGCGTGTCATCCTTGCACAGGGCTATTCAGATCTGCGCGCGGCAGATCTCAACCGTGCGATCTTGATGATCGCACGACCGAAATCGGCCGTGCCCAACCGCCTTGGGTTGCCCTCGATAAAAGGAGCTAGCCCGGTTGCATGTTGTTGGGCTCGATCCCTGAGTCCACGGGGTGATAGTCTGGCGGCAATACCTACTGGGCTAGCTCCTCCTCACATCAGGGAAGGAGCGGCCCTTCTATATGAAGGGCTTCTGGTACCCAGCTGGCCCCCTTCCAGCACTTAGCAGGTTGTGCCTGCTAAGCCCGCTTACTTCCGCGGTTGGCTGGCTGGGTCGGCGGCCGACGGCCTTAACAGCTGCCCTACTCAGCCGGCCCCAACGCCATCGCATCCGGCCCTTGGAGCGAGAGCCCCGAGGACCCCCAAAGAAATGAAAAAAAAACTTCCCATTTCCTCCCCGCTGCTATTCCAACCTCGTCACTGCGACCCCCTTTTTATCCCGCTTAGGCCCTGTTTTAGGTATACTAGGTATAGCTTTAGTCTTTCTATGACCGCGCACCCCTGCGGCCATGTCGGGGCCCGCGGACGATAGGTCATACCGCCGATTCCCGTTGTTCCGAACGAACATCGATCGAACGTCAATGGCGTCACATGTCAACGACATCATACATCAACGACATCAGACTTTAGGTTTCTAAGCTATAGGGTTGGTCTGAATAACTTTTGGCAACGTCAATCTCATCAAGTTCCTCAATCCAAAAAAAAATCGGACAGCTTCTGACCTTGAAAACTCGGGCAGAAACCCTTACAGGGGTTTCTGTCCCGACACCGCAATGTGATGAAAAGGACTGAATGGACAAGGCAATGTCAGTGAAACATCAACAAGCAATGTACATCCCGATACAGTTGGGCAATATGTACGGAGCCAAGGATCCGCAATGT
>BFEA01000212.1:169402-184260 GCA_003427395.1 Chara braunii | reverse complement strand
ATGTACGGAGCCAAGGATCCGCAATGTGATGAAAAGAACTGAATGGACAAGGCAATGTCAGTGAAACATCAACAAGCAATGTACATCCCGATACATACAAAATAGCACAAAGTAGTGCAGTGGAAGACTCAAAGATAAGTCCTGAGTCCTGGCCTAACTAGGACTGACACGACATCCCATCATACACCACACATGTGAGAGGAGGGACCTGCATACATGGAAGAAAGGTCCCTCCCTGACCGCACACATGGGGGAGATACCACGAATGAGAGATGGGGGGAGAGGCAAGACGAAGGAGGCAAGGGAGACCAAGATCATGATAGCGAAGTCCAAAAATAGTCCCTTGCCGAATGTCCAATCAATGTCTGCCTCAAAAATGTCGGACCAGATCCCGGGCGTTATGCCCGCTGTAACCTCTGCCTGTATTCTTTGTGTGTAACCTCTCTCTCTCTCTCTCTCTCTCTGAAGAAGAAGAAGAAACAAAAGAAGAATAAGAAGAGGAAGGAGGAACGAGGAAGGAGGGAGACGAGAGGGAGACCGAAGAAGAAGAAGACGTTGTCTTCCTCGCTGTCTCACCTCCAGGTGGGTGCCGCCGTACTGACCACCGCTGTATCGTCGTCGTGTGCAGGTGGCCTGCACGGGGAGTCCCAGCTATGGCACCAGGTAAGCTCCCCTACTGCAGGTATGGCCTCCGCCCCTCTTCCGTCCTATGCTCTGCCCCTAACCTCTCATCGCAGCGCAACGATAAACCAGCAGCGTGTCGCTCAAGAAGTGAGCTACTTGAACTGTGTGCGGTCGCCTTGGCCCACCTATCTATAGCGCTGGGCCGACTGGTCTGCTTACCGTGTGCCTACCTGCATGGCCTCAACGTTTGCCCAACGTGGGCCTACAGAGTCTGCGTCCCGACCGGACGTCCAGACCCTGTACCAAGACCGGTGCGGCCTATCTACCGGTGTACCCAGCCCAAGGTACCGCCTTGGGGGCTGCAGGTCCGAAACCACGTCTGAACGGTTGCCTCAACTCGTACCTGCGCCCTGGAAGGCTGCCGTGGGCCTCTAGGATGTGTGTAGGATGGGGATGCGACCTGGGGGGGCTCAAACGGGGCCAATGTGCAGGCGCAGCATGTAACACCCCCCCCCCCCCCTCCTTACGGAGTCAAGCCGGGTTGAGGGGGAAGCTGACGATCTGAATGTGGACCCTAGACGCGAGCGCGACGTGGAGCTGAAAGTGTCAGCTTGCCTAGCAACTTGCATTCATATCGTGTGAGAACATCGCGAGCTGTTGCTTGAAGTTCTGCACGGGTCAACCAACGGTCAACTTTATGGCTGCAGTACGAAAAGTGTACTAGGTGCTCGGTCGGCCTGTTGTCGTAGCGTCGCGGGGAGATGATGTCGCCAACCTCTTGAAAACCGTCCATAGAAGGTGGGTCTTGCGATCGTTGCCCGTGAAAGTCGTCATGTTCAGCTGCAGTAAATAGAGCCAACTTGGAACAATGAAAGACCGGGTAGACAGGCAAGTGGGCGGGCACCTGAATGACGAGTTAAGGTCCTTCGGGTGCATCCCCAGCTGGTGCCACGATCGGCCAGGGGCCCATCCATTTTGGGAAGAGCTTGTGAGAGATCTTGTCCGAGGCTGAATTCCGCGGCAGAGACCCATACGAGGTCGCCGGCGCGGAATGGACAAGGAAGACGCTAACGATTAGCCAGTTGGCTCATGCGTTGCTGGTCGCATGCCTTGTAGCTCTTGCATCCGACGCAAGAAAAGAAGATGGTCATCGCTCTTGGCCGCCCGTGGGATGGTTGTGTCCAACAGAGAAGTGATCGGCGAGCCATGCTCGAATTCAAAGGGCGACATCCGGATAGTCAGTCGACCACCGTGAGAATCCCATCCACACTTGTCTTGTGCTTGGGGAACCGCCCAGTGAGATCCATGGCAATCGCTTCCCTTTAGCGCAAGGGGACCCGTAATGGTCGCAACTCGCCATACCGACGATGATTGCGGGATTTGTAGTGTCGGCAAACCTTGCATGACTCGTAATAGCGCGTGATGTTGTCGAGGAGGCCGGGCCACCAAAAGCGCTCGCGAAGTCGTCCAATCGTTCGGTTGACTCCAAAATGTCCAATGGCGGGAGCGGCGTGGAACTCACCAAGAAGCACCGTATGCAAGTGGGGGTCACTTGGTACGCAAAGAAGATCCTTCCCCCACGAATGAATGCAGCAAATATCCCTCTTGGATCCGGTAGTGCGATGGCGCCGGATTAGGAGTGGAACAATTCGCGTACTTGTCGCAAAACTCGGGGTCGGCTTGGTAGCCGCGGTTAAAGTTGTCCCACAAGTTGTCGTTGATCTCGAAGGTCGAGTAGACTACGGTGCAATGATCCGTACGCCGTGAAAGAGCATCCGCAAAATGGCTCGATTTTCTCGGAATGTGATCGGGAAAGAAGTCGAACTGGTCGATGAAAGCCATCCAACGGGCAATAGTGTTGTTATCTGTGTCTTGGGTCTTGTAGAAGACCAACGAACGTAACCCATCGAAATTGACTTCAACCAAGAAGGAAATGCCATCATCGCTTGAGTGCATGGACGAATGCTAGTAGCTCCTCCTTCCATGCATCATCGCTAGAGTGCATGGACGAATGCTAGTAGCTCCTTCTTCCGTGAAAGTGCACGGCGAGCACTTTCTTGGTGAAATATTCGACCGGGTGCCAATCCACGCCATCCATCATGTTGCTCGGGGACGGCACCAATGCCATAGTCGAACGCATCAGTAGTGACACGTGTTAGCAATAGCGGTTCGTACTACATAGATGCTCACGACCTTCGCGGATAGTAACGCAGCTTTCAGGGCCAAAAATGAACCCTAAGCATCCTCACCGAAGTCCAACGGTCGATCCTCGCATTGAATCTTGGTCAAGTTGGCCGCGATCTTGGAATATCCTTTGATAAAACGTTGGTAGTAGCCAGCAAGGCCTAGAAATGAACGAACATCCGCAACGTTCAGCAACTCCTGCCACTCTTGGACGACATTAATCTTGTCCGATAACGGACTGATGCCCTTTGGTGTGACAAAATGGTCCAAGTATTCCAGCTCTTGTCGAACAAATTTGCACTTGGCGCGGTGGAGTGTCTCCAACACTCGTCGAAGGTGCTCAAGATGATCCTCCAAGGTCTGACCATATACGAGAATGTCCTCCGAGTAGACCAGCACGAACCGGTCCAACATCACACGGAACTCGTTGGTCATGGCCGCTTGAAAGGTCGTCGGGGCATTGGTGAGGCCAAAAGGCATGACCACCCACTCAAAATGCCCGTACTGCGTCTTGAACTATCGAAATTTGATGAAGCCCGACTTCAAGTCCAACTTGGAAAAGTACTTCGCGCCACCCAAACGCTCAAGCAGATCGTTGTTACAAGGAAGAGGCCCCGCATTCTTCACGGTTTGCGCATTGAGCTTGCGGTAGTCGATGCATAATTGTAGATCCTTGTTCTTCTTTCGTACAAAGAGAAACAACTTACAATATGGTGAGCTGCTAGGGCGGATCCAGCCCTTGTCCAACAAGTCATTGAGTTGTGCGCGGAGGACCACAAGCTCCTCGCCCATGCAATAGATGCAACCTTCCAACGGCACGACACCGACCTCAAGAATGATCTCGTGAGAGATCGATCGATCCGGCACCACACCGGTAAGTGACTCGAAGATGTCGGCAAACTCGTCAAGCAACCGCACCACACGGGGGTGAAGAGTCGGCTATTGCGATGCTTCATAGAAAACATACGCCTATCTCGTCATGCTGCTCGTAAGCACAAGTGGCCCAAAACGATTTGGCCGTCACAACTTGGCACCGGATCGAAGGGTGCGAAAGAGGAATGGTACACGACACTTCGGCGCCAAAGGCGTCATAGAAGGTAAAAATCCGCCGATTGTGTGATCCGCATTTGCAAGCCAAGGCATCCCCAAAATGATATCGAAGTCTGTATCCGAGACGTCGAACGTCACCGGTTCGCATGCATGAGGTGCGGTTTCTGGTCGCCTGTAGCCTCTCTTCTTCTTCTTCTTCTTCTTCTTGATCATTCGGCAGGTCACATGAGATACGACAAGCCGTCCACCTGCAATGACTTGCTGTTTCTGGTCGCCTGTAGCCTCTCTCTGTCGAGGCTGTACCATAGGTAGGACAAATTCGTAATTTTGTTTGGTTGAGGGCTACCCGAGAGACCTACCTGTAGGGGAAAGGGACATAGCTGCAAATTTCAAAAAATATAGGCCCAGCACTAACTGAATTTCCTACTGCTACCACTAGGACAGACAGGCCCTAAAGGCATATGCTGATAGACGGTCCTATAGCCTATAGTCGAGTAAGGTAAAGGCCGAGAGGCTGAAACAAAATCGGTACCGGTCGGTCGGTCAGTCCGGTCTAGGTCGAGTATAGGCTAGTTTAGTCTATAGATAGGATGGGCACATCGGTTCAGGGGTTGGTACCTAGTACTTCGCTGCTGCGGTACACATGAACCGGAGGTGGTGACGGCTCAACGTTGCGGGAGACAGACATAGCCAGACCTGCGGAGCGTCGGCCATAGTTGGGACCTGCGCTGTACTCTGCCAGCACGCGGGGCTGTCAGAGGTCTGGGTTATCGAGGTGTGCTGGAGGCGAGCGAAGTTGATGCCCTGTTGGACCCTCCTCCGAAGTGGGGTCACATGGTAGTGGTGCTGCAGCCATAGTTGCAGCTTCTTCCTCAGAGGTCATCTTGTCAGGATTTGGTGGCATTGCTGCAGACTTCCACTCGGGAAGTCTTCCGACACTTCGTCATCATCAGATACTGTGGCATTGATCTTCTTCTTCATCCTCTGAGTGGTGCTTGGCCTCAGAGGCCTGTTTCATGGTGGCACTTCCCTTTGGAGGCTGTATCTGGGTGGCGCTTGATGTTTCAAGGACTCGGGGGTAGTGATAGCGGTTCACCACGGTTGGGGAGTGAAGCGCTGAGCAGCGCATCATAGTTCTGAAGTTATTCTGACAATTCGAGACTCTCGGTTTAACAAACAGTGTGATACTCGGTTTGGACTATCATCGTTTCATTGTTTCCTAGATGTGATATACTCAGCTTTTCTTTACGACTGGTTGTGAGGATTGAGTGGAGTGAATTGCACTTTCAGTGTACCCTGTCATATCGCATGGTCAAGTCTTCCGTTGTGTTTATATGTCCCTGTGCAGTGTGATACTCCTATCCTCTCCCCTTCCTTCTGTGTATGTATGGGCATACCTGGGAGTCTATGCGAGTGAGTGTTGGTCTTCAAACAACAGACAACCAGAATCATAACAATTGGTATCGGAGCTATTGGATCCAGACTCTGGAGCGATTGATGAGTTGGAGCAACCATCATCATCTGGCGAGGTACTGGAGTCGAGTTTCATGGCGATTCATCATCTTCAAGGTTGTTGTCCGTAAGGATGGCGGTGGTGAGTGTGTGGCGAGAAAAATTGGACAGAGGGTGATTCACTCCTGACTAGGGTTGTGCAGGAGTGGTTGGCGATTGGTGCTCAGAGGCCCGAGAGGCTTTGAGAGGCTATTTTTAGCCTGGCGATTCACTAGAGACTGGCGATTAACAAGGAAGTGATCCCAGGAGGTTGTGATTGTGGAATTGGGTTAGGATCCCCAATTTCCAAGCAGTGTTGTACAGGGTGAAGTGGTGCTGCACTGAAGTTGTCAGTTATCTACACCTGGGAGTTCAAATTCCTTGAATCTGTTAGTTGCGGTTGAAGCGCCTCAGGGTAATCTGCTAGATCACAAAGTGTTAGGCAGTTTGGTACGTGGGAACATTGGGTACTATCATGAGATGAAACTGGCGAGATGGGGTTGACCAATCAGCCATAGCCACAGTTTCATGAATGTTCTTCAGAGTTGACCATGAAGTAAGTGTGTTCCTTACTCTACTCTATGTGGCAATTCAGGGTCTATTTTTAGATTAGCGAATTATGGTTTGTCAGTCAGTAGACATTTGGAAATCGAAATTCAGACTGTGAGACAGCCATCGCTGCTTTCCCCTACCTATCTTCTTTGACTTCTACTAATCCTGTTTGACCTCCTTTCTGACTCAAAGTTCATTAGTGACTGCTTTACAGTATTGCAATTCATCCTGTATAGTGAATTGGTCTGTTCAGGGTCTTGTTGGCAGTGATACTGGAAATTTGAATTCGGCGCTGCCATAGCTTAAGCCTGGCTAGACTACGGTCAGTCATAACTTTGATTCTGTCCGTCAGAATTCAAACCTGTCAGTCCCTGGTAAATCGCAATTCAGTATACAGTGTCTGTCTGAAATCGCACATCCAGATTTGAGGTTATGAGTCAGTTACAGTGAAAACTGTAATTCGCCATACCCAGGGTATGGCATACAGGGTCATACAGTGGTGAAGTCTGCAGGGTAGGTCTAAAAATAGGATTTCATGTACATCACTGCGTCTTGGTCATCAGTGGATATCTGCTTATCTCTAATTAGTGACTCTGTCTAACTTCTAATCTCTACTAATCAGTCCAGGACTACATCCTGCACTTTATTAATGCAGGATTTGCAATTATTGCCTGCAATTATTGTGTCAGGGCAGGGATTGGAAAATCATGAGATTGTTTTTTGTTGAGATTACTCTTAACTGACCCCGACCCTCAAGTGGTCTACAGAGGTTGAGCACTCACTTGCTCGGACTAACCAACTTTCTCTCTTCTGTCAGGTGAGAGTAATTGGACGAGTACTGCAAAGAAAATCCTACTGTCTGTCTTTGTTTATTTGTTTGTTTATCTGAATTGTGGGATAAATTAAAATGGCAACTGCTGAGAAGGGAGAGGCTTTTGATGTGAAGCCTCAGACTCCGCTTGATCCTTTACAGGTTGAACTGCGGGCCCAGGAGGAGAAACTCCGCCAGCAGGCCCAAGCAGTTGAGTCCCTAAAGCTGAGTTGAAGAAGAAAGCAGAAGCAGCTCAGAAGGAGGCCTTTCAGCTTTTTCCAAAAAGTTGGATGACATGTCTGCCAAACTGGATCTAATCTTTACTCGTTTGAAGATCCCTACCACTCCGAGAGTTCCTCCTTCCGCTGGCCCTTCTCAAGGGAAACCAACATCTCCCCCACAATCCAGACCCACATCTCCTCCCTCTACACCCAAATCAACAGCACCTTCACAGCCCTCAGCACCATCTGATTTTCAGCGGCCCAAGCTGACCCCTCCACTTATGTTCTCTGGCGAGGACCCAAAGGTGGATGTTGTAGATTGGGTCACGACACAAAGAACCTACCTGAGTGGATTCAAATGTAGTGAGGATGTAAAGGTGTTTGCCATCCTCACTCGTCTGGAGAGGACTGCACTGAAATGATGCACCTCCACTTCCAACAAGCAGGGGATGGAGATGTTTAATTGGGCACAGAGGTTGGGGGTGGCTGGTTTCCTGCAGGCCCTGCAGGAGAGGTTTGCAGCCAAGGACCAGGCCAGGAAGGCAGCAGACAAAATTATGTGCTTGGGCCAAAATAAATTTGATGGCTCCTAGTCCAAACTATGTTCTACCTTTGAGAGTATGAAATCGACCCCAGGGTTATAGATGAGTGAGGAGGATTTTCTCATTCATTTCTTACGTGCAAACACTGAGCAATACCAGCTGGCACTGTTCTCTCAGGGCCACAAGGATTGGCAGTCCTTTGGCAGAGCAGCCCTAGACTTGGAGTCCAAACTCCATGTCCAGGAAGCACCTTCTGAAGGAAGGGACCCTCCTCAAAGGGGCGAAGAAGGAGGAAGGGTGCCCTGTTTGCTGCTGCAGCTTCCTGTTCAGATAGTGATGCAGCCTTTCAAGGTGGGACCCCTCCATCTGGGACTGCTTCCTCATCTGCTGCAGATCCTGTTGTTCTTCCCCAGCCTGATGCTTTGATGGGCATGGCAAGAGGTAAAGCCCAAGCCCAGAAAGCACCAACCAACATCAAGGGGAAAGGTAAGGGACGTGCCTCTTCCCCTGGTGCAAGAGAGTACCTCTACCATGCGACATCCGTTGGCCAGCAAACCCCCTTGATCCTTCCACCTTCCCCTGGCATGCACTCAGGATCCAGAAGGGGGTCTGGAGGAAGAGAAAGGACAACGGTGTCTGCCTGAGGTGTGAGGGGGACCAGTTCTTAAAAGACTGTCCCAGCATGCCTCGCAGGTCCACAGGCAACTCTAGTTCAAAAGACTAGAGCAGAGAGAGGTGAAAGCAACAGCATCTTCTACCAGTGCTGATTCACTTTCCGATGAAGGTGAATCTTCACAGTCTCTCGCTGGTTTCTTTATCATTGGAGTTGCATCTTCAGGATCTTTCACTTTTGAAGACTCTTAGTTGGATGAGACGTGGGAGAAGGATGATGCTTAGTTCCTTGGTGATCTTTTCCTGTCCTTGCAGGAGAAGAAAAAGCATAGGTCAAAACTCATCCTGTTTCGACCCTCTATCCTTGGAGCCAAGATCAAAGGGCTCTTAGACAGCGTCAAACTCATCCTGCTTCGACCCTCTATCCTGGGAGCCAAGATCAAAGGGCTCTTAGACTGCGGAGCTACTCTCAACTTCATATCTCCCAACACAATCAACAAGTTGCACTTGGATCAGAGATTAGTGAAATTGCAACAGCCTAGAGAGGTTCGAATTGGGGACTCTTCCACAGTCAGGATCACAACAGTTGTCAAAGCCCTACATGTGACCTTTGATAAGCAGGAAGTAATCAGGCAGCGCCTAAATTTCTACCTGTTTCCTAACGTTCCCTTTGACCTTGTCTCCTCTATGCAATGGCTTGGTGCCACCAATCCTAGGATCGACTGGCGGATCCCTAGGGTTGAGCTACCTGACCGGCATGGGGTTTATCACCCTTGTATGCTCGTTGATGAGTATCATCCGGCCAGCAACTGTTACTGCATGAGTGCTCGCAGATTTCTGCATTTCTCGCGCCAGACTGACCATACCCGTCTGTTTGTGGCTTATGTCAAACAGACTGATGTGGAAACTGCTCCCTGTCCCTCTCAAATTCAGCAGGTTGTTGACTGCTTCTCATGTCTTATAGAGGAGCCTACTAGACTTGTCCATAGGCAAACCAAACATAAGGTTGAGATCCTACCTGCTTAACTTGATGAGCTCACGAAACAGTTAGAGACCCCGACCAGCAAGGGTTGGATCCAGCCCAACACATCTGAGTTTCGGGCACCAGTCCTCCTTGTTCCGAAGGGGAATGGTGAGTTCAAGATGTGTGTGGACTATCATGGTCTCAATAAAATCACGAGGAAGTCTACAGAGCCCCTTCCTCGTATCCATGATCTGTTGGATATGGTGCAGGGTTGTTCCATCTTTACCAAGATCAGTCTGAAATCTGGCTATCACCAAATCAAGATGGCAGAAGGCGATGTCCATAAGACAACCTTCAAGACTAGGTATGGCACCTATGAGTACCTGGTTATGCCATTCGGTCTTTGCAACGCCCCAGGCACCTTCCAAACAGAGATGCATCACAAATTTGTAGTTGTCTACTTGGATGATATCTTGGTATTCAGTCGATCTGCCCAAGAGCATGCTCAGCATCCAGCTCTGGTTCTCCAAGCCCTACGTGATAACCAGTATAAGATCAACAAGGAGTAATCCTTTTTTGGGGTGCCCTCTGTGATCTCTCTGGGGCACGTCATTTCTGGAGAGGGGTTTGCGCCAGAAGCAACGAAAGTTGCTGCAATTTAGGACTGGTCGCGGCTTGCTAACATTCGTAATGTCCGATCATTCTTGGGGCCTGCTTCGTATTATAGGAAGTTCATTCAGAACTTCTCTTCTATCGCAACTCCCTTGACTGATCTCACAAAGAAAGACACTTCCTTTCTTTGAACCTCAGATTGTCAGGAGGCTTTCACACGTCTCAAGGAGGCCTTAAGTCGTGCCCATGTTTTGAAGTTACGTGACCGTACCTTGCCTTTTGTGCTTACCTGTGACAGCAGTCAGTATGGTGTAGGGGCGGTACTTCATGGGAATCGTCTGCAGCCTATTGAATACATGAGCAAGAAGATCAAAACAAAGAAGTTGCAGGACTCTACATATGACAAAGAGCTTTATGCTCTTGTGCCAGCGCTCAAGCATTGGAGGCACTTCCTCCTGGGCAGGCACTTCAACATCTTCTCAGATCACTCCACCCTACAGTGGACGAAGTCCCAGGGAGAACTGAATGACAAGCTTGCTCGCTATACTCAGTTCATTGACATGTTTGACTTTCAAATGAAACACAAGGGCTGCTACAATCGAGTAGGAGATGCCCTTTCTCATAAGTCTGACGCTCTCTTCTTGATCTCCTTCACTCATTCATTTCAAATGAAACACAAGGGCTGCTACAATCGAGTAGGAGATGCCCTTTCTCATAGGTCTGACGCTCTCTTCTTGATCTCCTTCACTCACTCATTTGGAGATAAGACTCGTTAGACCATTGCCCGGTTGCTGCCCCAGGATGCGATTTTTGGGCCTATAGTGAGGAATCTCCAGGATGATCCTGCATCTGAACCAAGACATACACTGGTTTCAAACCTTTTGTGCACTTGCAACAGAGGTGAGGAACGCCTGTGCATTCCCCAAGACCGCAAGCTGAGATCGCTCCTAATCTCATAGTGTCATGACGCTCGTGGTCACTTTGGAGCCCTCAAATCATATGCAGCCCTTTCGCAACACTTCTTATGGAAGGAGATGAGTGACATGCTGCACTATATGGAAACCTCTTGAGTTTTGCCAAAGGAACGAGGTAGTACGACGACCTCCTCCTGACCTACTCAAACCACTACCCATCCCTGAGGCACCTGCACAGTCAGTGTCTATTGACTTTACTGGCTTGGGTAGGACCACACCTCGTGGTATGCGTGAGGTTATGGTGTGCGTGGATCGGTTCTCCAAATATGCAAGGTTCATCCCAGTTGAGGTTCACGTTCCAGCCGTCCAGGCGACATTTGTTGACAGGTGGGTCACACATCATGGACCACCCACCTCTATAGTCAATGACTGAGATCCTCGTTTTTGCAGCAATGAATGACAATCCTACTGCATGGATTACCTTCATTGTAGACTGGATATGACATCTGGTCGTCATCCTGAAGCCAATGGACAGGCTGAAGTGATGAACCAGATTTTGTTTCAGCTATTGCATGCTGTGATCGGTCTAGATCAGCAGGACTGGGATCTCCATTTGGGTTTTGCACAGCTTGTATGTTACACGTCTGTACACTCCTCCACAAGCTTTACACCCTACCGGTTACATTGGGGTCGTGGGCCACGGCAACCTCTCGATGACATCATCGATAAGGCTACCCCGATGCTGACAACTGGAACTGCAGAGTTCACCAGGCGTTACTTTGTGGACATTGTGCGCGCCCGTGCCAACTTGCTCAAAGCCCAAAAGGCTATGATTCAGCAGGCTAACCGGCACAGACGTCCATCTACTATTCGCACAGGTGACTGGGTGTGGGTACTACATTTTGAGCTGTCACGAGAGGCTGGTATTTCACCTAAGTTGCTGCCACGATACATGGGTCCATGGGAGGTCTTAAATACAGTGCGAGCTGATCCATTTGGACCATCCTATACAGTGGATGTCCCTTTGCATCTACAAACCTACCCTGTCTTTCATGCGTCTAAGCAGTTACCATTCACCTCAACTCGTACATTCCCAGACAGGCCTCCTCAGTTCGGACCCCTATCCCTGGCAAAGGATATGAGATGGAATCTGTGGAGTATGAGTCAGGTACAGGTCCAGATAAGGAGTACCTTGTGAAGTTCTTATACCAGCCGCATAATGAAGATCGCTGATTTACTCACAAGGAACTTCTTAAAACCACGAAGTCTGCTATCCTCAGGTATGAGGCACCGCAGAAGGGAGAATCCCTTCGACGCTCTGCGTGCCTACGCCCCTAGCTCAGAGGTCCTCGCTCCAAGGGAGGGTAGGTTTGCAATGACTTGCTGTTTCTGGTTGCCTGTAGCCTCTCTCTGTCGAGGTTGTACCATAGGTAGGACAAATTCGTAATTTTGTTTGGCTGAGGGCTAACAGAGAGACCTACCTGTAGGGGAGATTCGTGAGGGACATATCCGCAAATTTGGGAAAACATAGGCCCAACACTAACAGAATTTCCTACTGCTACCCTAACTGCGAATAGCGGGCCCGGGCTACCCCTAGGACAGACAGGCCCTAAAGACCTATGATATAGCCTATAGCCGGGTAAGGTAGAGGCCGAGAGGCTGAAACAGAATCGGTACCGGTCGGTCAGTCAGTCCGGTCTAGATCGAGTCTAAGCTAGTTTAGTCTATAGATAGGATGGGCACATCGGCTCAAGGCTTTTGGCAGTTGGTACCGAGTACTTCGCTGCTGCTACGCGTGAACTGGAGGTGGTGACGGCTCAGCGTTGTGGGAGACAGACATAGCCAGACCTTCGGAGCGTCGGCCATAGCTGGTACCTGCGCTGTACTCTGCCAGCACGCGGGGCTGTCAGATGTCTGGGTTATCAAGGTCTGCTGGAGGCGAGAGAAGTTGGTGCCCTGCTGGACCCTTCTTCAGAGTGGGGTCACAGGGTAGTGGCGCTGCAGCCATAGCTGCAACTTCTTCCTCAGAGGTCATCTTGCCAGGATTTGGTGGCCCTGCTGCAAACTTCCACTCGGGAAGTCTTTCGACACTTCGTGAGGCCTGTTTCACGGTGGCGCTTCCCTTTGGAGGTTGTATCTCGGTGGCGCTTGATGTTTCAAGGACTCAGGGGCAGTGATAGCGGTTCATCATGGTTGGGGAGTGAAGCGCTGCTCATTTCTGAGCAGCGCATCATAGTTCTGAAGTTATTCAGACAATTCGAGACTCTGGTTTAATAAACAGTGCGATACTGGGTTTGGACTATCATTGTTTCATTGTTTTCCTGGATGTGATCTACTCGGCTTTTCTTTATGACTAATTATGAGGATTGAGTGGAGTGAATCGCACTTTCAGTGTACCCTGTCATATCACATGGTCAAGTCCTCCGCTGTGCTTATCTGTCCCTGTGCGGTGTGATACTCCTATCCTCTCCCCTTCCTTTTGTGTCTGTATGGGTATACCTGAGAGTCTATGTGAGTGAGTGTTGGTCTTAAGACAACAGACAACCAGAATCATAACACACCTACCCCCCCCCTTCTCGGCTCATCTTCTTCTTCTTCTTCTTCTTCTTTTTTTCCTTCTCTCCTCCTCCTCCTCCTCTCGTCTTCTTCGTCTTCCCCTCTTCTTCTTCGTTGTCTTCCCCTTCTCCCCCACTCGTTTTCTTTCTCCTCCTCTTCTTCTTCTGCTTCTTCTTCTTCTTCTTCTTCTTCTTCTCCTTGTTCTTCTTCTCCTTCTTCTCCTTCTTCTCCTTCTTCTTGATCTTCTAGTTTGTCAACATTCGGTAGGTCACGTGAGACACGACAAGTGAAAAAACAAAAAAACAAAAACAGAAGGACGTCCTCCTCCCCCTCCTTCTCCACTTATCTTCTTCTCCTCTTCTCGTCGTCCTCTCGTCTTCTTCTTAACCTACTCCCCCTCCTCCGCATATCTTCTTCTTCTCCTCCTCTTCTCGTCGTCCTCTCGTCGTCTTCTTCTTACCCTCCTCACCCTTGTGTTTTCATCTTTCTCCTCGACGTTTCTTGATCCTCTTCTTCTTCTTCTTCTGCTCCATTCACTACCTCCGTGCCTTTCTTCATACCCTACCGCCTCCGCCATAACCTACCGCCATACCCCGCCGTCGACATACCCTACCGCCATACCCTACCGCCATACCCTACCGCCGCCATACCCTACCACCATACCCCGCTGTCGCCATACCCTACCTGCTCCATACCCTACCGCCGCCATACCCTACCTCCATACTCTACCGCAGCCATACCTTACCACCACACCCCACCGCCATACCCTACCACAACCATACTTCCCCATCTTCTTCTTCTTATTCTTATTCTTCATTCGGTAGGTTATGTGAGATACGACAAAATGTCCACCTAAACTCCTCGGCTCATCTTTTACTTCTTCTTCTTCTTCTTCTTCTTCTTCTCCTCCTCCTCCTCCTCTCGTCTTCTTAAACTTCCCCACTCGTTTTTTTTCTCCTCCTCTTCTTCTTCTTCTTCTTCTCCTTCTTCTTCTCCTTCTTCTTCTTCTCCTTCTTCTAGTTCGTCGACATTTGATAGGTCAAGTGATACACGACAGGTTAAAAAAAAAAAAAAAAAAAAAAACGGAGGCCGTTCTCCTCCCCCTCCTCCACTCATCTTCTTCGTCTTCTCCTTCTTCTCTCCTCGTCGTCCTCCCTTCTTCTTCTTCTTCTTATTCTTCTTCTTCTTCCTCTGCTCCATTCGTTAGGTATTTTCTTTTCTCTTCTTCTTCTTCCCCTCCTTCCCTACTCCCTCCCTGCCTTTCTCCATCCTCCCATCCATCCCTCCCTCCCTCCATCCCATCTCACCATCCTCCATCCTCCATCCTCCATCCATCCATCCATCCATCCATCCCTCCATCACATCTTGCCATTCTCCATCCTCCATCATCCCTCCCTCCCTCCCTTCATCCCATCTCACCATCCTCAATCATCCCATCTCACCATCCCTCCCTCCCTCCCATCTCGACATCCCTCCCTCCCTCCCATCTCGCCATCCCTTCCCCCCTCCATCCATCCATCCATCTTCTTCTTCTTCTTGGACGTTGTTAAGCAGTCTCCCTCCCTCCCATCTCACCATACCTCCCCCCCTCCATCCATCCATCCATCCATCTCTTTCTTCTTTTTGGACCTTGTTAAGCAGTCTCCCTCCATCCCCCCATCCTCCCATCTCGCCACCCCTCCCCCCCTCCATCCCTCCATCCTCGCATCTCGCCATACTCCCCCC
>BFEA01000212.1:138928-150774 GCA_003427395.1 Chara braunii | reverse complement strand
AGAGAGAGAGAGAGAGAGAGAGAGAGAGAGAGAGAGAGAGAGAGAGAGAGAGAGAGAGAGAGAGAGAGGTTAAAGGCAGAGGTTACATCGGGCATTGGCCCAGGATCTGATTCGACATTTTGTGGCAGGGAGGCTATTTCTGGACTTCGCTATCGCGATCTTGGTCTTCTTCCTCACCTCCATCTTCGTCCTGCCTCTCCCCCATCTCTCATCCCTGGTATCTTCCCCATGTGTGTGTACGAGGAGGGACCTTTCTTCCATGTATGCGGTCCCTCCTCGTCCTCTCACATGTGTGATATATGATGGGAGGTCGTGTCAGTATCTAGTCGGTCAGGTCATATCTTTGAGTCTTCCATTGCGCTACGTCGTGTTATTTTCTAGAGGTACATTGCTGGTTGATGCTTTGCTGACACTGCATTGTCCATACGAGTCCTTTTCATCACTTTGTGGATCTTTGGCTCCATATACATTACTCGACTGAGCATGTATCAGTTGGTGGAACACGCGAGCATGGCGTGGAGCCGAAGATACCGGCTTGCCTTGTAACTTGCGTTCGTAACGTGTGGGAACATCGGGGGCTGTGCCTGAAGTTCCGCACGGGTCGAGCAACGGGCAGCTTCATGCTGCTAATGAGATGAGCCATATCGTTTGAGGAGCGCCAACCCCCCCAAAAAAATCGGACATGAACCAAGTGTCGCGGTCACAAACGATCTCCTTGGGGTAACCCTTGGGACGAATCCAACCGGCGTCGAGAACCTCGGTTAACTCCGGTGCCTTGGCATGATGGCGGCAAGGCAGCAACGTGTTCTCTGCGGATTCGGGGAGATCTCAACAAGCGCAGTCCAAACCCATCATCAAAAAAAAAATTAAAAAAAATTGACCCGGTTTTGGGCCCAACCGGAATTCCGGTTGGACCACCGGGGTTCCAACCGGCCCGGTTGGGTCCGGTCAGGTCCAACCGGCCGGTGGCCGGTGCAGCCCTGGAATGTCGGCAAAATTTGCATGAAAGTGCAATTCTGCCGACATTTGCAGTTACTTAATATGGTGTCTACTCTATGAATTAGTTGCAACTTTGGTTAAAACGGCCCTTGGGTTTTGTTATAAATCGCGAGACAAATTGTCTGAAAAATTCAGGCCTCCATTAACCATCTCTCAANTAGTTGCAACTTTGGTTAAAACGGCCCTTGGGTTTTGTTATAAATCGCGAGACAAATTGTCTGAAAAATTCAGGCCTCCATTAACCATCTCTCAAGAGTCACCGCCCAAATGTCGAGTCCAAATCTGGGAGGCAACTCCTGAGATAGTAACCAACTCTCTTGACGAAAAGGAAGAAGAAGAAGAAGAATGCCTCCTCTCCCTCCCTCCCTCCCTTCATCCCTCCCTCTGTCCATCCCTCTGTCCCTCCCTCCCTCCATCCATCCCTCCATCTCTCCCTCCCTCCATCTCTTCCTCCCTCCACCCATCTGTTTCTCTCCCTCCCTTCATCCCTCTAAAAGGATCTTTACGAATAAGACCCCAGATGTATGCCCAACAGCGAGGGGCCCTGTCGGCCAGAACTTAAATCCACGAGCGGCAACCCAAAGGACATGTCGCATCCATAATGAAGTGAAAAGTCGGTTTCAACAATCACAAACAGGTCCTGCACGAACAGGTATTGGACATAGTTTTCAAGACGGAGTTAGGGTCATGCCTCCTCCATGGAAAGTCATGTCTGTTCGGCAATAAGTCAGAGGCCACAGTCCAAGTCCAGTCATAATCCCACGAGTCAGTCCTGATTCAGACCAGGAGTCCAAGAGACAGGCCCGATGGCCCAAAGCAACAGCAGACCATGGGAAAGGATACTGGGACATACACTTTGCAACAACGGGTACTGGGCAAGAGTCCCAGACACTTGAGGCTGAATGCAGGGCACACCAGGCCAGTCCAGCACTATAAAGAACTGGCCGGCCACCCATTTGGACAGATGCTCACTTCGCATAAGAGTGTGGAAGTGCCGTGGCACTTGTGCGCTAGATGTGTGTGAGCTGCGCTAGGCTGAAGAGCAGCTCTATGTGAGAGGGAAGAGAGTGCTGGCTAGAGGGAAGGCAGCCATAGCTGCGCCAGCGCTAGTTAGTATGTTAGTAGGGATAGTCAGTAGGAGACACCAGTGAGTAGTATTCAGAGTAGATCCTCGTGTGATAGGGAGTGTGCATGCATGATGAGTGAGAGTAGACCAGGACTATAGAGAGAGGAAGAGAAGAGAGAGATCGAAGGGGAAGAAGTAAGCTATGGTGATACTTACCTGTTGAGGCGCTGTTGACGTTAGGCAGCTGGTGCTGATGAGCGCCAGGCCTGGGAGTTTATGTTGATTGAAGAAGACTTGTAACTCAGTTTGGCGCAGTACACTTTGAACTCACGATGTTCTCTCTCTAATTCTGGGTTTGATAATTGAGTTGAGCTCCCTGGTTCTCATTCATTTTCTATTGGGCTTTGTGTGAGACATCGCGATCTGTGAAATTTGTCTATATGCATGTGATGCACTCCAGCAAGTAATGAACAGTCGGGTTCCTTGCAAATTAGTTATCGGAGCAGTACTTGTTACTCTCACTGGACGTTCTGGCATGATCAAGCCCGGCGAGAAGGATAAGCTGGCTTGAGTATAGCTGGAGAGAGGCGAAGAAGAGAGGCGAAGAAGAGAGGCGAAGTAGAGTTGGATTGGGATAGAGGGGGAAGTTTGCCGAAGTAGAAGGGGCTTATGAGGAAAAGACTTACCTGCGATTGGAGCGATTGGAGCGATTGGAGCAAACGTGGAGTCTTCATCGACGGCTACAAAGAAGAGAAGCACCTCCTGCCCCACCTACCTTGTTGATTGCAAACCTGTGTGTTGTGTATCCTTTCTCCCCCCTCCATTCTGCTGGTCGCTGCTGCTGTATGGACGAAACCGTGGCCTGGTCAGGTCTGATAAATAGGACTAGAGAGTCAACATCTGGTCTTCATGTTAGCCATCTGGTCTGTCGATATGTAGGGAAGATAGGTTGAGGGTGTACTGCCACATCAGAGTGTACGTGGCTGAGAACAGGGAAAATCGTGATACCCTGGATTTGTTTTTGAAGTAAGTTTGAGTATCTCCCAGCTATCTTCTCTAACTAAAGTGACCAGTCAGACCATTGAAGGCATAGACCAGCTAAGTAACTAAACAGGCAGCAAACAAAGGAAGAGGAATAAAAAAAAAGAGTTCCTACTTTGCATATTGAGTAGGAAAACGTTATATATTTCCTGCATTATTAAATATCGTTATTCTGAAGCAGCGGCATCCAGATGTTGAAAAAAAAAAAAAAAAGTTACAGATCCCATCCACTCAAGTAGACTAGGATCCGGGGTAGCTACTTGGTGGTCCGGCGGAGGTCTCCCCTGTGCCGTTCTCCACCATGGATGACTATCCCATGTACGGGATGGTGCCTCTGTCTGTTCTTTTGGGGCCATTATTCCCTGTTGCTTCTTTCCTCTCGGCTTCGGGAGAGTGTGCACCTCGCGCATGATGATGTGATCCGGAACTGCGAAACCCGGACTCTCAGCGGCAGAACAGGCAGAAGCAGACCGCCGCTAAAAGAATGAAAAAGAACAGAAAAAGAAACAGAAAGGAGTAGTTAAGGAAAGAAACTCAGCTAGAAGAAGAAAAAAGAAAAAAGGAGCTGAAAGAAAAGACGGAGAAAGAATTACAGGAAGAGTTAAAGACCATAGAGGAAGAAGGTGAACCTGCAGATAATGCAGACAGACTCATCAGACGTCGAACTGAAAGGGGCGAAAGCAATCAGACTGGTGGGTTGAACATACAGGTCAGTCCCTTAAATTGGTATGACCAATATAGTTATTCTAGCGAAAGGGTTGAAGAGACGAATGAAGAACGGGATACGTTCATCCCGAAATTGGCATCAATTGAAGATAAAAGAGAAAAGGAACTCTTGCTAGAAGAAAAACGAACAGAATTGCACAGCAAAATGTTAGCTGCAAAGCGACAAGAGCTGGAAGAGAGGAAAAGACTGCATGCAGAGGGTGGAGGGTTGCAAAGAGAATTACGAGCGCAAAAAGAAAAGCAACCAACAACCGAAGAACAACTTGCCCTCTTGACAGAAATTGTTCTTCATACAAAGCAAGAGTTGGCAGCAATGAGCAAGACCTTGCAGAAAGTTGAAGCCCATCAATATGAATTTGAGGGAGACTGGAATACATTTCTTCAGGGATCTACAGCAGAAGTTGATCAGCATGTAGAAGTATACGTAGTAAAACTCGATGAGCAGATCAGTAAAACTTTAACACCCGCCGTGATTGAGAAATTGGTAAGTAGCGGCAGTGGACATGGAGGAGATGGAAATGACGGTGGAAACGGAGATAAGAGGAAGAAGGGTGTGTTGCAAGACGATGCAGGGAAAGTCACAAAGATAAAAGTAAAGGTGCCGTAGACATACACCGGCAAAAAGGAAGAAAGTGTTTTACATTGGATTGTTGCGGTTGAGTCCTACGTGTACGGGCTGCGTATACCATATTGGGACAGAGTTCTCATGGCCAATTCGTGTATGGCCGGAGATGCAATGACTTGTGCAATCTCCCTGCAGAAGCTAATTGTCAGTCTATGGTAGAGTATTCCCAACAAACTTGTATTGAAGATACCGTTAAAGCAGTCCGGGAACGATTTAAGGATTAAAACTTACCCTGGAAAACTGAATTGTTAATCTTGAATATTGCAGATAGGAAATGGAAAAGTGTATCCGCACTTAAATCTACCATGGACGAACTTCTGCCATGCGCTGAACATGGACTCACCCCGACGCAGATTCTTAATAACTTTGCAAGAGCACTACCCAATCCACTCCATACTCAAGTATATCCCCGTACTAAAGAAGAGGGGATGACTTATGAGAAGTTCAGCAAAATCCCATTAGATCATGCCGGTTTCTTACCGGAAGCAAATTACTGCCACTATTGGAAAGATCTGCAAGCTGGCAAGAAATGGCAAAACCGTACCATCTCAGGAAGTATTCCTGGGAAAGACAACTTTCTTCTGACCTTCGAAGAAGGAGGTGTCGAAACTCTCTTCTACGATCACATAGACTATGGTGATACTTACCTGTTGAGGCGTTGTTGACGTTAGGCAGCTGGTGCTGATGAGCGCCAGGCCTGGGAGTTTATGTTGATTGAAGAAGACTTGTAACTCTGTTTGGCGCAGTACAGTTTGAGCTCACGATGTTCTCTCTCTACTTCTCGGTTTGATAATTGAGTTGAGCTTCCTGGTTCTCATTCATTTTTTATTGGGCTTTGTGTGAGACATCGCAATCTGTGAATTTTGTGTATATGCATGTGATCTGATGCACTCTAGCAAGTGATGAACATTCGGGTTCCTTGCAAATTAGTTATCGGAGCAGTACTTGTTACTCTCCCTTCACGCGCTGGCATGATCAAGGTCGGCCAGAAGGATAAGTTGGCTTGAGTATAGCTGGAGAGAGGCGAAGAAGAGAGGCGAAGTAGAGTTGGATTGGGATAAAGGGGGAAGTTTGTCGAAGTAGAAGGCGCTAAGGAGGAGAAGACTAACCTGCGATTGGAGTGATTGGAGCGATTGGAGCGAACGTGGAGTCTTCATCAACGACTAGAAAGAAGAGAAGCACCTCCTGCCCCACCTACCTTGTTGATTGCGAACATGTGTTGTGTATCCTTTCTCCCCCATCCATTCTGGTGGTCGTTGTTGTTGTCTGGACGAAATTGTGGCCTGGTCAGTTCTGATAGATAGGACTAGAGAGTCAACATCTGGTCTTCGTGTTAGCCATCTGGTCTGTCGATAGGTAGGGAAGATAGGTTGAGGTAGGGAACTGTGTACTACAATGTCCACGTGTACGTGGCTCAGAACAGGGAAAATCGTGATAACCTGAATTTGTTTTTGAAGTAAGTTTGAGTATCTCCCAGCTACCTTCTCTAACGAAAGTGACCAGTCAGACCATTGAAGGCATAGACCAGCTAAGTAACTAAACAAGCAGCAAACAAAGGAAGAGGAATAAAAAAAAGAGTTCCTACTTTGCATATTGAGTAGGAAAACGTTATATATTTCCTGCATTATTAAATTTCGTTATTCTAAAGCAGCGGCATCCAGATTTTGAAAAAAAAAAAAAGTTACAGACCCCATCCACTCAAGTAGACTAGGATCTGGGGTAGCTACTTGGTGGTCCGGCGGAGGTCTCCCCTGTGCCGTTCTCCACCATGGATGACTATCCCATGTACGGGATGGTGCCTTTGTCTGTTCTTTTGGGGCCATTATTCCCCGTTGCTTCTTTCCTCTCGGCTTTGCGAGAGTGTGCACCTCGCGCATGATGATGAGATCAAGTAGAAGTAGACCGCCGCTTAGCTGAGAAAAAGAAAGAAAAAGAACAGAAAAAGAAACAGAAAGGAGTTGAGGAAGAAAACTTAGCTAGAAGAAGAAAGAACAAAAAAGGAGTTGAAAGAAAGTTGGAGCAAGAATTACAGGAAGAGTGAAAGACCATACAGGAAGAAGGTGAACCTGCAGATCATTCAGACAGACTCATCAGACGTCGAACTGAAAGGGGCGAAAGTATTCAGACTGGTGGGTTGAATATACAGGTCAGTCCCTTAAATTGGTATGGCCAATACAGTTATTCTAGCGAAAGGGTGAAGAACGGGATTGTTAGCTGCAAAGCGACAAGAGTTAGAAGAGAGGAAAAGACATCATGCAGAGGGTGGAAGGTTGCAAAGGGAATTACGAGCGCAAAAAGAAAAGCAAACAGCAACCGAAGAACAACTTGCCCTCTTGACAGAAACTGTTCTTCATACAAAGCAAGAGTTGGCAGCGATGAGCAAGACCTTGCAAAAAGTTTAAGCACATCAGTATGAATACCTTTCTCCAGAAGTTGATCAACATGTAGAACCATACATAGTAAAACTAGATGAGCAGATCAGTAAAACTTTAACACCCGTCCTAATTGCGAAATTGGTAAGTAGAGGCGGAGGAGATGGAGGAGATGGAAATGGTGGTGGAGACGGAGATAAGAAGAACAAGGGTGTGCTGCAAGAAGATGCAGGGAAAGCCAGAAAGATAAAACTAAAGGTGTCGTAGACATACACCGGAAAAAAGGAAGAAAGTGTTTTACATTGGATTGTTGTGGTTGACTCCTACGTGTACGGGCAGCGTATACCATGTTGGGACAGAGTTCTCATGGCCAATTCGTGTATGGTCGGAGATGCACTGACTTTTGCAATCTCCCTGCAGAAAGAAGTTAATTGTTAGTCTATGGTAGAGTATTCCCAGCAAACTTGTATTGAAGATTTCCTTAAAGCAGTCCGGGAACGATTTGAGGATAAAAACCTAACCCGAAAAACTGAAATGTTAAGCTTGAATATCGCGGATAGGAAATGGAAAAGTGTATCCGCACTTAAATCTAGCATGGACGAACATGGACACCCCGACGCAGATTCTTAATAACTCTACAAGAGCAATACCCGATCCACTTTGTACTCAATTATATCCCCGTACTAAAGAAGAGGGGATGACTTACGAGAAGTTCAGCAAGATCCCATCTCGATCATGCCAGTTTCTTAGCGGAAACAAATTACTGCCACTATTGGAAAGATCTGCAAGCCGGCAAGAAATGGCAAAACTGTACCATCTCAAGAAGTATTCCTTGGAAAGACAGCCTTCTTCTGGCCTTTGAAGGAGGTGTCGAAACTCTCTCCTTCGATCAGATAGACTATGGTCTCGAGGGAGATGCACACAACGGATGAGAGAAGACTGCATGCAGAGGGTAAAAGGTTGCAAAGAGAATTACGAGCGGAAAAAGACTATCGAGCCCAGGATTGTGCTCCAACGTTGCACTGCTATTGAAGACCATCTCTTCTTTACTCCTCTGCTCCACCTCTAGCACTTACCTCCACGCCGTTCCTCTACTGCTGTTGGCGAAGCATAATGCCGAAGTGTGACCTCAACACTGCATGGTGAGAACTGAACCGTGGCCCAAATATTTGGGAATTGTGGCCTGATGTTGCATCCTAGACCGTCCAATCTCTCGATTGATGGACTAGGATGCAGGCTGAAGTTTTGGTCCCGCAGTGCTGGCCTTAAACCGGCCTGCCTGGGTCCCGGTTCAGGCTCCTCTGTTGGGGCAATAGAGGTCCTAAAAAGGCGAAGGGTAGGGCCAGGCACAGAAGGACAAACCTGGCCCTCCCCTACTACGGGCAAAACTCAGCTAGGCCTAAACCTGGCCCAGCCAGCCCAAACACGCCAAAAGTGTCTGTGGACAAGACAAAAGTCCAAACGATACATCCCAGACCGGATTGGAAAAGACAAATGCTCTGAAATCTAGTAATGATCTAACAAAAACAACCACTCACAAGCACTCTCACACCCAAATCCACCTACCAGGTTTCTCCGCCACGCCCCCACTGACACTACGGCATGTCGGTCTACTTGCGGTCATTCTCGGTAACGACGTCGACTGGACGGCCCGAAGCTTCACCACCATGATGACGCTAAGGTAGCACTGTCCCTACCCCACTCGCCATGTTCGAGCGGCCCGCCTCACGATGTGGTAGGTGAGGCAGTTGGCGACAATGTGTTCAGCCGGCTTGAAACCTCGTCGTAACCTTGGTGAGAATACTCATTTTCAAAGCTCCTACGATTTAGTGCACTTTAGCACGTAGCATTTAGCAACCAAGTCCTTTTATCGATAATCTTTATCTCTATAGCGCATACCACTTTTGAGCAGGCACCGTCTCTTCTCTCTCATAACGATTAACTTGGTGCTTCAATGGCTGGAACATGGGAGTGCAAAACGCTCCTGACCCCAACAACTGTGGTCCTCGCGCCCCTCCTCCAAACCCAGGGCTGGACCGGGAAGATGAGTAACACGCGCGTGAACTCATTCGCCTCTGTTATGAGGAGGGAATTTGTCCTTCCAATATTGACCCCGGCGAAATGGAAATCGAGGGTAGAGAGGTTCAATTCAAAGTAAACTCCTCGATCGACCGGATTAAGATCAACTAGCTTAAAGAACCGGTAGTTACTATAATTTTTCGTGAAGGCGCTCATTTCCTCCCAAACAAAGTGAAGGATGATATTGTGAGGGCTTATGAAGATTCCAAACATCAGGAGAGGAGCTTCGACTCACGGTCCTTTAGACGAGGTAGAGTCAAGGTCGAAAGCCCTAATGTTGTTTCATACGTTGCAAAGAGCAGAGCAATTGCCTCTTGCATGGTTACCAAAGGGCATGAGCCATTTACCTTGGGTCTAACGGAATATAGGCTTGAATTCAAGCCATGGCTGACTAAAGTTCAATTAAGGGATCAAAGAAGAGAAGAGGAGCATGCTTCCTTCCGGGTCGTAGCGGTCAAAGTCCCCCTTGATTCCTATTTAGAAGCGCTAGGCTACTGGCCCCGTTATTAGAACTCACCCTGTCGAACCTGACCGTCAGAAGCCATCCTTAATTAATGTCAAATTTGACCTAGACCTTAAAGCCAAAGCTAACATGAAGGATAACATCACCGTGATTATAGCAGAAGGAGATGAACTCTCGGTCAACCTCGCCTGCTCGAAGACCCCAAGATGTCGCAGGTGCAGAGCGTTCTTCCATGAAGAAGCACAATGCAGGCGCACAGCTTGTCAGCGACAAGAGCAGAATATCCAGCAAACACCTGGCTCGGCTCCGAGTCACTCTCAAGCGGCGACCTCTGCCCCACTATATCAAGGTCCGATGGGCCCGAGTGCCTCACAGATCCTTCAAGGTGTCAGGTCAGGGGAACCACCTATGGGCCAACAAGGTTTTCAACCTTATCAGCGCACAAAGTTTAATCCGACCTTCTCCCCAGGTTCCTATCCCCACGGGGGCGCCCCTCAAGCATTTCAGTCACAACACATGACGTCGTGGCTTGCCCAGGCCTATGCACCATGGCTTCAACATCAAGCTTCACTATCCCCCCAATTTGGGGGGTTTGGCGGTCGGACCATCGGGGTTTTTTGGAATGCGCGCTTCCCTAGTTTTCCTAGTCCTCCTCCTCAGTGTGGCCTGCCTCACTCTGATGCCGTGGGTGCCGAGGGCACCCCTCGCCAGGGTACGCATGAAGGAGCCAACGCAGAAGCCGTTGATAGACCTGAAGATGGAGTGACAATTGTAGCACATGCTGCTAGCAGCAGCCACCAGCTCTGACCGAGATCCTCCACTATGGGCAAATAGCGTAGATTGAGCTATGACTCAACTACTGGTCTGGGCACTGATGGGGAGAAATCTGATTCTTCTCTTCCACGCTCGAAGGATTCCTAGAATCAGTTTGTGGATGTTGGGACCTCTGGCTGCAAGACTACACGCAGAAGGGCTCCAGCCGCCTTGGCACGGGGTCATATCCAAGATGTAAACAAGCGTGTCTTACCTCTTTTCTACACAATCGCTCGCCACAACACATGGGTGGTTGCCTGGATAGCTCCAGATGGTCACCTCACATTTGTAAGTATGGCGTGCCCCAAACAGCCTATGCCCTCAGCTATGGTCTCCCTTATTCGATCGGCAATCAACGATCAATTTCTATTTCGTTTGATTATGGAACTGTCGAAGCCTCGTCTTATTAAGGATAGCCCTAATGGCAATGGAAAGAAGGTAATCTTCCACCTTCCTATCATGGATGCCAGATTCGCTCCTGGTCAACTTGAAAAGCTACAGCTAGAAGGGCTCCGCCTTATCCCTCTCTCATGGCTCACTGACGGTAATAAAAGTGAATCATCACGCATCAGGCCCCCCCCTTGGCGTCGGCCAATTTCTGTGTGAGGTGGATGATCGCTTGCTGACTGATAAGAAACTAAACTCGATGTTTGTCCGCTGAAAGCATGTTTGTTAGACCCTCAGGGGAGATCCTATCCACGAGGTAACAATTCTCGATCTTCCCCGCAAATCCAAAGCACCAGGGCCACGGGCAGAAATGGGCAGGCTTCGGCTTGCCACATGGAATGTCAAGGGATTAGGAGACACAACAGGCAAGCACAAGAGGGATAGGTTAAAATCTTGGTTATTTAACAACAACATCCAGATTGCGTGCATTTAAGAGACTAAGCTCGGAGAGGATAAGATACCCACATTGGGAACTTGGTGGAACGGTCCGCAATTGTGGTCCCCAGTTGTCGGAACGAAGGAGGGTGTTGCTCTGTTGATCCATCGTAATACAAAATTAGAGATTATTGATTTTTATGTGGATCTTTGGGGTCGTTGGGCTATGAAACACCCGCGGATGCGTCCGCGTGGTCGAGCTCAGAGGGCGGCCACATTCATGTCCGCAGCCGCGGTTGGCCTCGGCCACGCTGCGGACATGAATTTACAAGATTTTTCTTGAAAAAAAAATAATGGGTAAAAATATATATATATGGGGTTGTAGGGATTTTCAAGCCCTACAACCCCATATTTTTCTTTTTGGAAACACATCAATTCTTAGAATTATAAAAAATAAAAAACAGAAAAGGTGGAGAAGAGAAATTGAAAAATAAATTTAAAAAAAAAGTTCTTTTGGGGGGGGGGATTTTCGGTTGGCAGTTCTTAGTATTCTTCGTTTTTAGGGTTTTTTTTTTTTAATAAAGAAACAATGAAGGAATGGGAAAATATATATATATATATTTTTTTTTCGGGGCGTATTAGTATTTGTGTGTGAACGTGTGTGAACATGTGTGTGTGTGTGTGTGTGTGTGAGTGTGTGTGTGTGTGTGCGCGCGTGTTTGTGTGTGTGTGTGTGTGTGTGCCCGCGCGTTTGTGTGTGTGTATGTGTGTGTGTGTGTGTGTGTGTGTGTGTGTGTGTGTGTGTGTGTGTGTGTGTGTGTGTGTGTGTGTGTGTGTGTG
>BFEA01000212.1:121738-138698 GCA_003427395.1 Chara braunii | reverse complement strand
AAAAAAAGCAAAAACGAATGAATCTTCGGCTAGAACATGGAAATATACAATACTATTTGTGTGTGTGTGTGCGCACGTGTGGGGGGTGGGGGGGCGACCCCGCCCCCACCAATCAATCAACGGAAAAAAAAACGCGGTGTTTTTTTTTTTTTTTTTCAAATTCCTTCGATCACAGCCAAACCCCCCCAAAAAACAATTGTCCGCGTGGACCTCTCCGCAGTCGCGGACTTCGCCACGCTTGGCTGCCTCCGAGGGGTATTCGTAGCCGCTGGGCATGGCTGAAATTCTGGTTCAATGGCAAGATCTAGGTTACTGTATTTGTTTATTCGCAGGTAGAAGTCTATGCTCGCACGAACTTCTTCTCGGATTTATTGAATGTTATCCCAGAAGGCGAGTGCCTAGTTGACACGGGCGTTTCATTAAACCTGACCAAACCTGGCAGGCCTTCAAAGGACAACGTCCCATCCTGACGCGAACGGCTTCACATCGTTTTCCCACAACCAGGATCTACATGGTACAATTGAACGTGGATTGGACTATTTTCTCATTTCTTCAACTTTGTGGGATTCAGTTGATTATATCTCTAAAATATCATAACCTGTACACCTGTGTTTATTCACATCGGTAAAAGCCTTTTTCGATTCAACATGGAGAACCTAAGCATACCTAGTCTTGTGGATTGGATGAAGAAATTTTGGAAAGATTGGAACAGTGCTCGCCCTTCATTTGGATCTATGGCTGAATGGTGGAATGCTGGTTCGAAAATGTTTTCGAATCTAATGAACATTTTCTCACGCATTATCGCTTATGATCGTAATAAGGACGAAGCCCTACTTAGGAAGCGGATTGAGTATTATGAAGCCCGCATGCTAGAACATCATGCTAGTGGGACAATCTGCAATGCCAAGTGTCTGAAATCTGGGTGGAACTCTTACGAATAAAAGGCATAGTGGTTTATCATCGTATGACGAAAAGTTGCTTCAAAAACTACTCACTCATCGGTCCTCAGCTCGTATGAAGGAACCAAAACATCCTTTCGATGTGAATGCTTCTCGGGCCAAGGAATTGTTGCTACTCTGTGAATACGCATCGCATTATTATGGTGATATCCTGACGTCCCGTCTGCAAGGGGCACAAATTAGCTTTGATCTGCACCGTGATTCATCCCATTGGGATAATACCATTGTTACCAACCGGATGTCTGGATCCCGATCCAAACAGTCCGGTGTCCAGTGTCCGATGTCCGGGTCCGATGTCCGGTTCGGAGGGTCCGGTTGCAACCCGATTTCAAAAAATTAAAAATTTCTTTTTGGGGTTCCCAGGCCGTTTACTCGGGCCTGGGGTACGCCGAAAAAATAATGGTGATATTTTTTTAGAACCGGTACCCCAACCGGACAGGCCCTAAAAGGGACCTTTGTGTGATAACATTGGCACACGAGTTCACTGGTTTGCTCTTATTTGGACGGAATCTTGGTGCAATTGAGCTCTCTTCTTGGTACATGACTATCTGTGCTTCTGCATGATTTTGCAACTTGATTTTTGTCTATTGCTCTCACTCATATTCCTTGCATTTTTGTGACGTGGGAGGGTCTGACCGATGGGAGGGGCGACCAAGGATGGGAAGGCGATGAAGGATGGAAGGGAGATGACGAATGGGAGGGGCGAGCAGGGATGGGTGGGCAATGATGAATGGGAGGGCGTTGAAGGATGGGAAGGTGATGAAGGATGGGAGGGAGATGAAGGATGTGAGGGGCGAGCAAGGATGGGAGGGCGATGACGCCAGACAGAGATGAGCGACATTGGATATTGTGTTGGTAGGGCCTCAGGGCAAACCTCTTCTCTGACATTGGCACACCGGTTCACTGCTTTTGTCTTATTTGGATGGAATCTTGGTGCATTTAAGCTTTGTGCTTGTTTTTGTTTGTTTGTTTGTTTAGTTGTTTGTTGTTGTTGTTGTTGTTGTTGTTGTTGTTGTCGTTTTTTTTATCCAGACAACCGCACACTGACACAGCAAACCGGACTGTCTGGTTCCGGATGTCTGGATGTCCCGTTTCATGTCCGATTACCCGAACGTCCGGTTTGATCCAGACACGGCTCCGGTGTCCGTGTTCAGTTGTCCGAGTCCGAGGCAACTATGGATAATACTCGGGTACGTTTATCCCAATCAGGAAAATTGGATCTTGACCGCCCGGTCACCAACCTTGAGGCCTACATAGCCCTGAAATCTATATCTAAAGGTAAAGCTCCAAGGGATGACGGTCTCCCGGTAGAACTTTTCCTTGTTTAATGGGAAGTGCTCGGTGGCGGGTTGGTGCAAATTTATAACGAAATCGGGTTGGTGCAAATTTATAACGAAATCCTCGTAGGGGGTAAACTGGCAGCAAATATGTGCAACGGCATTATATCAATCCTTTAAAGTTCTGGCGAGGCAATTAGACCGGTATTTACCAGATTTGGTCCATTCGGACCAAGCTGCCTTCATTCAGGGACGCTCGATCTTTAACAATATAGTCACTGCGATTGAAAGTCTAGAAATAATTCAAAACTGTCAACTAGATATTGCAATGTTACTTTTGGATCTAGAGAAGGGGTACGACCGGGTCAATTGGTCGTACGTCCTGACTACCCTGCACGTAATGTTGTTTGGACAGAACTTATGCAAATGGGCCATAGTACTATATACCATGTCCACTGCCACTGTGATGATCAACGATGGCGCTTCGAAAGAATTCTCGCTCACCCGTTCCCTACGCCAGGGTTGTCTGTTAGCCCCACTCCTGTTTGTCATTCAGATGGGAGAATGTTTTGAATAACATTTGTGCCCACCCCCTTACAGGACGTCTGTCGACTGGCCCTACTCCACTTAAGCTGAAAGCTCTCGCTGATGATGTCTTCGCCATTTCGCAAAACTCACCTCAATCCTTAAGGGCATTGAAACACTGTCTGGACGCGCATGCCTCCCTTTCAAAAAAAGTTGTCATTAATTGGCATAAGTCGGTGTTCTTCCAACCAGCCTGTTTCTCCCTCGTAGTCCAATGGGGAATGACACGAATAGACGAGGATTGATCAAAGCGCTTCTTGGGAGTACAAATTGCCTTATGTTCTGCAGCAGCGGATCAAGATAACATCCTCCGCCAGAAATCGCTTCAGCGAATCACCTCCTGGGGCAGAGCCCCTCACCTATCCCTCTTTGGTAGGGCCATGGTGATCAATGCGGCGCTTTTTGCCCTCTTATGCTTTGTGGGGAAAGTGAGGGGCTTTGGCCCGATTCTTTATTCTGAGGTCGTTGCACTTACGCCCGGTTTATATGGAAACCATATGCAGATGAGGGGGATTCCATCTCCAAAGTTGCAAGGGAAATGACATGCACTCCAGGATCGGAGGTTGGCCTGGGATTGTTGGACCCTGAGAGAGAAAATTCCGCAATACTGATTGCGTTGGTAATAAAAGCCAATCTCGCCCAAAGCCCACATCACTAGGTCTTATTAGCGGAACAGATCCTCTCACAAGAATGGAATTTAGCCAGACCAAGAGATGTCTCCACATGCTTATTTCTTCGTTCATTCCTAAATAGAAGGATCAATTCTCCATTTTGGCATGCAATCATCAAGGCTTGGAAGAAAGTCCTACCAACGGTTTGGAAAGAGCCAGTCACAAAATCGAAAGTTTTGCTGCAACCCCTATTCGAGAACCGGAAGATCACCTTGCCCAAAGGCTTGTGGTTCAACGCTGACACGGTGATTAGAATTGAAAATCTATGGGATGATCTCATCGATGATTGGAAACAGGACTCCTCTCTTAGAACAGTATTGGGGAAGGTTAGACAGCTACAGATGAAAAAACGGTCTCTTATTGTTGCGATACCAAGGGATGGAAAGAACTGCTCTTCTCAGAGACCCTAGACCCCCTGGTACGTAATATACCTCAGAGCCTGCCTCCCTCTCAATCTGGCATCTTACCGAACATCTGCACGATGGCAAACGCGTCCTTCAAGCCTACTCTATACTCCCTTCTCAAACTCTGCTCAAAGATGAAGATAACCCACAACCTCAACAGGGTCTTCCTATCTCTCAAGTCCGAGTTCGTTTGTCTGTAGTGGGGGCATCTGAACCAGAATACAATGTATTCGGTCTTGGGCAATCCATCCTCTTGTTGAAGTTGGATCCTTATCAATGGGAATGGATTGTTTCAGGTCGCAGTGGCAATTATCCTAATCTTACGGAGTACTCGTTGAAATTGGGATATTCATTACTGAAACCGCTAAAATGGCCCTTGATCTCATTGGTTGCAACTGCTAGAGGTGGACTTGGAGATGGATCCGGCTCAGATTGATTCTACACTATGTTCATGCTAGGAGCCGCTGAAACTCATCCCGTGGGTCTAATTTGAAGCTAATCTTATGCGTCAACACCCATTTCCTCTCGTGAGGTCATCTAGGCGCTTGCACGATCTGGTTGAAGTGAGCCAAAATATATGGTGTAAACATGGGGAGCGAAAGTAAGCAGCCTGCTCGGCCCAGAGTATCTTCCTGCCAAGACAAACCTCTCAAAGTACTACGACTCCCAAGGATGAAGAGAAGCCGACCATGTTTCTACCAAGCCTTCTAGAGGTAACCTCTTTTCTCTAACTGCGGAGGGGTGGTTCTTACCTGACTTGTCCCTATTTATTGAGGCTATTAGTAGTGAAGTTAGATTAGGTTATCTATTTTTTATGTCTTACTGCTGATTGGAGTACCTTGTTTTGATTGTATTGTTTTTTGACGGCCTGTCCCGTCCACCATCATGGTAGACCAAGTAAACCTTGAACCTGCCCCATCGTTGGTGCAAACGAAAAAAGGGTATTCTCACGGACTGCTATAATGAGGGATTACTCCCAGAAAAGCTCGTATCGGACCAGGTGGAGGTTTGGGAGGATTTTGTTCGGGTTGTAATAAACCCCTAGCTTTATGCGATTCAAGAAGAGTGGTTGATCGAAAATGTTGTGTTAGTTTCCTTCGGAACGACTCCAAATCTCTATCGGTAAAAGTTAAAATTTGACTGCTCGTATGTACGGAAGCAGGTGGGCAAAGAGTGGAGCAATTGATGCGCCTCTTAAGAGGGGAGTCTTTCATAACGAAGGGTATAACTTGATAACCTATGTTGCTTCTTCCAGGGCCATTGCCAAATGGATGTCAAGGAAAACAAAGGACACTATTGAGTTAGATGGCAAAACTTATAAAGTTTCCTTTCGTCCATGGATGTCTTAAAATGAGTTATTCAAACGGAGGGAAGCTCATATGTATGTCCCAATGGCTGCTCTGCCCTATGTGGTTGCGGCAGTCAAAGGAGCCTTCGGCGAGATTCTGAAAAAACATGAAACATATATCGAATCAACATCACCCGAATTAACGAATATTCGGTTTGATTTGGAGTCGGGAGCCCCGATTCATTATAAGCCCTACCTAACAATTGACATGAAGAAGGGCGGATATGTTGAGATCGAGGTGGTCCACGCCCAGACACCTTGGTGTCGGGTATGCAGACAGCATTTTCATTCAGAAGAGGACGACTCATGCCCGACAAAAAAGAACTCAAATCCTGGAAAAGATGGTCCTGCGGATAAAAGCAAGAAGAATGAAACCAGTAAAAAGGAATCTGACCTCGGGGGAAAAGGGATCGAAAGGGAAAAGGGCAGAGGATCAGAAGAGAGAAACCCAAGACAAGGAAAGAGAAGGAGAAGGAGAAGGGGGGGGGCGGGGGGGAGAACCTTTTAGACCTGACGACGAAATGAAGGACGTTGGCGATGAGGAGGAGAAACAGAAAGTGGATGACACAGAAAACCAGGCGGGGAAGGAGAAGGAGCGGGAGTTATCTCAAAAGAGTAAGGACGTCGGGAAACCCATCCCCCCGTCCTACAAAGATGTGTTACGCAGCCAAGCCCCAAAGGCCAAAATCAAGAAGAACGCTACCAAAAAAAAGACAAGTGGCAAATTGGAAACGAAAAAGCAGTGGAGGCGTAACAACAAGGGAAAAGAAGTGCATGGAAATGAGAGGAACACTGTCCAGTTGGTAGGGACTGAAGAAATGTAGGGTTTAGGGTCAAAAGAGGAGAAAGAGAAACAGATGGAGGTGAACAAGGTGAAGGAGGAAAGAGATGAGGAGGGGGGGGGGGGKGCTTCCCTTATTTTCAACCAGCGTACCTATTTCTTCTGCTAGTAAGGGAAGTACCCCCCCCCTCCCTGAGTCCCAACAAGGATTTCAGGAAGGAGGCTCCCTCTCACCAAGAATAGAGGATAAGACTTTTGGCCCCAAGACATCAGGAGAAACAGGTGGAGCGGTGGAGACATTGACCCACATGCTCATAGGCAAGCCTATGCTCAGTCTACAATAACGAAGTCTTTGGTGAGTCTTTGTCCGACGATGATAAAGAAATTAACTGTAAATTGAGAATGAATTTGTTGGTCATCAATAATAAAAGGTGTTACTCCCAACCGAGGATGTCATAGCTATGGAACCATCAAAAGGGGAAGAGGAGGAGGAGGAGGAGGATCCAGCACAAGAACTTTTTCCCCCAACTGCAGGGAGGTTCGATGATCCTGATGAAATAGGAGAGTCAAAAGGAATAATGTATCTGCAGGAAGGAAATCCTGGGGATAGGTCCCTCCCCTTTATTTTCTCCGTTTCGGCATTCATACCTAAGGAAAACCAAAACCAACCCTTCTTAACCACCCCACAAACCACCTCATTGGTGAAACGCCCCAAAATTGATGGTCTGAAACCTCATGCCAGAGGGTGTGCCGACAAAATCGAAGTATCGCATGGAGCTCCCCCTTGAAACGAGGGCGACCTCAGATCACTCGCCCAGCCCGACGATCCCTTGCCATGGCTGCCCCAGTGCGAACACTAAAAAGAGGAGTGAAGGCCAAGAGCCAGATTCTTGATTATCTTGTTCCTTTGATTTGTTCGCACGATGACCAGAGACCGAGATTTCTACTGGTCATGGGAAAGGATGAGACCTTAATCCTCCCGCCCATTTTTCTGTGAAGTTCCCCCTCTCCAGTGATGATTTGCAACCTAATAAAGATCCAATTATTGCAGAACTTGGGAGAGGCCGGAATCCTTCGAGAGTCGAAGATGGCACGTCACCTGGTGGACACAACAGAAGGTGCGAAGGTAAGTCTCAAACTGATTTTCCTGGATCTTGCCCACATAACGGACAATAACGCCAAGTGGGATGATCTGAGAATATACTGGTTGAGCTTACTCACCTTGTTACCCCACAATCTGACACTCTCCAAGACATCAGGCTCTTGACAGGCCTGACAGCACATGTGGTGGCAGACTGGCTGGTTCAGTCTGACAATTGCTCAATCCTAATGGTTGATGCCTTTGCTGAAACTCTCCTAGAATGGAGAACCGAAAAAAATGTAAATTCCTCAGTTGGGGAGTTTATGGCAGCAGAGCAAATTTCACCAACTAATGGGAAAAGAAGTGAGAACCGCATCCAAGAATTGAGCGGACCAGCAAACAAGAATGGTTCTACCTAGTAGAATCAGGCTTGCAAGTTGGAATGTTCGAGGATCAAGGGATCTCAATGATACCTATAAATGACAAAGATTGTCAGATTGGATGTTTTCTCAAAAAGTACAAATATTAGGCCTGCAAGAAACAAAGATTGGACCAGAAATATTAAATGAAATTATAAATTTTGTGTGTGGGGGGGGGAGGGGGCAAATTTGGTCCCCAGCAGTGGGGACTCAAGGGGGCGTGGCCATCCTACTGGACAAGAACCTAGAAAAAAAGATCATCGACTCTCGCACTGATATTGAAGGACAATGGGCCTGGATGAAATTAGCCGTGGCTGATGAAGATCGGGCAATGGTCTTGATTTACACCCCGGTGGACTATGCAACTAGGATCGTTTTTTTTGCTGATCTACAGAAAATAATACCGGACACAAAAATCTAATTATGTTGGGCGACCGGAACTGTAGCATGAACCACGGATTAGATTCTCCAAATGTTTTTGCCGTGAGAAATGATGCCTTGCTTTTGTCCTCCTTCATAGAATCCCAAAACCTCATTGATATTTACATAACTCTTAATCAGAGAAAGCACCACAGCCAAAAAGGCGGCTGGATTTCATCCTAGCTAAGGGTGACCCGTGGCACCGTTGTACGTGGGTGAACGTCTTGATTGCATCTATGTCGGACCACTACCCTGTGGTTATGGAGGTCATTTGAAAAGAGGTAGTGGAAAGACACAGGCCCTCATTTAGACTGAACGTGTCAATTCTTAAAAATCCTAGGATCCCCCGATGGATTGAAGCTCACATGAAAGATTGGCAATTAGCAAAATACCTTTTTGCTAACCTGGAGGACAGGGTGGACGCGGGCATAGGTATTCTGCAGTCGACAATGATAAAACTTTCCCGTATGAAAGCTGCCTCACACAACTGGATAGAAAAACAATTAGTGAAAATTATAAAACAGGCCGAGACTTATGCAGGCATAGATCCGTATATTGAATATCATTGGTCAACGAAAAGACTCAAGGCACTACAAGAACAAGAGGAGATGGAAATACGTAAACAGGCCGAATGGCAAGAGTGGTTAAAGATTAAGGGAATCCTGAGGGATAACAAAATGACCAAAGAGACCTTTAGAGCTCTGTTGTTGCGCAAGGCGAAACTGGTGATGAGAGAACCTAATCACCCATTCGCATTGGATGCCAATCTAGCCACAACAACCAAGAACCTATGTGCCTATGCTATGGAATACTTTAAGGACATTGTCTCCACGCGTACGCCTTATGATTCCTTTAACACAAATCTGACGGAGCAGCATTCCTTTTGGGATTGCTCCTCCAATCAAATGTCCCCTGCTATGAGACTCTTGTTAGCTGGCCACATCACATTAGAAGAGGCCACTCGGGCAGCTCGCCAAATGGCGAAGGGCAAATGCCCGGGCCCAAATGGTCTTCCGATTGAATTCTTCCTTTGGGCATGGGGCTCATTCGACCAGTTTTTTTGCGACATCTACAACGAAACATTAGAAACAGGCACCCTTCCAAAAGGGATGGTTAAACCACTAGTACCTCTGAGCCTGTTTTTGCCGACCCTGATTTTCACTGCTCTCCGAGTTTTGTCGAGCCTGGGTCCCACTCACTCCATTTCTTTATGGTACTCTCACGGAAAGAAAAAAAAAAAAAAAAAGTTGCGGCTGTGAAAACTCACAAAACAAGAAAACGAAACAAAGCTCTGGGCGTGATTGTAGCAGTATACATTCTCGGAAGTGTTAGTGTGAGTGTGCCCTCAGTGAGGGCATCTCAGCCCCGTGGCCAGGTTGTCATAATCCAAAAACTCAAAAAAAAAAAAAAAGACAGGAATACGGATTCGGCCGTGAAAATGGCAAGATACATTCCCGTAAGTGCCAGTGTGATCAAGGTTACAATCCTCTGAGGGAACACAGCTCGAGCAGATCATGGACTCGGGTTATCAAATTCCGAAAAAAAAAAACAAGAAAAAAAAAATGAAAACACGGATTCGGCCTTGAAAACGGTTGGATACATCAAGGTTACAATCATCTGAGGAAACACAGCTAGAGCAGATCACGGATTCCGCCCTACCTCGTTGGCAGGGGACACATAACAAACAAAAGAGAAAAAAAAAAAAGAAAACAACAAGTTTCAGAATGTGACCATCTTTGTTGTAAGATGCATTCAAGACTGTAGCACGGCCTCCTAGACTACCCTGCCCGACATCATTGCAGTACAAAGGCCTTTTTTCTTTTTCCTTTTTCTTTCATGCACGGGCAAAAGAAAACTACGATTTTTATGACAATGCCGACCCTGTGTCCGAACCCCGAAAACTTCGGGTACTGGCCAGGACAACTTAATTTCCCAACACTGGCGGAGGTACAAGTGGTTTAAAGGAATGATCTCGCTATTTTATATAATACAAGAGATAAGCGTGAAATACGAAATTGGTGTCCATCTCGGTCCTTAATGTATCATATAAGTTGCTGGCAAAAATCTTAGCTACAGTACAAGCGCTCGAGATCATAGGCAAAGAAGAGAGAGAAGTTGCTATACTCATGTTGCACATGGAAAAAGCCTACGATAAAGTAGGTTGGGCTTTCGTGAATACCTCTTTAATCAACATGGGTTTTGGTGACCAATTTCGAACCTGGGTCAAAGCCATGTGTTCGAATGCTACTGCAACTCTCCTAGTTAATGGACTGCAATCTGAAGAGTTCATGCTTTCCCGATCCCTGAGGCAAGGGTGCCCTCTTGCACCTCTCATCTTTGTGTTACAACTAGAAATTTTATTAGCCAATATAAGATCTAATCCTCAAATTGTGGGTCTTCGCGTGTCCCCTACCCTTCATTGGAAGCGGCGGGCCATGGCGGATGACCTGACAATTGCCTGTGATAACTCTGTTACTAGTTTTAGTGAGCTCAGGAAAACCCTAGATGAGTACTACTACTTGTCTGTAGCCTCAAGTAACGGGATAACTCAGTTTTCTTCCTCCCCCCCTCTTTCGAGATTTGTGTGGATTGGAGTATCCGTCGTATTCCAACGAACTCCTCTGAAAGGTTTTTGGGTTGCAAGTCTCTTTTTCAGATTGTTGCAGGGTCCAAAACAACATTCTGGCAGACAAGGTGGTGGCACGCATTGCTGGTTGGGAACATCACACTCGCCTCTCCCTGTTCGGGCGGGCATTGGTATTATGGTTGCCCTTGTCCATCCATGCATTGGGAGTTGAAGCTTACAAAAAGATCAAGTTTGAAGCTCCCAGGTACCAATGGAAACCAAAAGCCTCAAAGGATCACTAGGGATCTTAGACACCCTGCAACAGAACACAGCTCTCTTGGCCAAATGGCCTGTACAGGCAATGATGGAAGCCAGGTCAAAGATCTCAATGGACTTAGCAGAGTATATTTTGGGGACACAATCGGAACTTCAGGACCACTCCAAAGTCTGGGTATGCATGCTATTGTCGTCTTTTTGTAACCGTAGACCCAGCTCGAAGACTTGGAGGAGCATACTGGGGGCATGGACCTGTGAACGCCTTCCCCCAAACTCCAAACAGGAAGTTTTAAACCAAATATTATTCGAGAATCCATTCATCATAGGCCCACATGGTTGTTGATTCTTAGTCGCGGAGGTGGCGGGTAATTTTGGGCTCAACTAGATAAAGAAAGGACTGCTACAGCTGAGAGATGTTTGGGACCATGCTCGCTCACGATTCTTGGATTTAGCCCAGCTATGTAGGCAGTTGGCACGGTTACATAATGTGGAACACTACGCGGACCTTATAAAGGCGATCCCTAGTGCATGGACAACGCTGCTACAGCGGGGTGGAACATGCTGCAGATACGTGGCTCCGATCATATGGTCACCCGGACCAAATATTGCAGGTCCTTGGCCCGAACTTAGTTGGAGGATTCAGAGTTCAGAGATGGACCATGCGTGTGGGTTCTGCTGCCTCTGGTAAGCTCACCTTGGTTAATGAAGATGAACAGATCAACAATACCAGTGATATGGTCAAAGTGAGAGTTCACTGTCGGACATCCAAAGGGAAGACAGTTGTCACTTTACTACAAGATTCGGGCAATTTTAGAGTTGAACCGTTGCTCTTCAGATGGAAGGAACAAGGGGGGCATGAGAGCTTTACTCCCTTGCATCACTACCGCCCGAATGTGGGAGTTCGACTCTAACAGCCTCGCTTGAAGAAAAAGGCGACAGTCCCGACAGTGGATCGAACGAAGGCATAGCAATTAGTGGGAGTTACCGAACAACGATTGTGTAATTTTTAGAAGGCACTCACGGGAGAGCGGTCGGCAGCGCTCTTCTAATCACAGCGCTCCGAAGAGGATGCTACCCCCTCCACCCGAGGCGCAGCAACTGCGTGCCCGTGAAATGCGGACAGAGAAGGCTGCCGTCATCGATCTTGGCGGCGATGATGACGAGCCCTTGGAAAAACGTCGCCTGCGCACTCATACAACAGCAACCCCACCGTCGGCGGTGGTGGCACGCGCTGCGGTAGACGAAAGGTCAGTCACGGGTACACTACCCGCCACACCGTCTCAGCCACGTAAGTGCAACCCGGGTGATGACGGAGGGGGGAAGTCGTGGCAGACACGCGCGAAGTTGGGGGCGAGCCGGCAGGTGCTGCGGGTGCGGGTGCTTCAGGCACTGTGGCCCCCGTTGCGACGGCGAGAGAGGAGGCAACAGTTGTGGCGACTGCGAGAGAGGATGCGCGTGGCGAGAAGAGAACCGATCGCGAGGGCGGCGAGCCCAGTTCAAGTCGGGTACGTAGGGGAGTGATGACGAAAGACCTCATCAATCGTGTCGTCCTTTGGGTTGATGACAAAGCTTTCTAGACAACGGGGGAGGGGCGACGACTTTACAACATCGTCCACGAAACGAGACAGTACTTTGTCGCCATCGCCAGCGGACTTCCACCGCCTGCCGTCCCTCGGAGCGTCGTACTGCCCAAATCCAGCACGAGGGTAGCAAGGATCGCCGGCCAATCACAGCTGCAGAAAGCGATCTCCCGTGCGGCGGCAATGGAGAACATTGCTCTGCGCATCTTGCACGGCTGGGTATTCAAGTCGGGGAACCGCCCAAAGGGGATACAATGTGGCTTTCAAGTACTCGCTGGAGTCCGTAGTGACGGACATTGCGCGTGCTATGTGGTACGGCGAGGAGTGGTGCAACGTCATCAGTCCAGCGGTTTGCGCGCACACGATAGATCTGTCCATGGACTTGCCACTGTGGTTCGTCGGCGCCAACATCGAGGATAGACCGGACGACGACGACATGGCGGCGCACCAGGAGTCCACCGTAATCTGCGTCGTGCATGCGTTCCGCGCGGCGGTGCAAATGGGTGCGCTCATCGACAGCGATTTCATTGCGAAGAAGCTAGATTGGTTGGGTTCAGGCCCCCCCGATGATAACAACAACGACGACGAAAAAGATGACGCGTAGGGGGGGGTGCTTCTGTGAACGCGGGCGAGTGTACACGTGGCTGGTCGTGATGGGCTTCACTATGGTTGGACCGTTGTGAAGTGCGCACCTGTTTAGTGTGTCGGTCAAAGGGATTCGTCAGAATCATCGTCGATTGCGTAGATGTTTAGCACGTCGGTTGTGGCTCAACGACGGGTAGATTGATTTCAATCGTGTATTTTGCGTTTAGTGCAGCTGTTTAGTGTGTCACTCGTCGGAGTCGACGACGAGTTTATTGAATTCATTCCTGCATTGTGTTTTTATCATCGCAGTTCGCTGTGCAAGAACTTCATAGCGCTTTTAGCACACCCTTTCTTTTTGTCATGTGTCTGTTGTTCTCGTCTCTTCGGTGCAATGATTTAAAGATGATTGCCTCCTATGCATGCACACAATTCATGTTTACCTCTCTCTGATTTTTTTTTTCTTCGTTAACTGACGTTATGCAGCTTTCATCAATGATTTCAACAGCCATGTTCGACGTCCCACCACACCACGACACGAAAACATTCCTCACAAACGCATTGAATAGACAAAGAAAAAAAAAAAAAAAGGCACACAAAATTTAAAAAAAACGAACTTCCCACCACACAAAAGCATTCAAGACAAACGATTTGAAGACACAAAAAAAAAAAACAATTTTGGGAGACACAAAAAAAAAGGTTCTTCCAATATTAAACGTTCGCACAACTGTACGAACCACGCAACCGTCCACACGATGAAAACAACAAAGGAACTCATCCGCGGCAACCATGCCGCCATTCAATCGACCCAGCAACTACGCGCACCACGACCGTGGACACGGGCCACGACAAAATTCCACCCGCCTACCGATCGCACCAACCCACATCCTCCCACCTCCCCCCGAACCGCCCGCACGGTCCTACATCAGAGCTAGGCGGTTTCAAAGTGCATCCCGCAACAAGTCCCTGTCCACGTTCGTGCTCCACCGCCGCCCGCCCGCGCCGTTCCCCACAATGCCCAAGTCTACCCTGCGTCGAACGCCATTCTCATCCACCTCCAACAAAATGTTCTCGTCGAAGTCGATCCCCCCGTCGAGGAGGATGTTGTGGAGAGTGCACACCGCCACGAATTGTTGTGGCAAGGTCTCCAGGTTCGTCTTGTGGGTGCGCAAGAACAGACGCCACATGCACTTCAGTCGCCCGAATGCCCTCTCGACACACCCCCGCGCCACCTTCTGCCGCGTGTCGAAGCGCTCCTCGTCAGGACCTTGGTCGATTCCTCCGTACGGCTGCACGATCCATGGACAGGCAACTGGATAACCGTTGTCGCCTAGCAGGTAACCTCGCGTGACAACACCGTGCGGCAAATTCTTCGGAGGTGCATCGAACAGCTGGCCAGCTTCTGCACGCCTCCATAGCTGGGAATTGTACAGGACACGAACGTCGTGCACACTTCCCGAGTATCCGATGTGGACGTCGAGGATCCGCAGATCCAAATCCACCACCACCTGCGCCTCCACGGAGAACTTCTATTTGCGATCGTAGTAGTTGTCCGAAGGTGCGCCGGCGGGCTTGTCAATGTAGATGTGTGTACAGTCGATTGCGCCGAAGCAGTTTGGGAAACCCTTGTCACGGAAAGCGCGCAGAATCTGCGCACGTCTACGGTCCACTGGCCACTTTATCGCGTCGAGGTATGCCTACAACAGCGCCGAAGTGACGTCGTGGACGGCCTGCAGTCCAGTTGCCCTCTCGATGCCAAAGGCTGACGTGCCGCTCTCGTACGTCACTGCTGACGCCCACCTGTACAACGCGAAAGCGATCACGTGCTCCACTGGCAATGGCATCCTATAGTGCGTGACCTTCTCCACGTACGCGACGCATGCGGCAACGATCTGCCTGAACATGGCCATCGACATGCGCAACTTCTGGCAGTAGTACTCGTTCGTCGCGTCATCACAGAGGCGGAGGTCCTCCCATGTTCCGCCAGTCCGTCGTCTAATCCACCAACGCGGGGTCTGCCGTGGGAAAACGCTAGACGACAGCGCGGCACACAAGTGGACGACTGCCTCACACCTGGCCACGCAATCCGGCGCTTTGACGATGCTCCGCAACAGCGCTCTTCGTTTATGGAGCTGCGTCAGCATGTCGCGTGAGGACGACGACATACCGCTCATCGTGTTGACGACAACGGCAGTCAACGCCATCGCCACCGCGTCGATCTCTTCTTCGCGTAGACCGTGCCCGCAGCCGCGAACGTCCATCTCTGAAACCTGCCACAGCCGCCAAAGACACGCCCGCTGCTCAGGAGGCCACGCACGCCGGAGCCGAAGATGCGCCCGCTGCTGTACGCCGCCACAGGAGATGACGTACGCTGAAGCCGAAGACGAGCCCGCTGCTCTACACTTCCACAGGACACCACGCACGGCGGAGGTGAAGATGCACCTTGCAGGAAGATGCGCCCGGTGGTCACAACTTGCGTGGACTCGGAAGATGGATACCCACGCAGAACGGTTCGCCAGCGCCGTCTTTTGTACGTCACACGCATCGCCTGGCCGTCCTCCGCCCCATCACCCTGCGTCCACGAAAATTCGAATTTGAATTTTTGAAGGTCGGGGTGACCGCGTTTTTCACCGACCCTTCCTCACCCGCCCAAGGACCTCCGCAGTGTGTACCACAGACACCACCCAGGAATGGACGGACATCGGCGACGCGGCTGCGCATACGCATATGAAAACCGGCCGCGGGAGCCCTTTTAGGACGAATCCTAAAAGATGATTTTTAGGATTGCGTGTGACGACGCCGCACGAAATCCTAAAAAACCTTTAGGACTCGTCCTAAAAAATTTAGGATTCTTTTAGGAGTGTCTAACGAGACCCAAAGAGTGGTCGAATAAGCAAATAGAGGTACCTTTTCTCTCCTGTTGCGCCGCTCCATCCAAGCTGACTGGAGATGCAAAGTGTCAAAAGAAAATCCCCACACCATGGCATCCAATGGTTTAGGTCTACCTGGTGCCTGGGCAACTCACTGGCAACAATTAATACTGAGTGTCGACTACAATTAGATTAATGGGTCCTAATATAAGAAGGAGGTTTACCAACCTGGACTGCTCGGTTGCTGGTTCGGTCGCAGGAGACAGGCAGGAGGTAGTCATTGGAAGGAGCGTCAACTGTACTATGGGATCTCTCTAGGATCTCTCTCCACCGTTTGTAGGTGGACAATTAGGCATATAGGCTGTAGCTTATAATTTGGTCGAACTTTGCATTTTTTTGGCTCTGTACTTGAAGCTAGGGATAGTACTTAGGTAGGAGGGTGGGGTTCTTGGTTTTCTTTGGTATTAATTAGATTAGGGCAAGGGTTGGATAGTCTTTTTGTGTACAGGGGGTCTCTTGGTTTGTTTTTGCATTGGTTTGTGTGGCTTTCAGGCCTTGTGGATTCCTTTGTTTCAAGGGTTGGGCTTTCCGTCAGGGCAGCGGTCTTGCATCGGCCATTTCTGCCACTGGACTTTTTCCCAATGCCTGAACCTAAGCTGGGTAGTGGTCCCAGTATTTGTTTTCCGGGTTGTTTGTGGAGGGATTCCCGGCCTCCCTTTTTTCCATATAATGAAAGTGCTTTCTTTGAAAAAAACAAAAACAAATCCACCTACCAGGGCATCGATGAGCCCAAAAGGATGGTCGCGGCCCAGGGAACCGCCCAAAAATAAGGTGCATGCGGTCCAAGACTCAAACTGGTTAAATGGCAGGTCTGGAGTGGCCATGTGCCACCTCCCTCCTTGAAGAGTGGAGCATAGCCGCCGATCTGAAGGGGGAACCGAAGTCCATTGAGGGCGGGCAGGTGGTCGCTGCAAAGCTCCTATGGCAAGTTGTCGCCACTCATCGTGCAATTGGAGCAACACAAGGGGGAGGAGGATCATGCACAATTGGCTTGATCACGATGAATCTCTCTCTCTCTCTCTCTCTCTCTCTCTCTCTCTCTCTCTCTCTCTCTCTCTCTCTCTCTCACACACACACACAC
>BFEA01000212.1:101500-116457 GCA_003427395.1 Chara braunii | reverse complement strand
CTCTCTCTCTCTCTCTCTCTCTCTCTCTCTCTCTCTCTCTCTCTCTCTCTCTCTCTCTCTCTCACACACACACACACACACACGCACACGCACACACACACACGCACACGCACACACACACACTCTACCTCCTTCCCTACCCGCTCTAAATTCCTCTTTCCCCCCTCCCGATCTTCCCCCCAGCAATCCACTTTTCCCCATCCTCTTCTCTCCTTGTCCTGTGCCAGTAGCCTCTCTAGTCCCGACTTTCTCCACGCCTTTCTCTCCTCCTTTGAGATCCACTTCGTGCTCCTGCTCCTCCAATATTCGACGTGGCCCCTGCGGATCTGGAATGTCCTTTCCTCTCTTCCTCTGTCTGTCGCTCTTTCTCTCTCATCGCTCTCTGTCCATCACCTGCATATCCACATTCACCCTATCCCTCTCGCGATTCAGGCCCTTCGTCAAAGTTCTGCTCTCTACCGGTTCCCCCTCCCTCCGCGCTGAGCCCCTCCTGCCTTGCAATCTCTTCTTCCCCACCTTGTCTGGATCTCCCTACACGACCAGCATTCCTCACCCTGTTGCCTTGGCGTTCTATCCCCTGTTCCTACATCCTCACTGTGAGTGGCTGACATTCCGACCTTCTCCTCCTCTCGATCCTACATCTTCATCGGCCCCCTCACAATCCCCTCCCAATCCGCGTTGCCCATCCTTTAGCAAATCGGGTTCTGGACCTACATGCTCCTCCCATTTACTTCAGGACCGTCCTCAACGTCCTCCCCCTGCCACAAACTCCTCAACGTCGGCAAACTTACCTTGCAAGCTTCACACAATCCGGGTGACTTCTTCCTCTGTCGTCGCGATCCTGACCGACCAAATCCTGACCCTCTTCTCCTCCTGATCCCCCATCCTCAACCCCCCCTTTCGTCCTTCTCCTGCTCTCCAAGCCCTCAAGATTTCGATCGCGTCCTACTCCTGCGTGTCTGACCAGGCACTTGCCCTCCCCCTATGTTCCTTCTCCACCTGCCTCTCCGCATTCACGGCATGATCCCGCCTACTCCTTCCGATAGCAGCCGTGCACAAATCCTGTCCCACTTGCAACGTAGCACCCCCACAAACAAAGGAGTTGCAGTGCTAAACGAATGGCCTCATGGAGGGAAGGAGGAGGGAAGTTGTTGGAAGGGGGAGAGGGGGGGGGAGGGGGGGAGGGAGACAGGGTGCACTTTGCCACGCCGGGCGAACCCACCGATTTCACTTTTGGGCCGAGTGTGAACCGAACTCCCCACCTCTTCACACACAAGACCGCTGATAGAGGGCGGGAAGGAGGAGGGAGGGACGGAGGGAGGAGGGAGAGAGGGTGCACTTCACCACGTCGCGAGAACTCACCTATTTCCGTTTTGAGCCGAGTGTGAATGCAACTGTCCACATTTTCGGGCACAACACCGCGAGCACGCAGACACAGACAGACAGAGAGAGAAAGAGAAGAGAAAGAGAAAGAGGCTCGTCGCCACGCCTCGCGAACTCACCTACTTCACTTTTCGGCCAAGTGTGAACGGAACTCTCCACCTCTTCATGCACAGCACCGCTGATAGAAAGAGAGAAAGGGGGGGGAGGGTGGAAGGGAGGGAGGGAGACAAGGTGCACTTCGCCACCCCCCGCGAACTCACCTATTCCGTTTCGGGCCGAGTGTGAATGTCCAAATCTTCAGGCACAACACCGCGGGCCCACAGACATACTGAGTGTGCGTGCGTGTGCGTGTGTTGTGTGTGCGTGTGTGTGCGTGTGTGTGTGTGTGTGTGTGTGTGAGAGAGAGAGAGAGAGAGAGAGGGGAAGGCGGGGGCGGGACGGGGAGAGAGAGACGGGAGAAGAAAACAAAACCTTCCACGGCGAAGGCTGTTTGAACGCAGCCCGACGGCGCGTTCGAGGGCGCGTTCCAACAGCCGTCGCCATATGCCATTGGAGGAGCCACGGCCGTGCCTCACTCGGGAAGGGTTAGGGCCTCGCTCCACTACTCACCAAGTGACCAAAATAAAAATGAATCTTCCAGTAGGACAGAGAAAGATACACCGCCAGATTTGGTCTTTTGTGCGTGTGGTGAGTACTGGAGCGAGGCCCTGGGCAGTTCCGGTTTCGAGTATCCACAGGTCCCTGCCATCCGATCTGAAAATCTCACCGCCACAGCGTCACCACATTGAAAACGACTGGAAAACCCGACTTGGAAAAAGGGGGAAAGAGCAAAGCGAAGCAAAGCGCGGGTTGGGCCCGGACCGACGCGCCTCAGCTGGCGCAAAATAGCGCTCGGACCAGACGCGGTCGGCCGGTAACGGAGGACGTGAGCCGACGCAGGGAATTACCGACGCGATGGCTCCCTGGTAGAGGGCAGAAACCGTCATCGCTTGCTCTGCCACGCGATCATGGCGCTGACCGAGGTGATGGAGGTGCTGTCCGCGGTCACTCGGTATCCGGACCCGACATAAGCAGCAGGAGAAGTACGAGTACGCGCAAGGTTGGCAGCCGAAGTAATGACCAGACATAAATAGGGAAGAGGCAGCGTGTTCCTAGAATAGAAGAACACAAGCACAGAGAAAGGCCAAAGAGGAGTGAACGACGGTACAAAAAAAAAAAAAAAAAAAAAAAAAAGAGTGAAGAGTAGGAACCACAGAGAGAACGGCTGACGTGGAAGAAATCAGGGGAGAGACTCGGTGCCCCCCCCCGCTGCGGATCAACCAATGGATGAAGACGAAGATAGAGTGAGAGAGCTGGAGAGGCTATGTTATGATGAGGGAATACTGCCATCTTCCTTTGACCCAGGGGAAATGACAGTCAACGGGAGAGAAGTCACGTTCAATGTCAACAATCGGATAGATAAAACGAAGGTGGAATGGTTGAAAGAACATACAGTAACGGTGATATTTCGTGAAGCTGCACGATTCTTACCAAAGAGGACGAGTGAGGGCATACGAAGATACACGAACGCAGGACGGAGACTTCGATGTCAGCACGTTCAGGAGAGGGAGGATAAAAGTGGAAGGCCCGAATGTTGTCTCCTACGTGGCGAGAAGCTCGGCAGTAAAACAGTGGCTGCTGACGAAGGGAAGGGACGAGATCACGCTGGGCCAAACCAGATATGTAATGGACTTCAAGCCTTGGCTGACAAAAGCTCAACTACGGGAGCAAAGGAGAAACGAAGAGGAATCGAATTTTTGGGTGATTGCGGTGCAAGTGCCGCTCGATGCAATGTTCTACTTGGAGGCCCAAGTAGCGAAAGCAATTGGACCAGTAATCAACTCACATCCAGCCAAGCAGGACTGACAAAAGCCAGCGCTCATCAACCTAAAGTTCGACTTGGAGCCGTTGGCGAGACCAAATATGAAGGACAAAATCTCCATGGTGACCTTTGAAGGTGATACATTGACGGTGAACCTGGCATCATCAGAGACTCCAAGGTGCAGGAGATGTAGAGCTTTCTTCCACGAGGAGAGCGAGCGTAGGAGAAAAAGACAACCGCAACAGGGCGTTTCGCAAGGAGGGCAAGAAATAAGACAGGAAGCCTCAGCAGCACAACCGCTCTACTCCGGGCCATTGGGCCCAAGACCAAGCCAGTTGGAACCAAGACAGGAGCAATCAAGAGAGCAACCGATGCAAGGTGATGCAAGCAGCTATTACAACGCGGCGTACTCACCAGATGCGATAAGGCGGCAGCAGTATGATTAGTCGAGGCCGCCTCCCATGGGAATGCTAGGGACGTCAACAGGGATGCCGACTACGCCCCCGGGAATGTCGACCAACTTATCGGCGTTCGGCCCGTGGCCAGGCTTAGGAGCGATGAACCATATGATCCCACCAGGAGCGTATGGCATCCCACTTTATTCCCAAGAGGAACAGGGAGGGTACGCTTACAGAGGGCAGATCGGAGGGAACGTTCAAGGAGGAGGGGCGATATATGCAACGGTTGGAGGAGGAGGAACAGCAATGCAGTATGGTTCAGGAGGTCAAGGGTACGGAGCACAGGACGTCAGAGGAGGGAATCATGGCGTAATCCGGAGCCCCAACAGGGAAGCAACGAATGTGAACAAAGGAACAGGAGGCACACCAGGAAAACAGAGGCGGTTACGTCTAGAGGACAGTGCCACCTCGTAACTGCGTGGAATCAGAGGTGAGAAGTCGGGCTCAACCGAGTCCGAGGGATCACAGGGTCGGATTAGGGAGATAATCACACCGGGGACAAAGACAACAAGGATGATTCCGGTGGCGGTAGCGAGAGGCCAACAGGAAGGGATCGAGCCGAAGATCCTCCCACTATTTTGTACGACAATTAGGAACGAGATTTTCTTCATCATCTGGATATCACAGGACGACAGGATGCACCTCTTATCGCTCCAATCACCAGAATCCCCGATGCCAACTGCTATCGCGAATATGGTGAGAACGGTTGTGGTGGACAGACTGCTGTTCCAGTTAATCGTTAACCTCCTAATGCCAAGAATACTAGTGGACAACCCAAAGAATGGCAAGAAGATCAAGTTCTTCGTGCTAATCCTGGATGTGCGGTTTGTGGAGGGGCAAATCGAGACAATGGAACGGGAAGGGATGAGGTTATGGACAGTGACCTGGATTATGGAAAAAAGGAAACATGAGTTGAGCAGAATCAAGATTCCACCACTCAAATCTGCAGAGCTGCTGATTGACGTCGAAAAGAAACTGCGAATGAGAAGAAGTTGCTATCCTCCTTCATGAAGACGTACCTGATGAAATCATGGCTCACAGGACCAACCATGTCACAGAGATCGATCAACCCACAGGGATCGGGCCCGATGTGAGAGACTACGAGGAGCAAAGATGGGCAACCTGAAGGTGGCCACGTGGAATGTACATGGCCTAGGCAACAACTCAGGAAAATTTAAGAAAGAAAAACTAAAGGCTTTGATCCATAAAAAGGAATCCAAGTGGCATGCCTTCAGGAAACGAAGCTAGGGGAAGATAAGATCAATGTGTTGGGAGCATGGTGGGACGGCCCCCAGCTGTGGTCCCTGGCACGGGAGACAAGGGGAAGTGTTGGGATCCTGATACACAGAAGATTGGAGGTTATGATTATAGATTTTTACGCGGACATTTGGGGTTGTTGGGCGTGGGTAAAGCTGGAAATAGCAAAAGAAGAGTGGATAATAGCAACCATCTATGCTCCTACAGGTCAGAGAGACCGACTTAACTTTATTAAAGAATTGTCATTAGTGGTACCTGACTGCGATAAAGTGATCATTACGGGCGACTGAAATTTGTCCTTATATTGTACGGAGTCAAGGCAGAGTAGCTCAGTGGATAGAGATACGTTGTTAAACATGATGACAAATTTGAGTTGATTGATCCGTACAGATTTATGCACCCAGATAAATGAGGCTTCACTTGGCACTCGAACCCAAACCCGGTAACAATATGACGAAGACTGGATTATTTTTTGATATCTGCTCCGTTATGGAACTCGGTGGTGAAAGTAGAGGAGGTGGGATATCCTCTCTCGGATCACAAGCCAGTCCTTTTAACCTTGACCATGAAGCAGGCAAGGAGGGGAAAAGGTCTGTTCAGGCTCAACACACAAAACCTAAAAGATCCGGGTCTGAAGAAATGGATGAATGACTTCTGGGAAGACTGCGAAAAGGCCAGGGACTGCTACGGATCTCGGGAGGAATGGTGGGACGGGGAAACAACCCTGCTCTCAAATCTTCTAAACGTTTTCTCTCGAATTTTTGCATATAACAGGGATCAACACGAGAGAGAGATAAGGAAGAAAATTAGATACACAGAAAAAAGAATGGGTGAACACCCAGTCTCCAACTTGGTGTGGGGAAAGGAACGAGCAACGCTGATGAAGGAATGAGAAGAAACTCAGATCAAGAAATATGAGGTATGGACAGATAGACTTAGGATAAAGGGGGTAGCGGTATATGATCGTATGACCGGAGAGTCATTCAAGTTCCAGAAGTTGATACCGAGCCGAACGTTTGCATCAATGATCAAGCTACAACATCCCTTCAATAAGGAAGCAAGGATGGCGGTAGAACTGGTAGACTTGTGCAACTACGCAGCAATGTACTACAAGGACATATTAACGTCACAGACCCAGGGAGCTGAGGTGGTGACAGACCTGTATGATGGAAACACACATTGGAAGAACACAGAGGGTACACTCTCAAGAGAGGGGAGACTGGACTTAGACAAACCAATAATGAATGAGGAAGTTCGGGAAGCCCTGAGGAACATGTCTAAGGGAAAGGCGCCAGGAAATGACGGACTGCCAAAGGAATGGTATACAGACCAGTAGGAAAAGGTGGGAGACTACCTGGTTGAAATATACAACAATGCACTGACGGGAGGGAGATTGTCCAAAGGAATGTGCAGTGGAGTTATTTTTGTGTTGTTCAAGAAAGGAGACAGTACGAAGATCAGAAATTGGAGTCAGTTTCATTGTTAAATGGTTCTTACAAGATACTCACAAAGATCTTGGCCCGTAGACTGAAGGGGATCAAGCGGCCTTTATTAGAGGAAGGTAAATCTTTGACAACATCATCACTGCAATACAGACTCTAGAAGTAGTGCAGAGCGAAGAGATGAACGTGGCAGTGTTACTACTAGACATGGAGAAGGCGTCCGACCGAGTGAATTGGTCGTACGTAGTATCCACATTGTAGTGGATGGGGTTTGGGAAGAACTTCATCGATTGCCAAGGAAGAAGAGAACTTTATTACTAAGGTGGTCTGAGAGATGTTGTGCCTCCCCATAACCGAGGGGGGCTTAGGGATGCGGGATCCGGCAAAGCAAAATGAGGCGATGCTGGTGAAGTGGGTGGTGAGAGCCTGCCTAGAAGAACCAGTTCCTCACTGGGTGCACTTGGCAGAAAATATTTTGGCAGACGAATGAAACTTGTCGAGAACAGGCTATGTTTGGACATGTGTCTTCTTGTATTCGTTTCAGAGAAGGAGGATCAATCCACCTCTCTGGAGAGCATTGATACAGGCGTGGAGAAAATTAAGACCATACGTATGGGTGGAGCCTATCACAAAGGGCGAAGCTTTCCAGGAGCCAATCTTCGAAAATTTGAGAATTAGAGGAGACGATGATCGGTGGTTGGGTGTTGAACCTCAGAGCACGAGAAGAAAGTGGATAGAGAAAGGGATAGTAAGAATCAGAAACATCTGGAACGCCTTCTCGGAAGACTGACAGACAGTCGAGGAGGTGAAAGACCGACTGGGACAAATGAGGCAGGTGGAAGAGAAGTTAGCAGTGGTAATCAAGGTCATTCCGGAAGAATGGAAGCAACTACTAGCCCCTGATGCAGTGGACCCTCCCTGAACACGGTACATTCAAGAGTCTCAGGTCGACAGGAAGTTGTGGGAACTTATGGAAATTCAACCTGATGGGAAAATAATTTTTCAAGGCTGGGAAATGAGAAAGGGGGACCAAAGAATTACAGAAAAAGAGGAAGGGAGCCCAGTGCTGGGATCTGCTCTGTCCCAAGTACGGGTCATCTCAGAAGGCTTGACCCCAAGGGTTCTGTTTGCAGAAGAGAAACCTATTTCAGTAATAAGAACAGACTCAGGAATGTGGGAATGGCGAGCACAGAGGAGAGGAGGGGAGAGTGTAAGCCTGCTAAACTACACACACCGGTTGGGATACAAGTTGTTCATACCACTTAAGCACCCGGAGATAGTGGCACAGACTAGGTGGATGCGACTGCTAGGATTGGAACCAGAACAGATCGGGGATGCACTGAAGAAGTGTTGGGAGCAATTAAAACTAATTTCATGCCAAGGACAGACCTCTACACTGTGGTTGTCAATGGTGGCAACACCATCGGCAACATGGTGACCAAAGCATGGGGTGAAGGTAGACCTAACATGCTCCAGATGTCAATGGGCTTTCGAATAAACAATCCACCTATGGTGGGACTGTCCGGCATCTGCTAAAATATGGAGCTGGTGGGAGAAATTTTGGGAAGAGTGCACAAACGGCTTGTTCCCATGGACTAAGACATTGGTGCCGCTGGATAGAATTCAGGACAACTTCACAATATCGAAAGGTTGGGCCTATGTTGCTCAAGTGGCACGAGCGGTGGGATGCACGGTGATCTGGCAAGAAAGAAGCGATTGAGTGTGTTCAAAGGAAAGGAATGGACAAACAAGGAGATGCGAGCGACATTCTCTCAGCTGCTGAGAAGAGCTATATTGACAGACTGGAAAAGGAAGGTAAGTAAAAGTGGAAACAGCGAAGCAGGGATGAAATGGTGTCAGGAGATATGGGGGATTGACAATAGGATGACAAAGATAGTAGCAGGGAAAGTGGTGGTAGGGGACTGGTTCATAAAAGAGGTGAGGTAGTTGAGAAAGATGGTCAAAGACCTGAGCACTCGGTCGGCGGGAAATGGAACAGTCGCAGAAGACAGGCAGAGGGAAGGAAAGAGGATGGAGTGCTGGCTTGGTTACCGTCAAGGCTAGACAGATTAGTAGGACACAAAAGGGTAGAAATTAAGAGGCAAGTAGAAGGGATAGTGGTGGAGCTTAGTGAATATCTATTAGAGTTTTCTTGGATCGTTTAGGACCTTTCTCAGTTTTTGGGTTGTTCGGCTTGTTGGCCTTGGAGGCAGTTTTGTTTTATGCTCAGAGAGGGAAAGTCAGAACAAAGGTCCTTGGGACCGGAACTGTGCCTAGTTTAAAGTACCCCTCTGAAGCCTAAGCTAAGTTGGCTGATGATGTCAGTGTGTTCCCCCGGGTCGAATTGTGAGGATCCCTGACCTCGTTTGGAAACAATTATAATAAAGTGTTTGGATTTTCAAAAAAAAAAAAAAAAAAAAAAAAGATTGAAAACAAGATTTGTGCCGAGTTGGCAGCTGCAGTGTAATAACCAGGCACCCAGAGTAGATCTAGTTCTACGGAGTTATTGTGAAAAACGAATGTTGCGTCGAGCGGAACGGTGCGTTAGCGGAGCGTGGCGGCGGCGGTGGTAGGGCCGCGGAAACCGGTCCGGCGGAAGGTGGCGTCACTGAGGAAAAGGGGACATGCATCGCGGTCGTTATTTTCGAGGCAACCTCATAGAGGAGGGGTTCTGAACTAGATTCAGAAGAGAAGGGGGAGTGGACCGGGTCAGCTGGGGAGCAGGAAGGACGCAGAGTCGTTACCAAAGCTACCTACCACCGATACAGAGGCTACCTGTGAGGTTTCCCAAAGAGGAATGAGTATGGTTTGGTGGAGGAGGAAAGAAACTGGAGGGGGACGTCATCCGGGGAGGCAGTCCAAGGAACGCAAAAGCCGTTGAATTTGCTGGAGTCAGTTGTCGAAGAGATCGGTGTCGGGTGCGAATACCCTTACAAGGATATCCGGCCTGGTTTTTGCAAACGATAGAAGATAAGTTTGGTTTAAAGTTTAAGTATACCGTGAGAGGCGCGACTGCGTCTGCAGTTTATATTGACTGGATGGTTGACTGACACAGAGAGTGTATGGGCGCGCAAGTTTAAGGCGCGCGTGATTTGTTTTCCCTTTGATGATTATGAAAGTTGGCGTTGGTCGCCGACCAGATAAATTTTTTATTGTTGATTAAATTAGGATTAAGAGGATTTTTGTCTTTTGATTGGTGCATTTGCCTTGTGACCTGTGCATACGTACGTAGGACGACTTCGAGAAGAATGTGGTTTTTGAAGCGTTTCAGTAGACTAGCGCCTCGCGCAGTATCCATTTGCGGAGGCAGTTGCTAGTACTAAGGTCAACTTGCGCCTAGCATATCGGTTATTATATCGGACTTGCACCCGGGAGATTTAGGGATCAAGGTTAGCAGGCGACGACACTGGAATATTGGGGCGATTAGGGGGGAAACCAATGGGTTCAGGGCCCCGCAAAGCTATCCCCCTTTATTTTGTCGTCGGCTGCGTCAGAATGGTGGTAGTGGTCTCTTTTTTTTCTCATTCGTTATATTCTGACAATTAAAAACTTCTAAATATTTTATTAATTGTCTTTTGTATTATTATTTTATGCCGACATTCTTTGACGCAGACGCGACGTCGGATTTGGAGGCCGTCGAGGTTGTCGAGTACCTTGAGCGCACGCCTCCTTAGGTTGACTTGGTCGGGTTTTGGCAAGGCTTCTCTACCCTGATTGTTTTGAAGTGTGGACCGAGGAGTTCAATGTGCATGCGAGCTGGTGAGTGATTAGCTGCGAGGCGGAGGAAACCTGGGTGGCAGGAGTTGTCAAACAATTTTAAAAAGAATGAATCAATTTTTTTGATAATCTAAATTTGATTCATTCTTTTCAAAATTGTTTGAATCTCATTCCACACACAAGGCGCTACCACGACGCGACTTTCTTCATTCCAATCGGAATACAGAGATTGGAGATCAGCACGAGTGCACCGTCCACCAACCATGACCTGCTGTGAGGGGTTTGAGTGTGAGCATGCCCGCCGGAGCCGTTGGCGTCGGACTTTGTCTGGGCAGCGACTGGGGGCGCCAGTACGGAGGTTGGGGTGTGGCTTTGCTTACATGGGACTTTTTTTACCTTCGTCGCTGCTACCACCGAGAGCTGCGCCAGGGCCTGCTTTAACTAAGCCTACACTAAAGGCTTCGCAACATAATTTGCACCCTCCTGCCCATCGCAGGGCCCTAGTTGCCATAATGGCCAAGGACACACCGCGCGTTTCAACGCTAACCATATTTTTGGGCCGACTAACTTGGCAAAAAGAGTAATCACTCACTTCGTAGTGGATTTCGGCTTCCGCGGCGACCAACGGCTGTCTAAGTTGGTCATTGGCCGTTGTAGTGGCTGGGGCCGACATCGATCGGGGCCCGTGCGCAGAGGGCCAGAACTAACTACAGCTGGGGCGAAGTCGGAAAACGGAGCACCAGGGAGCGAAGGAATACGGAGGCAGCAAGAGGGGGGGGGGCGAGAAGGAGATGAATCCGTAAGGAGAGGCGCACCAGATGCATTCGGAAGATGAGGCAATGAAGGGAGCAAGAAGAGACAGCGCTACGCAGAGCCGCTAGCAGCACAGCACGATCGGCGAGTAGCAGTTTTCGGCGAAACTTCTTGGTGGTAGTTGGAGTGGTGGAGTATCGGGTCATTGGTGATTCGGTCATTGTGAGTCTGTTGCGGTCAGGGGCTGCGCTAGTCGAAGGGACTAAGGAGAAGATGACACCACGGGGGCAGACAGAAACGGGATGAATTGGGACGCCTAGCCACGCCGAGTTCAATCGCAAAGCGGGAAAAGGAGTAGCTATGGCGAAGGAAGAAATCGGACAACCCGCCCGTTAGGAGATGAAAATAGACGGGGAAAAGGGGGATTCTGGGGAACTAAACTAAGGCGAGTTGAGTAGTGAAGCTAGATTTGCGGAGAGATTAGTAGAACGGGCATTAGTAGGAAACAAGAGTGCGTGGAGGTTCGTGGAGAACGAGGTATGGTGGGAATAAAAGTCTAAGATCTCGCTCGATTATTAATGAAATCGAGCGAGGGAACGGGCTAATCCGTACCTTTTGCTTGGGGTGAGTCCGTTAATACTATCAGAATAGTAAGAAGGTTAATGCACAAGCAGTTAGGAGAACAAGGGACCGCGTGAAAGGTGGCGAAGGTGCAGTGGAAAGGACGTGGTTTGCTCGATTCTCAGCTGAATCAAGCGAACCAAGTTGCGATCTGGGAGTTTTGGGGCCTTGCAAGGAGGGTGGACGCGGGAGATTCTTGGTTTAAGGAGTAGATTGGGCGGTATCATGAGCGGGAGCTGCGCCTAAAGGAGGAGTTCCACGAAGTATTGAGGCACCTAGTCATGTTATAACGTAAGGTGCATTGAGTTTTCGTTCATCTTATCGGGGAAGTAGCGTGAGGCCAACCGAGGAAAGGAAGGACATGTGAGCTAATGAAGTAGTGAGAAGAGAGAGAACGAGAAGTTGGTAGGAAGGAAGTGAGAACGAATATGAGCCGAGCAAAGACTTCCGTACACGAAGGAGCGAGAGGAAGGGTGTAGAGGAAGTATGGATCGGGGTAGGAGCGAGTGACAGATTGAGCTCGGGTCAATGCGGATAAAGGGAAGCGGCTTCTTTAGCGAGGAGGTTGGGGGCTTGATCCGTTCCACTTAGAATCAAGGCCCGCCTGGTGTCCAGTCCACCATCCATGACTAGTGTGAGAAGCGGCGTAAGTCCAGATGTCGGGCTATAATCAACGTAATGACCAGAGGTAGTAGGGGAAGCAAGCTGACAAGTAAGAACTCACCTGTTGACCGGCTCGCCGCCCATCGTTGTTGTTGATCTGTACCATGAAAGGAAGCGCTCGAGAGCGAACTTGAGGTCGGGCTGTTGCTATGAACTAAGCGTTGTTTTGGGGAAGGATCCATCTGTATTTATATACTTGACAGACGATCCATGAGTTTCTCGAAGTCCATGTCTGACTGGCCAAAAAAAGGGTGTATAGGCAGTAAGGTTGGTCACCACGGTCGCTATCTTCACGGCTTGTTGTAGTTCGCGGACTAGTTGGGTAGAGAAAAGAGGAGGGAGGGCGACATTCGTTAAGGGCATAGCGCGTGAATGAGGTGCAGAGGAGGTGGGGTTGTGACACGTACCTGTTCCCTTATGAAGGCTCGTACAAACAAAGTTGGCAGCTGACTTTTAGTTGTTGATTGCAGAACGCACGGATGAAACACAACTGCAGTAAACGTTGGATTTGGTTAGATTTGTGAGTACACTACTTACTACTGCTACGTTTCGGCGATGTTGTTGACCTCGAACTAGTACAAACACCATCATACAACAGCAAGGTTGCTGGTTTCCAATCTACTGAATGGAATAGTTGGAAGCGACTGGTCGCCACTACACTTAGAATCGCGGAAGTCGTGAAAAGGCTACGATTGCTGAGGGGGGGGGGGTCGCCTATAATTCAAAACAGCCAGGCTTCGCGGTGTTTCGATAGCTCCTCTCACGTCGCACAGTCGTTCGACGTTCTTTTGATAGGCTGGTCGGTGTGGTATGCCTACGTGTGCTCAGGCCCGATGCACTTTCCTGCATGTTACTGCGTGTCGCCAGCAACCTCACAAAATGCGGGAGATGCTATGGAGGGGCCTGTTTGTCTGATCTTTAGAGTTGTACTACAGTGATTGCTGCAAGTAACTGTTGAACGGTGCTGCGGGGTTTTGAGACTGCACACGACTATTATGGTTGTTGTGTTTTGCTGAAAAACGCCGCAATTTCACTTGCACTTTGAATAGAGCACGGGGTGGGCACTATTCGAAAGTGAACATTTAAAGCTGCGTAGCTGTGGATTGATCAGAGGGGAGGCGCCATAGCTTCGGAAGAAACCTTGCGAACAGGATTACTGCTGCGACTTGAAAGACTGACAGGGGGTGGCCAAGACGTAAGGGTAGACTCATGATTACTTCACTCGTGACCAATAGACCCCGGAAAATCCGCCGAATTGGATAGCGAAGCTTGTTAACGAGATGTTAGCGAATTCGAGGTTTTAATTGGCGATGACAAAGCATAGATATACGAATTCGTGGTTTCTAAAACACGAAACGTTCGTTTATATTAAGAGTATACTTAAAAACCTTACAACCCCCAAAAAAGTATGCGGTCGGGATTTCGTTACCGAATTGTGATTTTCGTGATTTACGTAGTTAAATTCACGAAAAAAAAAATAAAATTGCTAAAATTCGAAAAAATCCCGAAATCCTGCTTCGGCAGTCTCAAAATTTACTTAATCATAATTCGAATTTTTTTTGGATGTGTGTTCGGGATTTCGTTACCGAATCGTACTTCGGGTTTTTCGTTTACGTAGTTATATTTCAAAGTTATATTCACAGATGCGTTCGGGATTTCGTTACCGAACACCACTTTAGGATTTTCGTGATTTGTGTAGTTAAATTCAAAAAAAAAAAAAAAACGAAATTGGTGGAATTCGGAAAAATCCCGAAATTCCGCTTCAACAGTTTCGGGATTTACTTAGTCATATTTTGAACTTTGTTTTGGATGTGTGTTCAGGATTTCGCCACGGAATCCCACTTCGGGTTTTTCGTGATTTACGTAGTTATATTTCAAAGCTATTTTCGCAGATGTGTTCGGGATTTCGTCACTGAACACCACTTCAGGATTTTCGTGATTTTCGTAGTTATAGTTTTTAAGTAATATTCACCTATGTGTTCGGGATTTCGTTACCGAATCCCACATCGGGATTTTCATGATTTTCGCAATCATATTCGAAACAAGATTCGGTAATAAAATCCCAAATGTGTTTGTTTTTGGAATCGCTGAAAATAAAAAAATAAAAAAATTCTGAAAATCATGATAAAAAAAAATATCAAAGTGGTGGAATTTGGAAAAATCTTGAAATCCTGAAATCTCGCTTCAACAGTATCGGGATTTACTTAGTCATATCTCGCACTTTTTTTCGGATGTGCGTTCGGGATTTTATTATCGAATCCCACTTCGGGTTTTTCGTGATTTACGTAGTTATATTTTAAGGCTATTCTCGCAGATGTGTTCGGGATTTCGTTACCGAACAACACTTTAGGATTTTCGTGATTTTCGTAGTTATAGTTTTAAGTAATATTCACCTATGTGTTCGGGATTTCGTTACCAAATCCCACTTCGAATTTTTCGTGATTTCCGCAATCATATTCGAAACAGGATTCGGTAATAAAATCTCAAATGTACGTGTGTTTGGAATCGCTTGTTCGGGATTTCGTTACCGAATCCCACTTCGGGTTTTTCATGATTTACATAGTTATATTTCAAAGTTATTTTCGCAGATGTGTTCGGGATTTCTNTGTTCGGGATTTCGTTACCGAATCCCACTTCGGGTTTTTCATGATTTACATAGTTATATTTCAAAGTTATTTTCGCAGATGTGTTCGGGATTTCTTTACCGAACACCACTTCAGGATTTTCGTGATTTTCGTAGTTATAGTTTTAAGTAATATTCACCTATGTGTTCGGGATTTCGTTACCGAATCCCACTTCGGG
>BFEA01000212.1:82170-97504 GCA_003427395.1 Chara braunii | reverse complement strand
ATTTTCGTGATTTTCGTAGTTATAGTTTTAAGTAATATTCACCTATGTGTTCGGGATTTCGTTACCGAATCCCACTTCGGGATTTTCGTGATTTTCGCAATCATACTCAAAACAGGATTCGGTAATAAAATCCCAAATGTATTGATGTTTGAAATCGCTGAAAAAAAAAAAAAAAAAATCGAAAAATCATGATAAAAAAAAAACACGAAATTGGTGGAATTTGAGAAAATCCTGAGAAAATCATGAAAAATCGACAAATGTCCGGACCTCGCCCCATTACATGACTTTCACAAGTTTCTCTGCGGATTCGGGCTCCTCTTAGCGAGCACACTCCAACCTCATCTTCAAAAAAAATTAAAAAATTCTTGAGATGTTTTTTGCATGGCAACTGCGGACCCGGACCCGGACATGTGTGGACAGAGGCCCGGACATTTGTCTGGACCTGTCCAGACGTCTGGTAATCCGGACAGGCACCAGACAACCGGACAGGACCGGACCCAGACCGTCCGGACCGGTACCCCAGACAAAAAAAATGTTCAGACAAAAAAAAAAATTCAAAAAAATTCAAAAAAAAAAACATAGTAATAAACAGTATTGAGCACAGGTTACTGTGTTTCATTATTCACAACTTGACAGGTTCATACTGTCACAGAGATTCACAAAGGTTCATACAACACTTGAAACCAGTTCTCAACAGACCAATCCCAAGTCACTTAAGATAAGAGTACGAAAATCAGAAAGAAACAAAAGTTATAACTTTGAAGTTAAAATTTTCTTATTCATATTCATTCCAAAATCAAAAAATTAAACTGTCAAGTTATTTAGATCTGCGTAAGAACAGATTTGAGATCTGGTCCTGACAGAATCTTTTTTTTTTTTTTTTTTTTTCTCAGATCTGACCAAAATCATGTCTCTCTCTCTCTCTCTCTTTCTCTCTCTCTCTGTGCAAGGAAAATGAGCGATAGCGAATTCTGAAAACCAACCAGCATCAAACACAAGTGAGCAGATAGTCTTGACCTCGAACCAATAGCAGAATTGGACACGTGACACACCAAATAAGAGTAACACAGGACCTCATGAATGACAACGTCGAAATAGTCTCTTCATTATCATCAACAAACCAAGTCTTTCCTCGTACATGGCGCCCTGCACCCAGACTACCAAAAGCAGATCCTATCTGAACTACATATGATCAGCGAGATAAGATCAACAACTTCCTGGAGTACGAGCTGATCTCGGCCACATGGCCGTTGCCTTTGAGGACCAGGTATGTACCGTTGTCCCCCCTTTCCCTCGTTCCTCATGACAGTGCCTCCTACACCCAAGAACCCCGTGCGCACCACCCAGCTACCTGCGCTAGCAGCCTGGCTATGGCCGCCCACGCTGCGCTCTACCGCTGAGCTCAGGCACGCGCACTCGACGCACAACGCAGCAGCGCTGCCGCAGTTGCACGCTAGTGACCCCTTTTTAAACTTGGCGCCCGAGGCTGCTATATCCCGCCGCGGCGCTGCTAGCCCCCGCTGAACCCGGTTCCCGCCAGCACGTTAGTGCAACCGGTTTCCTCAAGATTCGGTCCCGGCCACGAAAGTCTGAATCCCCCCCCCCCCGTCCGTCTGGCCCGGTCCGTCTGGGCCAGACGTCGGCCTAACCCAACTCAAAAGTGAATTATGAATTCTACACACGCTCTGAACTTACTAAAGACCGTACCCCAAGCATTGCACGGGGTACTAGACTTAGATCTGCACAATGTCTCCAGTATCCATGAACGTGATATCCGATACAAGTCACGTTACTCGTTACCAATAGACGAAGAGAGTGGAGGGGGGATAGACAATGAGAAGGTGGAGAGCTAATCAATGACCATCAAGAGGTTAACCCAATATTCTACTTCTTCCTCGGACTTCCCCTCGCCTCCACAGCATCAATCAATGTCCAATAATGAGTCTGATGACTTCTGATCACACATAAGTGCCATGTGACACTAATCTCCCGTGGAGACAATGAAGACAATCAGCAGCGCGCGATATCGACGTCAGCCTCAAGTAAGTATCCCGTTCCTCAATCATCCACAAATCCCGATCTTGCTCCCTGTCGCAACCAGTCACCTCCTATAGACATGGTGGACACCGCCACGTCATCAGCGAAGACAAGTGGCATGCTCCACATCAGCAATGAACACAAGTGGCCTGTGCCACATCAGCAATGGAGACAAGTGGCCTGCGCCACATCAACAATGGAGACAAGTGGCTTGCGCCTCCACGCCATCAATCAATGTCCAATAATGAGTCTGATGAATTCTGATCACACAGAAGTGCCATGTGACACTAATCTTCCGTGGAGACAATGAAGACAATCAACAACGCGCAATATCGACGTCATCCTTAGGTAAATATCCCGTTCCTCAATCATCCACAGATCCCGACCTTCCTCCCTGTCGCAACCAGTCACCTCCTGTAGACATGGTGGACACCGCCACGTCAGCAGCGAAGACAAGTGGCATGCGCCACATCAGCAATGAACACAAGTGGCCTGCGCCACATCAGCAATGAAGACAAGTGGCCTGCGCCACATCAGCAATGGAGACAAGTGGCCTGCACCACATCAGCAATGGAGACAAGTGGTCTGCGCCTCCATGCCATCAATCAATGTCCAATAATGAGTCTGATGAGTTCTGATAACACAGAAGTGTCATGTGGCATTAATCGCCCGTGGAGACAATGAAGACAATCAGCAGTGCGCAATATCGACATCAACTTCAGGTAAGTATCCCATTCCTCAATCATCCACAGGTCCCGATCTTCCTCCCTATCGCAACCATTCACCTCCTGTAGACAGCGTGGACACCACCACGTCAGCAGTGAAGACAATTGGCATGCGCCACATCAGCAATGAACACAAGTGGCCTGCGCCACATCAACAATGGAGACAAGTGGCCTGCGCCACATTAGCAACGGAGACAAGTGGCCTGCACCACATCAGCAATGGAGACAAGTGGCCTGCGCCACATCAGCAATGGAGACAAGTGCCTGTGCCACATCAGCGATGGAGACAAGTGGCATGCGCCACATCAGCAAGGGTTGGCATGCAGTAGGAAACCGCGAGCGTATCCCCTCAGTCTGTGTCGTCCATAGTGCTAGCGCGGAGCTAGCTTAGTGCAGTTTTCTTCGCTTGTACTGCAGAACTCGCTTTGTGATCTTGTCAGCATCTGTTGTTGTTTTTTTTCTCGTGACCAATTTGACAAATAATTGATAAAAGGAAGTTGAATCGTATTCTGTTCATATACCTGCACCAACACCAATTTGGAAAGTGTCAGAAAGAAGTACAAACATCTGCCTAACCCACTCAATCAAAAATTACTGGCTATAGTCCTATAGGCTTTTAAAGTCATGTGTGTGGAGAGAGAGAGAGAGAGAGAGAGAGAGAGAGAGAGAGAGAGAGAGAGAGCGAGAGAGAGAGAGAGAGAGAGAGAGANGTACTAGACTTAGATCTGCACAATGTCTCCAGTATCCATGAACGTGATATCCGATACAAGTCACGTTACTCGTTACCAATAGACGAAGAGAGTGGGGGGGGAATAGACAATGAGAAGGTGGAGAGAGAATCAATGGCCATCAAGAGGTTAGCCCAACATTCTACTTCTTCCTCGGACTTCCCCTCGCCTCCACAACATCAATCAATGTCCAATAATGAGTCTGATGACTTTTGATCACACAGAAGTGCCATGTGACACTAATCTCATGTGGAGACAATGAAGACAATCAGCAGCGCGCGATATCGACATCAGCCTCAGGTAAGTATCCCGTTCCTCAATCATCCACAGATCCCGATCTTGCTCCCTGTCGCAACCAATCACCTCCTATAGACATAGTGGACACCGCCATGTCAGCAGCGAAGAAAAGTGGCATGCGCCACATCAGCAATGAACACAAGTGGCCTGTCCCACATCAGCAATGGAGACAAGTGGCCTGCGCCACATCAGCAATGGAGACAAGTGGCCTGCACCACATCAGCAATGGAGACAAGTGGCCTGCGCCTCCACGCCATCAATCAATGTCCAATAATGAGTCTGATGAGTTCTGATCACACAGAAGTGCCATGTGACAGTGTGACACTAATCTCCCGTGGAGACAATGAAGACAATCAGCAGCGCGTGATATCGACGTCAGCCTCAGGTAAGTATCCCGTTCCTCAATCATCCACAGATCCCGATCTTCCTCCCTGTCGCAACCAGTCACCTCCTGTAGGCATGGTGGACACCGCCACGTCAGCAGCGAAGACAAGTGGCATGCGCCACATTAGCAGTGAACACAAGTGGCATGCGCCACATCAACAATGAAGACAAGTGGCCTGCGCCACATCAGCAATGGAGACAAGTGGTCTGCACCACATCAGCAATGGAGACAAGTGGCCTGCGCCTCCACGCCATCAAGCAATGTCCAATAATGAGTCTGATGGGTTTTGATCACACAGAAGTGCCATGTGGCATTAATCTCCCGTGAAGACAATGAAGACAATCAGCAGTGCGCGATATCGACATCAGCCTCAGGTAAGTATCCCATTCCTCAATCATCCACAGGTCCCGATCTTCCTCCCTGTCGCAACCAGTCACCTCCTGTAGACAGCGTGGACACAACCACGTCAGCAGTGAAGACAAGTGGCATGCGCCACATCAGCAATAAACACAAGTGGCCTGCGCCACATCAGCAATGGAGACAAGTGGCCTGCGCCACATCAACACTCGAGACAAGTGGCCTGCACCACATCAGCAATGGAGACAAGTGGCCCGCGCCACATCAGCAATGGAGACAAGTGTCTCTGCCACATCAGCGATGGAGACAAGTGGCATGCGCCACATCAGCAAGGGCTGGCATGCAGTAGGAAACCGCCAGCGTATCCCCTCAGTCTGTGTCGTCCACAGTGCCAGCGCGGAGCTAGCTCAGTGCAGTTTTTTTCGCTTGTACTGGAGAACTCGCTTTGTGATCTTGTCAGCATCTGTTGCTGTTTTTTTCTCGTGATCAATTTGACAAATAATTGATAAAATGAAGTTGAATCGTATTCTGTTCATATACCTGCACCAACACCAATTTGGAAAGTGTCAGAAAGAAGTACAAACATCTACCTAACCCACTCAATCGAAAATTACTGGCTATAGTCGTATAGGCTTATAAAGTCATGTGTGTGGAGAGAAAGAGAGAGAGAGAGAGAGAGAGAGAGAAACAGAGAGAGAGAGAGAAAGAGAATTGCGCGCATTTCTCAATTTTGCTATTGAATGTGTATGCTCGCATTCCCACTTTCTTTTGAGCTTTCTAAGTCTGTGTGTGTGCCTCATTGGTGGTTCCTRTGTGCTTGCTYGATTGCCCAAGTGGTTGAGTGTGTGTCTGACATGCCATGGTACTTGTGTGTTTGTGAGGACCTCGGACTTGCAAGTTACCACTGGCTGTGACTTTAATTGTTGCATCGGGGAAAAATACTCAATGGGACTCATCCACCTAGTAGTAAGGGGCAATATGACCCACAGAGTGCACCATTATGCCGGTCCATGAGTTATACGCAAAAGTAATTGCACYGTTGTGACCYARCAACGTAGGATATACACATTGATTTTCGTATCCRTGTCACGCATATAGTAACATGGGGCGGGYTAGAGTARCARTTTTCCCATATTGCCATAGACAAGATTTCCATACTCGCACCAGCTGACGCAGCTGTAGCTGGACACAAAYTGACACAATTATTTTTCTTTTTTTTTCCTCCTTTTTTCATTTTTTWKTYCCCTCCTCAACCATCTAAGGGCCTACTGGTCTGACTTTACATACACAGAGTAGAGGGTTCCGCGTCTTGATGAGTCAATAAAACTTCGACAAGATCCTGTCTATCACAACCTCTCCCCTTATCATACTGTGTGAAAAAAAAACAGAAAGAAGTCACACTTGATTTATAGCTGAGATGAGCAAGTAAAGGATTGATCCCCAATCAACCACATTGGCACACTACCATTAAGAGCAATAGGTAACCACATTGGACACAAATTGACACAGAAATCTCAACTAATCTATTCAGCACTAGGCTACCAGCCAGGCTGCCCGAGTCTTGGGTGGCCAGCTCGTGCAAGGACCATGTAAGGTACCAACAAAAAAAAAAAAAATCCAAAAATTTCGGAAAAAAACTATGTTATGCAGAAAAATAAACTGAAGAACTTTTGTGTCAGGGTCACATTGAAATTCTTCACCAAATTTAAAATAAAAAATAAACTTTAAAAATATTTTATTGTTTTTAATTATTTTGGCCCGGTCGGGCAAGTGAACCCGGGCCACTCTGGTAGCCTAGATTCAGCAAGCTCGAAAATTGAGAATCTAAGTAGGCTACCAGCCAAGCCGCCTGGGTCACCCTGTTCTCCATTGTGGCCTGGCCGTGCAAAGACCGCGGAAGGTCCAAGCAAAAAAAAAAAACAAAAAAAAAAACGAACAAAACATTATGTTATGCAGAAAAATAAACTGAACCACTTTTGCCTCAGGGTCACATCAAAATTATGTACCAAACTAAAATTTTATTTTTATTTTTTTATTTTTTTATTTTTTTAGTTGCTTTTGACCCGGTCGAGCAAGTGGTCCCGGACCACTCTGATAGCCTAGGAATCTTACAGATTTCTGTGATTTTGCATGTCATTCAAAAGAGGAAGTCGACGTTAAATAGAACATTCAATAAGAGAAATCACACACATAAAAAAAATGATAACAAAATTGATTTGCTTACCTTAATGACTTCTTGTACCCTGCAAACCACTTAAAGCGTTGTTCGCAAATTGACATGTTTGCCAATTTGAGTTCTTCATATAACTCTGGGCTTACATTGTTCTTGCACCAATGTCCCACATGGTTCTTCCGAAAGTGGAAGAAATCAACTGCATAAAAAAAAAGAAAACATGAAAAATAAAAGAAAAGTATTAGAAGAAAAGTTACTAATCAGAATTAAGGTCTGGGTTGAAAACTGTTGGGAAAAAAAAGAAATGAAAACTGTTAAACCCAATTGCATCTCATGTCTGCAGCACCAGTTGTCTGCATTGGAAGAATGCTTATTTCATGAGATTTTGGGGGGTATGGGGCCTAACGGTGGGGTTGAGTAGGCAAGTTTTTTATCGTGAATGAGGGACAAGCCTAATTTTCTGCAGCTTCGCTTCTGTTGTTTTACATTTACGCAACTCACAATCACAATCAGCAACGCCATGAAGACAGAGCCCCAGGGAAAAATCCCACAAATGATGCATCTGCAAGTATTCTCGCACCGCTTTGCAACACTTAAAAAAAACAAATAACTAACTTTCAACACAAGGTTCAACGGGGAGTGGACCTTTCTGCACCTCGCTGCAAATCATGCGGCACTGTCTGGTCCTCTAACAATACCATTTTCATTATTCACCGACGTGATGAATGTTTTCTGTATTCGTGAATTCCTTTGTCTTTGCGTTCGCATTCCTCCGTTTTTCATTGAGAGCAAATCGTAGCAAATGACACATGTCATCATACCCAATGAACTCCAGGAATGGGTGATTTGTGAACAAAGTCAACAAATAGTGATAAAACTGCACAAAAAAATACAAAATTGCAATATGTCAATAAATCAAGGCTGGTCCTCAGACAATCTGGGTGGGGGAAGGTCGACTGGGTACCCTCCCAGGCAGCACGGGCTGGGAAGGATCCCCGACAGCCCCAGCGCATAATATTAAAAATTAAAGATAAAAAGTTTTAAGAAATCTAAAAATATATCAGTACACAGGGTAATCGGCGTTCAGGACGGGCCGAACGCCTGAACCCGAACGCCCGAACGTACGGGACCCCTTGGGGATGCGTTCGGCCGTTCGGGCCGCACTTGGAMAAAAAAAAAAAAAAAAAAAAACATTGAAAAAAAGATCTGTTATGAAGAAAAATAAAATAAACAATATTTGTTTGAGCATTACATCCAAATTCATTATCAACTGTGAAAATAAAAAATAAAATACAGAAAATATTTCTAAAAAAAAATAAAAAAAATTAAAATTAGTGAACGAGCACGTTTTCAACCCCGTCATCTTTGGCGATTTTTTTTTTTTTTTTTTTGGCATAGCCTAATGTCCTGAAAATTTATAAATGTGCACTTGACATAATACAAAACTCATTAAAAACGTTTCCAAAAATAATAGAATTGCTTAGGCCCCAAAATAAACTGGGGAAAAAAAGTAAAAAGTAAAAAAAAAGTAAAAAATAGTGAGTGGGCGAGCACGTTTTGACACCACCATCTTTGACGATTTTTAATTTTTGTTTGGCTGAGCAAAATGACTTCAAAAAATATAGGCACGTATCTCACATTATAGAGAGCTCAAAAAAAAGAAATTCAGAAAAAAAAAATAGTTTCGAGGCCCGAAATATTTTTTTGCGGGGGCCGAATGCCTATAATCTCAGTTGACTGGTCTCTATAATGTGAGATACGTGCCTATAAATTTTGAAGTCATTTTGCTTAGCCAAACAAAAATTAAAAATCGTCAAAGATGGTGGTGTCAAAATGTGCTCGCCCACTCATTATTATTATTATTTTTTTACTTTTTACTTTTTTTACCCAGTTTATTTTGGGGCCTAAGCAATTCTATTATGTTGGGTGGTGTCAAAACGTGCTCGCCCACTCACTATTTCGGGTGCCCACCATCTTTGACGATTTTTAATTTTCATTTGGCACGTACCTCACATCATAGAGACCTGTCCTATTATTTTGGGCTGAGCACAGTCAAAACCCAGGAGTGTTTGGGCTGAGCACAGTCCTAACCTGGGTGCCTACCACCGAAATGGAAGGTAAGGCTGGATTCTGACTGCTTAGGCTGAGCACAGTCCTAACCTGAAGTCAATTTCTTTTTTTTTGGGATCCTTCCCTCTTTTTGACCTGCCTGGTTTTGTCAGGCGATCCCCCCCCGCCAAGCTGGCCCAGGTGACGGCCGAGCCTAGCAATAAATTGCTTTATACTATTTTCAATAAACTACTAACTAATTTCCTAAGAACCCAGGAAGTGAATTTGTACCCAGATAGACAACTGCTAGTGTGATCTGAAATTGTCTTCTATGGAATTGCAATGCAAATGACTACAGGTCGATGCTCTGTGGACTGAAGTAGTAGTTTACCTTACCTATGTACACGACTCAGTAGGAACCATTTCCATTGGCGGAAACATAAAACCGCAAGACCAAAAACAATGAACACTTCCACATGTTCTTCGTTGCTTGTCGTCAAATGTCCTTGGGGTACATGAAGTTCTCTGAAGTTTGACTGCTTTCTTTCTTTCTTCCTCGAGCTCAGAAGCACGATCTTCAGGAAGCTGCGGTCCTTGGTAAAAGTCAATTGGTAATTGTTTGTCAAGAAACTCCTTCAGTACTTTTTGTCCTTCCTTTCCCCTAAAATCATTCTGATGACACCATATCGACTTTGCATAAGGTTGATTTTTCCATTTGACAAGGTAAAATATTTCCTGCAATCAAGCAATGAACAAAAGAACATGTTAATTATTGTATTTCTGTGAAGTAACCAGATATCTTGAGTATTTGCAGCCAAATAATTAACATTATGATTAGATAAACCTAGGCTACCAGCCGGGCCGCCTGGGTCCTGGGTGGCCAGCCCGTGCAAGGACCAGGGAAGGTCCCAAAAAAAAAAAAACAAAAAAAAAACAAATCAAAAAAATTGAAAAAAAACTATGTTATGCAGAAAAATAAAATGAACACCTTTTGCCTCAGGGTCACATCGAAATTCTTCACCAAATTTAAAATAAAAATAAAAAAATTATTATTATTTTTTTTAATTTCTTTTGGCCCGGTCGGGCAAGTGACCCCGGGGCACTCTGGTAGCCTAGGAAAAAACATTAAAGAAAAATACATTTTTTGTCAAGCTGGTAATAGATGCACTCACCTCATTAAACAACCGAGATTCAATGATGTACTCTGCATTGGTCATGCGCGTCCATGTTTGAAATCGCGTTGGGTTTGCAATAGGCTCTTTGATATCCGCCATTGTAATTGGGATTTCTTCTAAGTCCTGATCTTGAACTTGTTCTTCTGTGAGCTCCTATGAGTCATCTTCACTTTTACACTCTGGGATATGGTTTGGACACCATCTGCGTCTTGGCACAGGTGTATCGGGACAACCTTTAACGATTGCCCCAAGCGTTGTTTGATAAAGGTTAACATCGTTGTTTGCGCACCTTGATCGACATACTTTGAAGTGACCGTCAAGCTGGCAGAACCTCCCGCATAGTTCATTCGAACAATTTTTTGGATAGTTCAACGCTTCTTCTAGCAGATGATACCAGAATGGATCTTGCACCTGCACTCGAAGAGGACTAAGCAAAGTAAGTCACTGCCCTGGGATACCTAATAGGAATTCCATTCGGATATATGTGTTTACATTTGAGGTGTTCAGAGGTGTGTATCTGCTATGTGTGCAATTTTTTTCATACCTGAGAAGAGGGCCAATAGGAAATAAAAGTCAGTTTTGCATGCACAATGCACAGAGGTTTCAAAAACCAGTCGAAGTGAATAAACACATATGTCCTCGAAGACAGGCGTGTAGCCTACCGAGTTACTAACATATCAAATATGATAGGGCTGGGTAACATCGAGTGGTTCATTCAACTCAAATATACAGACCAACAAGGTCTGGCCAGCAAGCATTAGCGAAAGCAATGAAAGAGGTAGATGTGGCCGATTAACGATAAAGAAGACTTCCATATTTGTAGATATAAAAAATGAGGAGTAAGGTTGGTCATGGTGATGTGGTTATGGGCGCACACTGAAGTATATAAGTCAAGAGGTGACACCAGTACACTCAGAGGATAAGGTGGGAGGACGGAGGAGGATGAAGGAGGAGGAAACCAACTTGAACACCTGCCTTTGGCAATAGCAGATGACCGTCTTCAATGAAGTATTGATAGAGACTTCAAGCAGAAGTGGGGAGGAGTTGTGTTGAGCAGGTTGGCATTCAAGCAGAAGTGGGGAAAACAGCAGTTCAATAAGTGATTCAAAAAAAAAACAAAAAAACAAAAAAACAACGAAGAACAGCTAGGCTGAGGGTCACATTAAAATTCGTCACAGAATGAGAGATAAAAAAAAAAAAAAAAAATCACACTAAGGGACCCTTTAGCCCCTTTCAAACCAATTTATACCCCCCCCCCCTCTCTTTTTAGGTACCCCGGACGTCATATCCCCCAAGCGTCAAGGTCGTGTACCCGGCCGGGCAAGACCGGTCGGATGTGAGAATCTTCCTAGAATAATAGTTATTACCTGTACCAAGATCTTGTCATACTGCATTGCATAGCCTATATGAGGAATATGATGTCATGCATGCTTCTGAAGGAACAATGATGTTCTCCAGCGAAAGTATGCTTCCTCAAAACATTGTCGATTCAAACAGTATCTTTGCGTGTGTTTGTGTTGTTGAATGTCTTCTTTCAAATCACTCAATCGCAGAAACCTTGTGAACTCTTCTCTCTCATTGTGAACTTCGACTGATGATGCGAACCCTGAATGAAGCCGATATCTGCATAAGAACAACAGAGACAAATGCGCATAAATTACTTCCTCAGGAATATGTTGAACTAATGTGCAGTTTAACTTTTTCTTTGAAAAAAAAAACATAATGTCAGGAGAGTGCTTGCAGCTTGCCCAACCGGTAGGCAAGAAAACCATTGCCCATCCACATCAATGGTAGGCAGTTTGACAACCGTGACTGGATTTAAAAAAAAAGAAAATCTGCCAAAATCTGCAATGCAGAAGCAACAAGGGAGAAAAGTATAATGGGGCTACCAAGTTCATGGTGATTAGGTACACCATAAGGGTGGAGGAGGAACTGTGGGACAAAAGTTCGATAGCAAGCAACTAAAAAGGACATAAAACAATCTGCAGGTAAAAGTAACGCCACATTCATTGATTATTTTAAAAAAGTGTTGCTAAGATAGCCAGAGGTAAGTCCTCCCAGCAGAAAGCAATCAATGGTTCAGCCTCACACACAGGGAACAACGTTATAGGGAAGGGTTATCCTAGGGCTAAGGATTTTACCAGAGTTTTCCAGGAACATACCTTAGAAGCCTGCACAAAGGTTTTCTTGCCTAATTCGTACAGTATGTCACAAACAACGTTATCTCTTCACACCCATGGTGCAAGCGAAGCTGTACTTGCAGCTTGTCACTGTCACCTGCGCAAAGGTAAAACCACAAAATATAAGACACAAAAATCAGCCTTGTGTTGGATTGACTATGAAAAAGTCGGCCAGTCATCCCCATCCTTAGCCCCCACAACCCCCCAAAACCATGAAATAAGCATTGTTCCACCCCCTTTTAGCACACCATGAAAATAGCACTCCACTACTCTTCCAAAGCAGAAAACTTGAAAAACAAAAATCCAACTTCCAGGACGAGACAAAAAGGAGCCGGAGGAGGAGGACATGAGAATGAGCAATACCATCACAGACCAAAGTAGATGACCAGAGATAATTCATCTAACCTATCACAACCTTGAGAGCAATACAAGACAAACTGGTTTGACTGAATTAGACCGCAAACATAGGAAGATTCACCCATGTAAGGCGCTGGTGTTAAGTATTCCCTTCGGAGAGCTACTATGTTATCTGATTCAGTGAACAAAGTCTCCCTAATTTCACCTGCCTCGCCTTTCGGCATTCACTTGTCCGTTTCCCTCCACAACTCTGCACATAATTGCAAGCGCATGCCCTGTGTGCATTTGCATACGTGCACTGCACTGCCACACCACATGTGCAACACACAGCATGCACATGCACCAAAAAAGTGCTCATTGAGAAGTAGATGACAAGAGGTAATTCATCCCACCACGAAGCAATTGATGGCTCATCCTCAGATGCAGAAAACAACATTATATGCTAGGGCTATCCTAGGTTTAGGGTTTTACGGTAATTTTGACCATATTTTTCCATGTTTGCATATCAATCAACCGAGAGATACAAAGGGGGAGAGAGAGAGAGAGAGAGAGAGAGAGAGAGAGAGAGAGAGAGAGAGAGAGAGAGAGAGAGAGAGAGAGAGAGAGAGAGAGAGATTCATACTGACAATCAAACATACTCATGGATACATGCAGACTGAGAAGTTGAAGGAGAGACATTTAGGTAGACAGAAAGACATGCAAGGAAGTAAGCATAGTGGTAGCACAGTGAACTAAGCGTATTGGTCGCCCAACAATAGACATTTCCACTCGTTAGCATACTCTGCGCTTCCACCCCCCGCCAAACCCCCGTTCGCCCCCTAGCAAATCACTAAAAGTTTCTCATCGGATTTGGGTTATATTTATCAACTGCAGTACAACACTGAACTCATATTAAAAAAAGCAAAATAAAAAAATGAACCTGTAATAATTGGTGGTGTGACACCTGTGACTGGAGTGTTTAAAATTTGAAAATCTACAAAAACTGCAATCGAGTGCTGATATGGATTCATTATTTTAAAATAGCCTCGGCAAGCAGATGAGCAAAGGTAAGTCCACTGAGGAGGGAGCAATCGATCACTAAGTCTGACACATAAGGAACAAGGTTATAGCCTACGATTATCCTAGGGTTTAGGGTTTTAGGCTTTTAGTAAAGTCAGGCATAAGCATACCAATCAAGCAAGAAATATAAATAGACAAAGAAAGGAGAGAGTGCAATCAGACTAACTTTTTTCTTCTCTTTTCATGCATGCGAACAGCTTCACACCATCTGGCGACTAGGTGCCCACACAAAAGCTCAGAGATATGTATGACAACAACACAGATCCAATATAAGTCCACTTCAAATGGATATGGCACACATCGCTCAACAACCCTTAGCTCGCATTCACAGGATTACCCTGGATATCCCACACGCATCTCCCTAAACACACACACACACACATACACACACACACACACTTCCTACTAACTACAGCTATAGTAGCTGTCGCTGCCTCTAACCTATTGCTATACTAATCCTTCTCTCTGCCCACTTCGTCCTCCGGGCCTTCTGCAGACCTCCGTACACAAGTCGCTGGGACAACGCTTCCGCATGGCTTCCGCATGAATGAATGTTGGGCTGGGCGCTGCTCCTTGATTTATACTTCAGAAACTCGTTGGTTTGACCCTTGCCCTTTGCTCTTGGTGCTCACAGTTGCCCGTGGTACTTGCTGGACCGGACTGGGGCTATCTAAACTCTTCTAGTGACTGTAGGACGTTGTATTGGCGACTCAGTGCAGTTGCACTGAGGTCCTACCGGTTGACCTCGCCACTTGTCTCAGTCTGGAAACGTGGGCCTGCTTTAGTCACACCACTTGACCACTTGCTGACCTTCTAGAAGGACTACAGCTAGACTTCTAACCTACAGGTCTACAACTCAAATCCCCGTTGCCTACAGACCCTAGGACAGTCTACCTATGACTACCAATATACAGGTCGCAGGTTCAAGGCTCGGGGTCGACACAGACTACTGTACACAGGTAAGGTTGGGGTCTATGGATCGAGCCCTGAAATCTGGTTCTGTTGCTGCAAAGGTGAAAACCGTTTCAAGAGAGAGAGAGAGAGAGAGAGAGAGAGAGAGAGAGAGAGAGAGAGAGAGAGAGAGAGAGAGAGAGCAAAAGAGGGGCGGACCAGGACACAGAGAGAGACAAAGGTGGGGAGCGAGAGAAAGAGATGTCTTTGAGATACATACAATGTGACACTCATAAAAAACAGGTTGACAGACAAAAAAGTGGAGTGATATATGCATTCACAAATACCAAGACTCATACTAACAGTCAAACACACACATGTAGAGACACATTTATGCATACAAATATCTGCGCACTCAGCATAGAATAGATCCAAGGAAGTAAGGGCATTGGTTACAAGAAAAGAAAATCAAACACGGAGTCCTTTAAAACATCCGTTAAAATTGGAATGGCATAGAGAAGATTAGCATAGCCTTTGCACAATGAGAACACGGACAAGCTGAGAATTTGTGAGAAATGCTCAAAATTGTTCATGAAATTAAAGAAGAGGATTAGGCTGTTTTTCGGGGCGCCTGGGCACCCAACTTATGCACGGGTATATGCCCGGGTGCCCGGACGGGCATGACCCCCAGCCTGCCCCAGGCAAGGTTTCGGGCAGCCCCAATGCCAAAAATAAAAATTAAAAAATCAAAAAAATATTGAAAAAATAAATGTTGTGTAGAATTGTAACACAAACGGCTTTAGGCTGAGGATCCCATTAGAATTACTCACAGAATCGAAGATAAAAAAGGAAATAACAGAATCACACTAAGACACCCCCCTTTAAACCCCTTTAGGTCCTATAAAAGCAATTTGTACCCCC
>BFEA01000212.1:69188-82155 GCA_003427395.1 Chara braunii | reverse complement strand
GCACAGAGGCCCAAATAGATTCAAAATACAAAGAAATACATCAAAATAAAACATTACTGCTGTCTCTTATACACATCTAGATGTGTATAAGAGACAGCCGTTCGGTCCTATAAAAACAATTTTTTCCCCCCCCCCCCCCCCAGCCCTCCCCTTGACAGCCAACTTCGCAAAAACGAAATGAGCCCGGATTTGCAGTCCTCTGGGAAAGCGGAGAAAACCTTTTTTTTTTTTTTTTTTTTTCACGCCCGGATGCTTGACTGGGCAGGACTGGCCACGCATGAGAATCTTCCTAGGAAGAGGACATAATATTCGAAAACAAAAACGAAAAAAATAAATTAAACACATGGAGAGAAACTGTTCATTGTGGTAATTATGTAGCCCTTATGTTTGAGCATGTAAGAGTCACCTGAATCTAAAAGTCAAAACATGTGAGATGCAACTGAAGATATACTTGCTGGAATCTTGAACATTGCCACATCTACTTGTCAACATGTAGATCGCATTGGATGCTTCCTGCCCTGTTGCGAAATTGTGTTCTTCTGACTTTTTGATTCTTGTGTTCATGTGCTGCTTGTCACCATCTACTTTTTTTATTTTTGTGTACATGGCCTGCTTGTCACCAACTGCTTTCGCTTCCTACCCCGTCGTGAAACTATGTTCTTCTGACTTGCACTCACAAAAATATCAATATTTGACATGCTTTGAATGCTATTTAAACCATCCATATCACTCATGCCATCACAATGGACACTCCGAACGTTACTTACTTGGACCATTTGATCATCTTTCATCATCTCGTCATCAACTTCCAAATCATAAATTGCAGTGCGTTGCTGATTCTCAGTCTGACTTGGTTGCAATTTTGTTTTTTTCACTGGAGTTTTGTGTTTGCCTTCTGAGATGATCTTTGGGACACTGTTGGCAGTTGCACTCTCTTGCGGGTGCTCGTCAAGGATACGACTGTTGTTTGATGAAGACAAATGGCTCTGTGATCGGAGATTTTCAAAACCATTTCCATGGTCCTCGTGGTCATTATTAACAGGTTCATCAACTCGCTCATTTCGATGAGATGATCCCTCTTGAGACAATGCCAAATTTCTGTTATGTGTTTGCTCATGGACCTCCTGTTCTCCAAATGTCTCTTCCTGAGAGTTCCTCATATCTGCATTGTTTTCCAAATCATCAGTGTTATCCTCTTTAACGTTCTTGCTCGCACTGCCTTCGACATCATCATTGCCATCTTCTTTGACACTTTCGATGTGTTGAGTGTCTCCTTCTTCATTAACCTCATGTTCTTGATGTGCTTCTGCATTTTCTTCTTCCTCCTTTTGAGCACGTTCTAGAACCGCATCATCATCCTCTGGCACAGTTGCATTCGTGTGCTGGCCTGATCGGCAGTTAAAAAAAAAAAAAAAAAAAAAAAAAAACATACACAGACAATTCAAATGTTAATATAGGCAATAGAAATAAAAGAGAAATCTCGAGTCATCATTTTAAAGACGGTCTCTAATGAAGAAATTTCAAAATAGAAGTCAATTGCACATATGCACAGTCTCACAAAAAGAGAAAATTAAAGAGAAAGGGTTCTCTCTTTGTTCACGCCTTGATATTCATGTTGTTAAATAATTGCAAGGAATATTAGTGGGAACGAAATACAGAAAAACAAGTTGCAAAATCACACAAATGTCCAGATAGTTATGCACCAAGTAGATAGCACAAATCCACTAAGATACCATCCATATTAGAGCGATACAGCAGATTCGTGAGCCAATGTTCAAGCCCTCAGGCCACACCAACCAGTATCCAATGTTGCTCCTACTGTATGGTGCCTTGCGCCCTGCCTACACTACTGCGCCTCTACTCTACATACATACAACAACAGGATCACTCTGTTTCCGAAGACCAATGTGCTTGACGTCAACACCAATGCCAACCTCCTCTCACATAAGGTATTTCGTCTCCCCCCCCTCATCACTCCCTGTCCACCCCACACACGCACCTCTGTCCTGCAGACCACCATCGTCCTACCCCCTCTCGCCCTGCCGCTCGGCTATGGCTGTTGGCGCCCTACTGCCCTGCAACGCCCCTACTTCACCTCCAAGCGCGTGCTTGCGCCCCAGCCATTAACGCAACATGCAGCCCCTCACGCTTGCGTCCAACAGTTCGACCACATTGCCTATGCAGGCCAGAATATCTGGCCCTGGCTGCCTTACTTCCTATATGGAAGTGGCAGCCAGCCTTCACTGCCTCTGGCCCTGGCTGCGAACCTTCCAGTAGCTTCCAGTCGGCCCCCAGTGTTTGCGCTCAGGCCCAAGTCGACAATTGGGGGTCTGGGCCTCATGCGGTTGGGCTCAACCAGGCCGATGTCCAGGCTCAGGTGTTTGCCGTATTCTCATTGGCTGGCCCGACCTTAGTGATGACAATGCTGCTTTTTGATTTGTCCGTGGCGACATCATGATGTGTCATCCTCACGCTGGAGGTGCCCAGGACTCAAACACCTGGCCGTGGGTTCAACTGCTTGATGCAGCTGCTGGAGCCCAGGCATAAACTCAACTTGCACTTCAACCAACTGACGTGCTGCAACTGTTTGAACACCACATTCAAAATGTTCAGATAAGGGTCTCTCGTGCATATTCAGGACCGCCTTCACTTAGGGCGGGCACGAGGCTTGCTTGGGGCCACAACCCAAAACATGTGCATATCAGCTAGGGGCCCTTGCACGCATATTCCTCACATGATAGTAATTAGCAAGAAAAAACAACGAACAAGAAAAAAAATTAATCAAGATTAAAATTAACAAAACAAACAAACAAACATAGTAGCACTTAAGATAACCACAATAGAAACAATCGAGATTGTGGCATGTTGCAGAAGATGACACATTATTGATTCCATTTGAAAGAACAAACAAAAGTAAAGACTATTGATAAAGAAAGTCATTCTAAAAGCTGCAATGTTATTAAATAAAAACACCTTGTAGAGAGTATTTGCATGAAGAGTGTTCAGAAACTGATAGGAACACATTTTTGGTTTGAGTTGAAAAATATTCCGTACTTACATTGTTGTTGCTGAAACTCTGTTCCAATCTGCCAAGCTCAAATTGAAGACATCATGCAGAGTATTCACAAATTTTGTGATTTCAGCTGGACGTGGTAATTTCTTTTCAAAAACTACTCCGTTTTTCTTTTTCATATCGTATAATCGTTTCCGCCAAAGACTGTCACATAACAATAGTTGAATTTAGTTAGTAAACGTTCGATATCATATATGTTAACATATTTATTAAAGTCGTTGAGTTCACAACCAAAATAAACATAAAATTGTCAATTTCAAAATAAGCATAAAATTTACTGAAATTGACATGCAAACATTATGTACCAAGATATCTGTCACCTGTATGCCACACTTTTTCTCCCTTACGACTCTCGTAACAAACCTAATGATGCAGCAATGTATCAATCAACCAGAATAGATATAAGTGGCAAAGGCACCTCATGCAAATTTCCAGTGCACACAAACCACGTAAATCCATTCTCTTATGCCCATCCTTCTCTCCACCTAGAATCTTGTCAGTCATGCCCAGGGACGACCGTTTTACACCTGTAGCTTAGTGGCACCAACATCTTGGCTATGGCTGCTATGTGCAACTGTTCTACGCAGCATCTTCCAGCACAACAACACATGCTCTTCTCGGTGCCTCGTGCATTAGCCTGCGCTGCACTCGCACTGCCGCATGAGTACGAGTCACGATCTACCCACTGAGCGAGCTTCTCGTTGCTATATATTGCTTGCTGCTCATGTCCTGGATGAACTACCCATGACGAGGCTGAATAGCTGAGCCCAGGGCCACTGCTGAAAGTACGGGTGCGTCAATTATCTCCGACTGACCCTCAGGAATATGAGTCTGGGGCCAGTGGGCAAGAGGGCCTCAATGAGGCCGCCGATGGGTCATAAGTTTGCAAATTTTTGGAAATTCCCCTTTCAGGTCCCTAGCTAAAGCAATGGAAGCTTTCAAACTAGCCCCTGAAATGAACATTAATTGGGGTAAGACAATCGGCTGGTGGGTATCCGAGGAGGAACCCCCCTCACTCCAAGGCAACGAGGCGGCGATGACATGGCAAACGCTGGACACACCCACCCGCTACCTGGGCATATTAATGACGAAGGAAGGATTAGCTCCCCAAATGGGTCCATCCTTGCTAACCAAATAAATCAATAAAATCGGAAGATGGGGCAATACCTTCATGTCCCTTATTGGTCGAGTACTAGTCCTCAATACATCGATCTTTTCAATGATGTGGTATATCGCGTCCATTTGGACAAGGAACTGAACCGAAGAGCTAGGATCTACAAAGGACTGGAGATCCTAATAAGGAAAAAGGAATATCCAAGATCGCCTAGCACTACGTTACAGGAAAGACAAGTAATGGAGGCTTAGGAATTATCGACCTTGGAACAGAAACGAAAGCCTTGCAAATCAAATGGATCATCAAACTACTGATTAATCCAGACAGCGCATGGAATAAGCTGGCATTGGACAGTATAAGATCCGTGGCCCCAACTCCATCTCCTAACGATATGACAGGCCTGTTTTGGGTAATGAATAAAGAATGGGTAATAAACACAGGTCACAGGAATCGAACGAGGAATAACAGGCTCAATGAACCTCGACCGCCCACACCTTACTGGCCGACATTACTCCGATCCTGGAGGAAAATACTTCCCAACAAGACAAACAGTTCTGAATCTAAGGATGAAGTACTAAGACAACCGCTCTTCGGGAATGAGTGGATAAAAAACGAAGTGGACAACCCTCTCTTTCTAGAACAGAGATGGTTATCCTGGATCAAAAATGGTATCTGGAAAATCGACCACTTATGGGTGGAAGATAGAAAGGGTTGGATAACAGAACAAGAAATCAGCCCCCGTCTGAAAGACTGCCATAGATGAGGGACTAATCTTCAATTCTTACTCAGCTGCATCCCACAGGAATGGAAGGATATTCTGGCAAAAAAGGAGCCTTGGAGACCGGGTGAGTGGGGACTAATGATTCAAGAAACAACACCCCCGCGAGCCTATCAATTCTCTCATTGGCAGCAGGGCTCACGCACTAAGGCAACCTTCCTCTCTTTCCCAATCTCCTCCTCCAACACGGGTTCGCCGAATATCCTGAATTGTGAAGTTGAGTGGTCTGTCTTAGATTTTTTCCTACTTCGGAAAGTAAGGGTCCTAGGAGCATGGCCGAAATCAATATACAGGCCTGATAATACAATCCACAACTTGGAGTTCGATCCAGCCGAATGGGCGTGGCCGCCAAGCAAGGTCTGCAACATAAAGACCAAAATCCCAATTCAAGACTACACAGTTAAACTGGGGTACATACTGTCTCTAAAGACAAAAAATCCAGACCCCACTATCAAAAACAGATGGCGGAAACTCGTTGGGCAGGAAGCAGACAAAATCACACGAATTCACTGGAATTTAAACAAATTAGGCCAATCAAGATTAGATGTCTGCAGTGGCTGATTGCCTACGCAGCCCTTCCGGTGAACCAATGGCTACATATCAGACGGAAGGCCACAGACCCCAACAACTCGGAATTATGTACAATCTGCACAGAAGGTGTCGTAGAAGATTTAGTTCACTGCCTGATGCGCTGTAAAGAGGCCACGGAATACTGGGTCAGAGCGTCTTCACTCTGGGACTCCCTCTTCACTTCTCCCTTCCCCTACCAGCCCATCCAACTTCTCCTCTTGACTAACATCCCTGTCCAGGCGCAAAAGGCAGAAAGGATCTGGTTTGAACTCATCAGGAAAGTGACCCTATGGGTCATTTGGAAGGAGAGATGCAGCAAAACAATCGAGGGGAGATCCAACCCACGGGAGAAGGTGTGGATAGAAACCAGAACGCTGATACAAGTTGAGATCCTCTGCAGATGGCGGAAGATAAAACAAGCTTGGACTGATGATGAAGAACAACGTAACAAAGAGAGGCAAAAATTCTACAGGGACTGGCTGATAAGTGGCAAGATTGCAGATCTGCGAGATGACCGAATACATTGGAGCGAGTGACACAACTCTGTCTCAGAAAGAGGCTTTCACCAGCAGGCATCTCCCCAGGGCATACTTGTAGCCTAGCTCTTTACATCAGGAAAAGGTCATTTCCAGGGACCAGTGGACACGTTCTGAGAGGATTCAAGCGAGAGTGCAGGACCATTGATCAGAGGCTATCAAAGGAGCACAAAGACAACCCACTTACAGGGGGGCTGGAAACGAAGAAGGCAGGTCAATGCACAATTTCTTATACTGGCGGACCGCCACACGGAGGAAGGGTTGAGGGCTTAGGGTTTCGCCTAAGTCTTCTCAAAGGGACAGAGAGGGTGCAGAGAAGACTAAGCCCGACAAGGACATCGATTGGGAGACTGAGGAAAACAGACCTAGCTCCACCAGGATTCGTACACAGATCGGACAACCCTACAGGACATACTTGTATCCTAGCTCTCAACAGCAGGAAAGGGACACATAAAGGGACCAGGGGTCACAAACTGAGAGGATTCAAGGGAGAGAGCAGGACCATCTTTGACCAGAGGTTATAAAGGGAGCTCAAACACGGAAACGTCCTTTAAAACGAAATAATTGCTATACTTAGAATAAATAATGAAGAAAATTTTCATTTTCTTCATTATTTATTTTTATTCTTATAACTTTAGATTATGACATCATATTGTAATTATGCAATAATTCTATACTATAGAATAAAATATTATAGAATAAAATTGTAAAACAATCTTGTATTTGTTTTTTGTCTGATTTGATTCTTGGAATAATAAAATTAGAATACAGAACTATAGATCATATTTGATTGAATAATTTCATATAATGGGAATGAAATGAATATAAAGAGAATAAACACTGAAACGAACAACACAGGTCAAGGTACAATTTCGTACATTGGAGGTCCGACACGTAAAGGAAGGGCTTTGGATTTAGGGTTTATCTTAAATCTTCCAACAAGGGACACGGAGGTGTGCTGAGAAGATGCAACCCGGCAAGGCCATCGGATGTGCTCCTTTTAGAGACAATGGCGCATATGCTAGAGAGACTGAGGAAGACAGACCTAGCTCTACGAGTAATACACACAGATCTGACAGCCCTACAACTGAGAGGCAGAACTAGGAAAACCTAGACAGTCCAACAGACAGATACCACATTACAGAGTCCATTACTCTGAGAGGCCTTACAAGCCCAAGACTACGTCAAATAGGCTAACTTAGGCAGGGGCAAATGATGGTACATCCTTCCCATGGGAAGTAATCAATGCCATCTTTCGGGCCTTCCTACCATAAAGGGGAGGAGCGTGTGTGAGTATCTTTTGTAATCATTTTTGACTTGCCGGTGGAATAGGAACCGGACTGATGCTCCCCAGAATGGAAAAGGACCCAGAACCGTAAGGTTCTGTTTTGTTRAAAAAAAAAAAAGAAAAAAAAAAAGGTTTTAGACATTGCAAAATATCAACTTTGTACTGCGTTGCAAGTTTTTCCACTTACGTATTCTCTCGTGATTCGGATGATATGTGCCCAAACCAAGGCTTTCCATTGCAAGAAACATTTCATCAATTTCTTGAACTTTTTGTTCACCATTGTTGTTAATGGTAATTTAAGTATGTTTGTTGTCTTCTTCAACATCCTTGAGCACTTCTCCCTCATTCTTGCTTGTTGCACAAAGTCAAAAAAAAAATGTTAGATAAGTTTTAAAGATATATAAGAATCATGTGTAATATTTAATCATAAACACGATTCAACAACATTTGGGTTTTTTTTTTTTTTTTTTTTTTTTGTTTGAGAAATCAGAACCTTTTGGTTCTGGCTCCTACCATTCTGGGGAGCGACAATCCGGTTCCTATTCCCCCGACAAGTCAATATGGAAAAACATGGGTGACTTATGCACGCTCCTCCCCATTATGGTTGGGAGGTCCGAGTGGACGGCATTGATTACTTCACTGAGGAAGGATGTACCACCCCCCACCCCTGCCTAGTTTAGCCTATGCTATTTGCTCTGCTTGGCTGATGTCCTCTTGCCTGAACCCAGTCCCGCTCCTCTCAGCTGTGGTGTTGTCGGGTTGTTGTGTCATGCTAGAGCGATTTGAAGGGTCTATGAACCTCTTGAACTCTCTGACATCCCAGTCCCTATGTGTTTGTGTTTTTGTTTAGCCTGAAACCTAAACCCTCTATCTAAAACCCTAAACCCTTGCTGGCTGTAGTGTGTTTTTATGGTATGTCTTTGTCCGACTTTTTGAGTTGACTCTGTTGAGCATGTCTATGGTTTCTTGGTGGGGTAGTTTGGGTAGCGGGGGCGGTGCCTGAGGTAGTTTGTGCAGTGGTGGAGGCTTTGGATTCTGGGTCTGTGTGCTTGGGGTTGTGGGCTTGGGGCGGGTGAGGGAGGGTAAAAGAGGTAAGGGTGGGGCTGCGTCACTATTGGGTGGGACGGGTTTGGTTGGAGTTGGGATTTTCTGAGGCTTGTAGGGGCACAGGGTTGCATGTTGAAGTCTTGACCTGTTGTGGTTAGTAAGCGTGTGGGCGGTTGGTTTGGGGGGTGTAGTGAGGTGTCTGCTAGGTGTTGTTAATGTGCTTGAGCCTTCAGTCCCTTAGCCTCCTCTTTTCTTCCTTTATGTTGTGTGTCCTCTTTCTTTCGTGGCGGGTTGGTGTTGCTGCTGTTTCCTTTTTGGACTATCCCCTTCTGTATTGTTTGGTTTTCCTTCTGTTTTGATCCTCCGTTTGAAAGTGCTGTCTTTGGTTTTTGCTTCTTCATGTCACTAGTTCTTATTTCCTCTTACCCTCCCATTTTCTACTGTTGCGCTAGTTCCTCCTCTGAGTTTTCCTTACATCTAATTATACTTATCTCTAACATCTCATTATACTTTTCTATACTCCTACATGTCAAAAAATATGTAATGCAAATGACAAAAAGTAACGCAATGAAGTTTTCCAAGTTTCCACACAAGATGAGAAAAACATGACTGATATTTTCATTTAATCATCCATCAGATAATGAGTTCATGACGTAGAGGATGACATACATCATTGAAAATCTTTGCTGCATCTGTGAATTGTTGATCATTGTGCACGTGATCATCATTCTCTTCATCACTGTGATCAGATCCATACTCATCAAAATTGTCAAAGATCTTCAGCAAGAGTTTGTCATTTATGAATGCAACACGTTGCTTGCAAGAAACCTCCATAAATTTGATTGCAAATCAACAATCTCGAGTGAAATCTTAGTATATGCATCATCTTCCAATGGATCAAGACCATTTGCCATTGATTCTAGGCAGTATGTGATCACATGCATGATTGATGATACAATCATGATTTCCCCTTTCTTTTTTCCATAGAAACCTGCAAAACGAAAAAGTTCAAGACGGAAAAAAAAAAATCGAGTCAATAAATCACTTTTGTGGTACCCCTATTTAGCCCCACCATGATGAAAAATTACATTCCATCTCAACATCCGAATATGGTGAAGGAATCACTTTTATTTGAAAAATTACAAGTGAAGGTCCTTAGCAGCCTTAAACCATTAGCATCTCGGCCAAAAAAAAAAAAAACTCGCAACCGTTAGTGCATCACAACTTTGTGAGTTCGGGGAAGGCTTGGGGGTGTAATGGAGGAGAAAAACATTCGGCCCAAGGAAAAGCGGCAAATGATTTATGGCACTCATATGTTTCCACATGCATGCACGGGGTCTAACTCATAGAAGAGAAAGAAAAGAACAGAAAACTATGTTAAAAAAAAGAAACAAAGATGTGCCTGACAGTTGGCAGACAAGAGAAACGGCCCTGCTGTGGTCGTTACGGGCCTCTCCCTCAACTGTCCACATATGCAAAGGGGGACTGAATACTGTGCTAGTGCATTGAGAGCAGTGCAAACCCGCCCTTAGAAGAAAAATAAAAAAATAAAAAACAGAGGAAAAAAATAAAAAGACAAGGATGTACCCGACAATTGGCAGGCAACTGCAACAACCCTACTATGGTCCTTGCGGGTCTCCGTCCTCAACTTGAAGTGTCCGCATTTGCAAAACAGGACTGAATACTCTGCCAAAACATGGAAAGATACATGTCTTTCAATAAGTAGAGAGCAGTGCAGCCCGTCGATTCCTCTTTCCTGCAGTGAGAGGCGAGCCTCTGACAATAGGGAGGATACTTTATGAGCCACATACCACTACTCTCCACATCCATTCCCAAAAAAAAAAGAAAAAAAAAAACACTTTGCACATCCACCAAAGACAGAAAATATGACCGTGTATATTTTAATATTGTACTGCACGATTCAGTCTCATTTTGTGCATGTGGAGATATGTTCTTTGTTTCGAAGGATTTTTTTTTTGGAAGAGTTATTTCAGTCGTTTCTAATGTGAACTTCCCGTGAGTGACGCAGAGCAATAAATAAGACTATATCGTTTCGTGGATATCTACAGTTGAGGTCTTCCCAGAAAGCATATGACTGCTCTTGTGGCTACGCCTCGGGTGGTGCATGGAGTGAAAACAACTGGCCTCGTCGTTCTAGCTGCTGGCAGCAGATTCAACAATTAGGGTGGCACCTCTATCGACCACAAAATTTCCCCTGTCGGTTTCCACCCGCTTCCACACTCGGTAAAGCTTGGCGCGCAGGGGCAAATCATAGTCGAAAAAAAAAATAGCTTGAGCTACTGGTGGTTTAATGAGTGTATTGTATTATAATGAGAGTGTAATGAACAAAAAAGAATAAAATGATGTTTCGTGCAGGAAGTATTATTTGTCATCTTCACAATCGTCTGGTGTTCACAATGGTTGCGTACAACAACAGACATTTCCTAAAGTCTCCGTTGTCACCCTTACTTCAACTTGCATTTTAGGATTAAAAAAAAAAAAAACAAGCAAGAAGTCATACCTCCTTTTCCAAGACAATGTTTTCTGTGCATGCTTCGCAAGACACTCTAGATATCGTTATATTCCAGAATAAAATTCTCAAGTGCACGATCCTCAATCCAGTACTGATGCTTTGTAGCTAAGCCAAAGTTCTCAGAGTCATGGTGTATAAACCAAATGCGTGTGAACAACTGCATAAATTCAGACAAAATGAAAACAAAAAATGCAAAACGCAAAAGTTAGAGAACGTTTGTAAGTTTACTTGAATGAAATTATATTTGACTTACAAGAGAAAAAAAACATTTTGTTAACACCACATACAAAACAGACCTCTGACAAAAATGCAGATGATATATATGTATGAATAGACGGATAGGGCATTCATTACAACCTGACCTAGCCTCCACAACTAAGAGGAGCACGAGTGCAATGCCTACTACAAATACACATAGGTCGCCAGTTCTTAGACGACAGAGCAGGACTTATAATTCGTTACAAGTAGTTTAACTAGGTTGAATATGGTATGGATGAGGGGTGCTATATTCAAGCAGCAAAAATTAATCAATGTGGTCCTCTGTAGTGAAATAGGAACTAGACTGATGTTCCCCACAACTACAACCATTGCTGATGCAATGGTTGTTTCAGAGCTTTGCAACATGCACACCATTATCTGCAGCACCTGCTGCTGCATGACAGATACTACCAAGCCCAGCCGCTCACTTGTATGTACATGTACTCCTCTAGGAACAGAGCTGGTGTAACTCAAGGACCAACAAAATCAACAACTGTTTCTGCTAGTAAATTGTGGGGTCGAAAAAAGAAAAAAAAAACTTCAAGAGAAAAAAAAAAATCACAAAAAAGTTGCAGAAGACATGTAACAGACACATGAAATCACTTTTGTCTCATGTGTACCTTTCTTTGTATCGAAGTCAACACCTCTAACTAGTGCAAAGTGCATGCAACACTGTTAGGGAGGATGTTCCGTTTGGAATACTTGTCTGACCCTGTTGATGACATAAGAGAGACTCAAACAGACTGAAAATTGACTGAAAAAACACAGTCAACCGGGCTTAAAACAAAGCCAGACAGAGTCAAACTCACCCACAAACTCAAGCAAATCTCGACACAGGTTTGAACATAGTTTGGATTCAAACAAACATTTCAATAAATAAACGGAAGATGGTTTCCAAACATATAGCCACCAAGTAAAGAGAAAGACTTTACATCAGCGAGCTGAATAGTTGACTCACTAGGCACAGACAAATGTTCGTCTAAGTCGTCGATGATTGCATTGTATTGATGTGATTTTGTGACATGGCATGATCGTGTTGATCCATTTGCTGGTGGGGCATAACTCTCCAAGAAAATTTCTGGAATAAAAATTTGAAAGCGGTTCATCAAACCATCAACATTGTTTGTGTAAAGAAATTGAAATCTCTCTGGTTGCATGAATCCACTGAAGATGACATGTGTCCGCTTAAGATGCTGAAAGGGATTTTGAACGGTTCGCATCTCCCATTTCGCTCCTTATTTCAGACTCAATACAGTAGATCTATCAAGTCGTCCTCCGCCTTGTGATTGCTTATGGCACAAATCCATTTTTCTGAATGGTGGCAAGTTCATCCTCGAAAAAGATGAGTTCAGAATTTACATTCTCCTGAAGGCCTTCAAACATTCTTTCAAAAGTTTTCTGCAAAAATAATACAAATTGAAAAAAAAATTCAGAATATAAGTTTCTCAACAAAACAGGCACTCCCAGCCCTACTGAACCACCAATGTACAACAAACCCAACTGCAGGTGCAGAGGAAATCACCAGACCACCGCTACAGGCATCCCTCGGCCCTTCCATAACACCGAACAGCTCAGAGTAACGAAGCACCTACAACACAGTCCCCAAATTTCACACACATGGTTCACACATAACTTACAAACCAACAATTTCAGTCATCCCTTCTTCACAAATAGGAACAGAAAGTAATATGTACATCCACCATCCTTCCCTTCACCCCTCAAAACCCTCAGCTCCTCCCAAAACATCCACTCAATGGTGTTAGAGGGGGG
>BFEA01000212.1:21258-38002 GCA_003427395.1 Chara braunii | reverse complement strand
CACATAGAGAGAGAGAGAGAGAGAGAGAGAGAGAGAGAGAGAGAGAATGGGTACACGCTGCATCTGTGTGTTGGGGATCGGGGGTGTGAGTGATATGAGGGACATACCTGGTGCTTGACGCGATTGGTATTGGTCGAGATCTGCTGGTACTTTAGGGAGCTGTCGTCATTTTTGGCATTGTAATCTAGGATAGATAGGATCTGCCATCTGTAGTCTGGGCGCCGAGCGCAAGATAGTATATCAACATTTGTTCTTCGTTGATGATGATGATGAGGCTATTCCAACATTGTAAATTATGAGCTTTTGGTGTGCTCTAAACTCGTGATTGAATTCTGCTTGAAGTTGCTTGGGTTTTGAAGTTCGCTATCACTCATTTTCTTTGTTTTATTATTATTATTATTATTATTATTATTATTTTGTTATTATTTTGTTATTATTACAACTATTATTATTGTGTTTAATCCTGGCTATAATGTGATAGGGGTGATCTGGTGATCTTCAGGGAAGAAGGCTATAATGGATTTATCAGGGTCTAAGTGAGAATGACGAGATACGTACCTGGTACATGAAGAGAGGACGGTTAATGGTGTTGACAGTCGTGTACATTGGTCTCCAAGTGTCGAAGTGAGCCTGTTACTGATGTAGATAGGATAGGTGAGTAGTGTAGGCTGAGCACTGGCCGCCAGACAAGGAGAAGCCACATTGGATACCGTGATTGGTATGGCCAGAGGACTTGAACATTGACTCATGACCTCATTATACTGCTCTTATTTGAATGCAATCTCGGTGCATTCATGCTGTCTGCTTGTACACGACTACTTGGATACCTGTGAAATTTCGCAGTTATTGGCTTTCTGTATATCGTTCACACTCCTTGCGATTGAGTAGTCAGTTTTGATTACATTCCTGCCCTTTGTACACACCGGCCGTCTCTCTTGCCGATTGAATGGTCCAGTAAAGTGTCTGGACCACGGTAATCTCAGAGGTTTGCTGTTGGAGGTGCTGTGAGAAGAGAATTGAACTGTATCATTTAAAAGTAAGGAGGAAACATGCAGAAAGAGAAGAACTTCAAGGAGAAGTAGAAGATGAAGAAGAGGAAGAAGGAGATAAACGATGAAAAAAAAAAAAAAAAGAGAAAGAGAGAGGAAGTGAGAAAAGAGAGGGAGAGATAGACAGACAGAAACACAAACAAACACACACAGAGAAAGAAAACAGACAAACAAACAAATGAAAGGGAGAGAGAAAAATGATGATGATGGTGATAAGGCACGTAACTGGTATTGGCGTTGGTCTGCATTAAACAACATCTTCAGGCACTGCGTTGGCCGCTAACATCAACAGTTGCATTATCAGTTAGTGTGCAGATAGTAGCTGTGTAGAGGGTAGATTGGGCACAGGGCGCTGGACTGAGAAAGAGCAACTTTGGATACTGTGTTGGTGTGGCCTACGGGCGTGGACATTGGCTCATTACTACATTGTATTGCTCTATTTGGAAGGATACTCGGTGCATCTGTACTCTAGGCTACTTTGTCATCTGTGTGATTTCACAACTTGCTTTTTTGTATATCGCTCACACTCATATTCCTTACTTTGTTTATTATTATTATTATTATTATTTTATTATTATTATTATTATTATTATTATTATTATTATTATTATTATTATTATTGTAATGGACCTAAAAGACGTGCGTCAGACGTCATAGTACCAGTAGGCTTAGATTTGCACAATGTTTTCAGTAAACAAGAAAGTGAAGTCTGATACAGTATCTCGTTGCCAACAGACGAAGAGAGTAAAGGGGGAATAGACAGAAGAGATAACGTGGTCAATGCCACGTTAGCCGCAGTGAGCACAGGTGGCCTGCGCCACATCAACAGTGTCGATAGGTGGCCTGCGCCAGAGCAGCAATGCTGACAGATGGCCGGCAACGCGACAGGCAGCTAAAAACTAGTGGCAATGCCGCTTTAACAGCAGAGAGCCGGGGCCGTTGCAGCAATGCAAACAGATGGCATGGGCCCCAGCAGCGGTATAGACCAGTGGCATATGCCACATCAGCATGTAGACAACATGGTCGATGCCACATCAGCAGTAGAAACAAGTAGCAGCACTACAACAACAATGCAGACAGGTGGCATCAACCACAGCAGCGATGCAGACAGACGGCATCAGCTAAGGTCGCAGCACCACAGTAACAGTGTCGACTTGTGACTTGCGCCACATCAGCGGGTAGACAGCGTGGTCACTGCCACGTCAGCAATACAGACAAGTGGCCGGTGTCACATCGGCGATGCAGACTGATGGTCGGGGCCATATCAACAATATAGACAGGTGGCATGCGCGGCATCAGCCATGTGGATCAGTGGAATGTACCGCATTAGCAATGCCTGGCGCACATAATAGACAGGGCCAGCTTGCTGCCACAGTCCGGCATCGTCCACAGTACCAGTGCACAGCTAGCGTCAAGCCGGTGCCAAGCCAGCGTCAAGGCAGCATAGCAGTACTGAATGTTGACGTCCTGGGAGACCGGGCCTTATGTAGAGTTAGACGAGGAGGTCTGGTCTCAGATTACCTACCCACAGTTGTACAAACTGACTCACAACGGAGGATCTGGATAGTGTACAGCTGCAGACTTCCGCTGGGTCCTGATGCTGTCTGGATACCTGCACACAAAAAGACAGAGGGACCAACAGACACAGGCAGACACGGACAAGCAGACAACCGAACAGACAACCGGACAGACAACTGGACAGACAAATTGGCAAACATAGACAGCAACAGATAGACAAACGGGCAACGCTTCTGCATGGCTTGCAAGAGAAATGGGTGAAGGATTGGACGCTGCCTCTTAATTTATACTTTTGTTGGTCGCTGGTCTGCTCCTCTCCACCGGGCCCTTGGTGCAGACAGTCCCACATGATACCCGCTGACTGGACGAAGTGCAACTGGGTCTGGGTGCTGCTGATTTGACACAAGTTAGACTGCCCACTTGCCCACTTGCCTCTGGTCTAACATGAGCGTCACTCGTAAGGCCACTTCCGGGCCTTCTGAAAATCTGCAGACTTGACATTTTGGGTCCACAACAACTGTGACCTTAACCTTTCAAGACTGTAGCGGCTACGGCCCGCACAACTATGACCTCTACTCGACAGGCCTACAGATGGAACCCCTACAGCTACATAGACCAACGACAGACAACAGTCAACAACCAAAACGCAGGTCACAGGATCAAACATACTCAGAGTCGGCTTGATACTGTACAAAGTTGCATAAGGTCTGGGGGTCGGACCCTAGGGTCTGCATCTGCTACGGTTAAGGGGAAGGCTGCATCTGTTACGGTTAAGGGGAAGGCCGTTTCAAGCATATTAATATTATTATTATATTATTACTATTATTATCATTAGCCTTATGTATTACTCACAGTTATAATGTGTGACTGGTCAGGGTCTAATGAGAAGGGACAAAATACGTACCTCATGCATGAAGAAGGCCAGTTGTGGAGTGGACGTCATGTACATTGATCTCTGAAATATAAGAGAGCCTGTCGCGTGGATGTGGCTTTAGTAGGATAGGTGCAGTGCAGACTGGGCGCCAGATAGAGAAAAGTGACATTGGATACTGCATTAATGAGGCCCGAGGGTTTGAATATTGGCTCACAGGTTCATTGTATTGATCGTATTTTGGTCGGAACCTTTGTACATTTCATCTCTCCACTAGTTACATGACTATCTGGACTTTTGCATGTTTAATTGTAACTTAGTCTTCGGTGTACCATGCTCACTCATATTTATTGCATTATATTATTATTATTATTATTATTATTATTTTATTTTTATTATTATTATATTCTATAATTATTATTATTATTATTATTATTATTATTGTTATTATTACTATTATTATTATTATTTGTTTTGTTACTATTTCATTACCTACACCGTTTGTTCTCATCTGATTGCCAGCGCAATCAGACATGTGCATGTAAACCCCGTTCCTAGCTAGAGCCATGGTTGATTTCGTGCACAATGGCCTATAGCAATTGTGAGTGCAGAGTGATTGATGTATGGATGTAGGACGGATGACAGGATAAGGCTCCAGGGTGAGGAACATCCTCTTACTCGTCTCTACATGCATACATATCTTAGATAGTTAGGCTGACAGACTAGAAGTGAGGTACTCCTGTGCGGGTCATCCCATGGTCTGTCTAAGTCTAAACCAGTTAGACTAAAATAAGTGGTAGGATGCTCATGTCAGAGATATCCTACTGCTTGAGTAAGTATGAGAGGAAGACTTCTGTCAGAGTCTTTTTGCTGGATACTCACACTTGATCAGACTATATTTTTGTCCACCGATAGAATTGAAGTTCACATCGCTGAACTTCGTGTGGGGCGATAGTGAGGGAGGTGTTGAGATCTTGTGACGTGTGTGTATTTGCAGGTCATCTTAATCAAGAAGACTCATTATGAGTCAATGCAAGACTACATATTGTTGTCATATGGTAACAGATTGGTTATCCAACTCAACCCTCACTCACCTTCTGCACCCACACTTTGAATCAACCTTTGCACTAAATGACATTTCTGTTTCGGTTCATTTGTCTAAAGGGTCTGTGTTTGGTCAAAAGAGGTCCTTGAATGACTAAGTAGAAATGAGAATGGCTGGTTAAAAGGATTGAAAGCGTAAGTGTGATAGTGAATGAATGGTTGACTCTGCTAGGATTGTGAAATGTGATTGACTCTTGTCTGCAGGTCAGTAATACGACCAACCACATGCTATTCACGGAACACACTGAGACACTTATGCTATCCTGGACCTTGATCCAAACATCTTGTCAGTGCGCGATTGGTTCGAGTACCCAGCCTTGCGTCTTGCCCCTGATTGTTAGGAAGATTAGGATTATTGCTAAGGCGACAAGCCTCATTCATTTGCTGATCTTTTGATTTGTTCATGCTTGAAAGGTCAAAGACCTATGTTTTCCTCGATGAATTCAGAATGTTTGTGTGAAAGTGTTGTGTGTATGTGACATCTTCTCGCCTAATTATTCAACCTTATCTCACTCCACATGCCTGTATGCTATGGTTAAAGGGTTAACATAAAAAAAACATGATGAATGAACTTGATCATTAGGTAGTATGGGTATGTGTCTTATGCGCAACCTCTGATAATTTAAGTACTGAGAGGGGTCCTGCTTGAACTTGGAATAGGTTATGAGTCATACCTATAGAAACTATTTCTAGGCAAAGCGTAGAATTACGCGAACGTTCGTTAGTCAAGTCGACCTGATTGTAAATCGGTCCGGGAGATCAGCGCCCCGATGCCCGACGTGTATATGGGTCAGTCTTAGTCGTTTAACCACGCGTATACCTATGCTACGGCGATCGAGAAAACGCCCTCGGCTGACTTACCTCTGCGATTGCAAGTAAAAACCTTCGCACGTGAGTCAATAACTCATCAGGGATACGCCCACCTAAGGGAAGGTGACAGCTCCCGCAGGTGGAGGTATGTTGTACCTCGTGGGATCCCTAACCTGTCGTAGGGAGTCGCGAGAGGTATAGCACGCGCGCACGGTCGGAGTTGGTCTTTTCGCAAAAACTCCTATAAAACTCTTGACACGACCGTGAGGTCCGACACTAAAAATATTACTTTACGGCTCGGTGTGGGACCGCCGCGCGCGATTGTTGCCAAGGACAAAGAGTGAGGCTTGAATTCTTTAGGAAAAATAAGGTGCAAATGCTGGTTTGACGGCTAGGGTGTGAAGCTCTATAACGTTCTCTCACTGAGAAAACTTGAGCAGCAAGCGAGTTCTGCAAGGGGGGAGGGGAATAAGAGAAGAGTAGATGAGCAAGAAGAATCACAAAGGATCTGCGAGGAGAGAGGGGATGAAGAGAAAAACAGATGAGCAAGAATAATCACAAAGGGTCACCACTGTGCAGTGCACTAACTGTGGTCACAATGTAGACATTTCTCATGTTTTTTGTCCTAGTGACACAGTCGGTGATGACTGAGTGGACGTGGCAGAGTTCCTTAGTACCCAGCACCTAAGGCTGAAAGGTACACACACATACACATATGTAGCCGCCTACAGCTATAAACAGATCAAGAGTTCGAGACTTCTGTGTGTCAAAAGTTGTCCTGTCCTCCCTTCATCATTTCTCGTACTGCATATATGCCCGTCATTATGTCCTCGTTGTACTATCATCATCATGCTCCCTGCTCTTCCTCTCTCTTGAATGTCTCGTTCAACTTACTCTCCTTCCTCCCTTCATGATTGTCGCTCTTCTACATCTATCCTCGCCGTCTTATTTAAAATCAAGGCAGCAAAGTGCAAAAACTCTGCAAAAAACAATTGCTAGCAAACAGGGACCAAGATAGGCAGGCTATTACCACCCGTTTTTAAAAAATTAAAATAAAATTGGCATCTCATTGCCCGTATTGATCTTCCTCTCTGTCTCCCCCCCTCGATGCCCTGTGTGTGTGTGTGTGTGTGTGTGTGTGTGTGTGTGTGTGTGTGTCTGTGTTTGCGGGTATCACTCATCCAATTGTTGATTTGATTGGTTACATCACTAATATATGTCTTTGTTTCATTTCTTTTCATTTAATTGTTTATTTGTGTAGGGCTCCACAAATCACAACAGCTCAAAAGGTGAATCTAATACGCAGTTGGTTGTTTGTCACTGAAGCATTTGATCAGACAATTGCAGTTTATATTTTTGATTGATTACAAACTATGGCCGGTGATGGCCAGTCGTGGAGAGCCAATTTGCCAGATGCTCGTCATGGTTTTATTCGCATGATGATAAATCAGCAAAGAGAAATGACAATCGCCTTATGAAAAGTACATTCCATCACATTGCCGGAAGAGCATCCCGGTCAGAGGAGGGAGCTGTGGGTGTTAGACTCGGAACAGTCTAAATGTATTTGCGGGGTGAGGTCATGGATAGAAAATGATGAACCGTCAAATATCAAAATTCGCATCAAGACTTATGGCGGCTCTCAGTTCTTTGGGAAATCATGGCTATCGCGCAAAGGATCTGTCCTCCATCACTTTGCACTGGTCATTGGTGAGAGAGTAAGGCAAGACATGTCAACCAACTCTGATTGCGTCACAATTCTACAAGACTACTCTGATACTTTCGGTGATCCCGAACAAACCGTGCACATTCCTGGTATCTTCAGACCGGGATTGATGAATGACATTGTATATCGCGACATTGGCAGTTCACTTGGGACAGAAGAACAAGGGAGTTCTTCTTCAAGGAGAGACCAGAAGAGGAGAGTGGCAGATATGCTAGAAAAAGTAGACAGGGTCACATTTGTGAAGTGCCCTCGTTGCGGTCACAATTTAGATATTTCAAATGTCGTTGGTGCAAGTGACAGAAATAGTGATTAGACAGTCGACATTGCATTGTTCTGTGAGGTCGAGAGAGGCTGACTTGTTTATGTATTAAACCTCTAATATGTACATTCCTAAATCACTATGGTTTTTGAACTTGTCGTGCTGGAAATCAGACAACACACTTGTGTATACATATGTGTCAGAGCAACCCAGTCACAGAAACAATAATGAGACAGAGGACTTTGTACACTTCTGTAGGAGATAGAGAGAGTGGCTCGTCTATGTAGTAAACATAGAATAATTTTGTAGACTCATCTATCGCTATGGGTTTTCAACTTGCTGTTGTGAATTTGACATTATTAACTCAATATGTATGTTTTTTTTGTCATTCAGGTCATGGATTTCTTTACAAAGAATGAAGTTGTTGAGAAAGTAACTGTCACGAAAACGACAGCAAGAAACAAGCTCACAGGTTTTTATGAAACAAACATATGTACAGAAAATACTTCATTGAACCGTGATGTTGATTCACGTGGGCAGTTAGTTGAAGAGACAGAGGTTTGTACTTTTCTTGAACGTGAATTTTTAAAATTTCTTGTGTGTTCCAAATGTGTATTCTTCACTGCTGGGCCGGCAACTGGCCGGTTGAGCAACCCCGGACCAACCGGAGCCGGACCAGACCAGGGGGGGTGAACCGGAAAACCGGTTTTGAAAAACAAATGCCCAAATATATATATATATATATTTTTTTTATGACAGATTCTGACTGCGCTTTTCAAGAGCTGTCCGAATCCGTAATAAAATTTTCAAGGTACATGTATATTTCGACATCAAAAAAGTTATGGTTCCAGCTTTCTGCTTGTGGAGGCAGAGCGTTTTCTGTTTGTTGGTTTCTACATAAGGTGAGTTGTCAGTCCGGAAGTATCTTGCTTGGCAGTCTGTCCAGATACATGTAGTGGAGCAAGGTCCATTCGAGATAGATAGAGAGAAGAATATGGGCCTCGCTGCACTACTCTCGAAATGTGCAAAACGATAGTGAATCTTCAGCTATAATTCGGAAAGATACACCGCCAAGATTTTTGTCTTTTGTGCATGTCGAGAGTAGTGCAGCGACGCCCTATAGCTTAGGTCCATTCTTGGGATTGCACCTCGGACGGCTCTGAAATCACAATTCCAAAATCCAAACGCATAACGTTTTTTCCAGAGATGGCAGGGACATCGCAAAAGGATATAATCTCAACAGAGTTTCATCAGAAGCATAGTGTTCCCCTCGTGGCCGAGGGTTAAAGAACATCAAATGTTGCCGCTGGTAACTGGTCCATTGGACCACAAGATGACAAATTGGATTAGGGGCCTATCTGACCCACATCTTAAGAAAAATGTATGGCCGCTGTTGATCTGCACAGATCAGCGGCGGATATCCTCTGTCCGTTTTTCTTATAGAAATGGGGTCCTGGCCGATCTTTGTCGCTGATCCGCGACGATCGGCGGCCAAGATTGGCCACTTTCTGTACTTGAAAAATCCGGGCCTACAGGACCCGGTTTCGAAATTTGCGGGGCAGGGCCCGCCCCCACAAGGCCTTGGGAACACATACGCGCCGACAAAAAAAATAAAATTCAGCCCCCAACGAAAATGCGCTGGGGGCAACCGGGAGGGAACTGGCCCGGGCCACCGGCCGGTCCAACCGGGAGGACCGCGGATGGGGTAGGGGTCCCCGGTTCATCCGGGGACCAGCCCTGGTATTCTTTGATTAGTGGCACAACTGGTTATGTAACCCAGTTACAGTGACAGGTCACAACAAACCAGTTAGTCTATTATTGGTTATGGTATCTGCAATCTCTTATTAGAATTCAGTGCAGCAACCAGTTGGCAATGTAGCATTGAGCATTGTGTATCTGTTTTTTTGAGTCTCTGTTTGTTAGTGTCTCACATATTGAGCATTCCCTGATTGAAGGTGATGTTGGTTTTTCATGCATTGTCTGTCTAACTTTCTTCGGGCGCCCTGCCCAGGTAAGGACCACGCCCGGGGTACCTTGTGCACGCGAAAAAAAACACTGATGTTTTTTTTTGCACAGCTAGACCTTGCTGCGCTTTGGGAGTAGTCTTAAAATCCGGCCTCTATTTTTATTTTCATTCATGTTGATTTTTGTGTATTGAGGGTAACGGGGGGGGGGATTGGGGTGCAAGATGGGGCTGGATTATGCACTGTCCGTTTGTCAGGTGCCGGATAAAGTAGTTGTTGTGTCCTACCTGTGCTGGTGCGCGAGGTTAGAGGAAGGACGAAGGATGGAGTAGCATCGTGTCAGAGGGAGGAGGGAGGGGCACCATGTCAGAGGATGGAGGGAGGACAAAGGAGTGAGACATCAGAGGAGGGAGGGAGGAGCGACGAGGCGAGGTGATGGAGAGGGTGAGAAGAGGGAGGAACACCACGTCAGAGGAGGGACGAGAAAGGAGGGAGGAGCGCCACATTATAGGAAGGGAGTAGGGCAAAGAAAAAGAAGAAAAAGAAGAAACACAGAAAAATAAACATAAAAAGAAGAAACAAAGAAAAAAGAAGAAAGTGAAACGAAGGAGAAGAAATGGGGGAGTGATGGCGCGGGCGCAAGCGGTGACAGGCGGGGCACTGGCGTCATTGGGCAGCATCAATGGCGGGGTGCAGGTAGTGAGATTAATGGTCGTAGTGACGTAGTGGGGCAAGGCGGAGGGCGGAGTCGGGTGGGGTACTGGCACGGCACAGGCTGGGTGTTACATCTTCGACGCACACGGGCCCTACCGGACCCGACTTAGGGTCGGAGGGACACATCAGGGCCTAAAGGCCCGACCTTTGGATAGTACAGGCCCTCAGGGCCTGATCTTGGACCAGTACCCAACGGGCAGGCCCAAACGGCATTATCGTTTGGGCCTGGCGGCGCTCTTGAGGCTGCCGCCCGCCGGTTGGGGCTGAACCGTCCATCTGGACGGTTCAGGGCATGGCCAGGCCTCGCAGCATTGAGGCCGGCCTCTGCCCCACCGGTATAAAGTACCGGTACAGCCTCACTACGAGGCATCGACCTACCGGCACTATACCGGTACGGTATGGTCCGCGCCAGAGCGCTGTGTTGATGCGCTAAGTTTAGCGCAGGAGTGAGAAAGGAGCAGCAGCGGCAGCGCAGCATTAGCGCAGCAGCAAGCGGAGCAGCAGCAGGGCGACTGAGCCAGCACGGCGGCCATTGCCGCCTGAGGTACCTGGGAGCCGGAGGACCTCTCCTCCCTCCCTTGTCAGCTCTCTCTCTCTCTCTCTCCTCCTCCTCCTTCTTCTTCATCTTCTTCTTCTTCTTCTTCTTCTTCTTCTTCTTCAGACTAGAGACTTATGCTAGTTGGACAAAGATCAGAGTTGGACTTCGGTGATATGAGACTGTGGTACTTACCAGATTGGAGACTTGGAGATCGTTGGGGTTGATACTTGGCGACATCACAGTTCAGACACCGGTTACATTTGGACTCTGTATCCCCGACATTGGTGACCTATGGTCCTCGACATTTTGATCTTGTTGGACGACATTTTGGACTACCATATCGGTGACCTATCAGATTCACTTGGTGACTTTCGGTGCTGTCTACCTCCCCTCACCTCTTCGTCTCTCCTCCCCCATTCATCTGTGTATGTGTGTACGGGGCTGAGCATCTTCTATGTATGGCTCAGACCCCACCATCTCACGATTGAATGTGTGTGGAGTGATGCTATGTGAGTCAGTCTATGTGAGTCAGTCCGTTTATCAGACTTCCGTTGCATCTATACTCATCCTACATTGGTTGATTCTTGGTTCTGGCCATACTCATTGGAGTATGCAACAGTTTTGGTATCGGAGCAGACCAATAACGGATCTGCTCACCAGGTAAGTCGGTTTAGAAGTAGATTATTTGTTTGACCTTCTAAATCGACGCTGAATTATTATCAAGTTCAAAGTTGCAAAATTTTTTCTTTTCGGTACTCTATTTAGTTCGGCATTCCCGTTCAATTCGGTATTCGGACTTATAATTCGGATTTCTGTTTTCTTCCAGTATGCTGCTATTTGAGTTCCGATTGAGTAATACTAATCCGATAATTGATTAAGTTTCGGATTTCTGATGTTACAAGAATTAGGGTTGAATCAGTATCATGTTGAAATTCGGCGTTTCTGATTTCCATTCAGCATTTTTGTTGTAAATCCTATATTTCGTTGTCTTTTGGATTTCCGTTGTCTTTCAGTATTGGAAATTAGGGTTACGAAAATCTTCGGGTCTTAGATCAACTTGGGGAAATTCGAACGTTTTGGGACTGTAAATCCGGAAATTTCGCCGAAACGCGGAAAATTAGGGTTGGGACCGAAATTTTCGCGATTTTTTTTTTCGTTCTCCTTGTTTGAGAAATTCCGAAAATAGGTTTAGGCTTTTAAAAATCGGATTTTGACGGTGGAAATTCCCGAAAATTCGCGTTTTTGAAAATTCAAGTGTTTTTTCTTCTGAAATTTTCCGATTTTTTTTTTAGCACACTAAGCCGTATCTGACCCTCAAACTGCAACTTCCGGGTAGTTCACTCAGTAACGGTGAACTCCCGGACTCAAAGTGATCTCAAAGAGACCCAATCATAATACCTTTCAAATTCGTTTATTAATTGGTTATCTTTATTACAAACATTGTTTTACTGGTTATTATTACTTGTTTATCTTTATTACAAATATTGTTTTACGGATTATCATTCGGATTTATTTCGTTAATTATCATTAATTATTTTTATTGATTAAATCGTTATTGATTCCTTATTACGAAATTTTTTTGAAGGGTTTACGGGAAATTTATTTTTTTCCTGTTTGATTAGGTTTCTACAGTCCATCAGTGGGACAGGGGATTGTATGTATATTGCTTGATTGTTCTACCCCTGTTCCCACTCTACCTACCCCCCTGTAGTCTGTGAACACCGGCACCTCTCAAGTACCTCATCAGTTCAGACTGATGTCGACGGAACAGGACACCGGGGCACTGCCACGGCGCAGTGCCAGGATCGCAGTTCGTGCCCGCCCTGCGGTACCTCCAAGACCCAGGAGATTCAGCAGATGGACGACTCTAGCGGCATCAAGTACGGCATTGATAGTACAAGACACCACCGGAGATTTTCCCGCATGCCCGGTCCGAGAGGCCGGCGAGTCTTGGGCTGACTATCGAGGGCGGCTACAGGCATTTACAGACGCCGTAGCCGCCGCCGAGGCTCAACAGGCTGCGGCAGAAGCAGAACGTCAGCGGCTGGCCAACAAAGCGACAGCCGAAGCTCAGCGGACAGCTGAGACTGACGAAGCGGCACGAAACAGACGGAATGCCGCCAGCACGGAGTCCCTGATTGCTAGTGAGCATCAGTGGACAACGGTACTCCAAGGYATGATCTTTGTGCCTACGGAAACGCAGGCGGAGCCGACACAGGCGGAGGCAGAGAGAAGTAACCTGGCTACCGTGATGCTGAACGTAATGAGGGGAGTAATGTGGAACAATAAACTACTGTAGGCACACCTGCACGCCGATTGTCAGCAAAGACAGCAGTACCAGCAAGACCTGGCCGCTGTAACGACCGACGTCCGCGAGGCAGCAGTGCAGCAGCAGCAACAGCAACAGCTCATGAACTCTACCATCGCACGCATCAACGGCATTGAGGCCAAGGCCTCAGCAGCGCCAAGCTGCACGACGGACGAGACGAAGCAAATCAATGAACGCATCGATCACGTCGTCACCATCATCGGCGACATAGGTGTTTTCAACGGACCGGACACGATCAGCAGCACGGTGGCCGCCCTCAAGACGGACATCACCAAGCTACAGACGAGACCGGACGCCGCTACAAAGACATTCAAGATGCCGCACTTCGACATCTGCAAGTTCGACGACTACAACAAGTCAGACGCTTTGACATGGTGGCAATGTTTCCTCACGGAAGCGTCATGCCGCACTGTCCCGACGAACGACATGTTGAAGGCACTCTATTTGCAACTGATTGGAGGAGCGCAGGCATGGATGAACCACCTGACGGCCACCCACAAGTGCACCATCGCCGAACTCCACACGCACACCACGTGGAAGGAGTTCGAGCAGCTATGGTTCACCCGGTTCATGGTCCGCAACGTCGTGAAGGCGACCATGAATGAGGTGTACACATGCTCTCAGGGGAACATGCCAACTCGARACTGGACAACGAAGTGGCAAAAGATAGTGAGCACGCCAGAATTCGATTTGAGTTTTCCAAATCAACGATCCGAGTTCTTCTCGCGATCGTGCGCGGGATTGAGGTCGGCAATCGGTAATGAGTACGACTATACCACATTCCAGGCCATTCTGGATCGAGCGAACTTGGTCATCTAAACGGACGATAAAGCCGCTAACGAGAGACAATCCCAACCGCATTATGTGGCTAAGCAGGCCTATCAACGTCCGACACATAGCAATGCCGTGATTTCTGAGGAAACCGACGACCACCACGCTGCAGCAGCATCCTCGGGTGATGGAGGAATTGTCGCAGCGCTCCCCCCGAAGCGTCCCAAGAAAGTTCGTAAGAACAAGGCGACACAAGAGACGGCAGCGACGGGAGCTGGGCAGCAGCCATGGACGGCATATAAGATCACCAAGGAGGTCTATGACCTACGTCAGAAGTACGGATACTGCCTTTGGTGCAACGGAGTCACTCATGTGACCGCACAATGCCCCGAAAAGGGCAAGGCATGCGTACCCCGTCCAGCAAACTCGGGAAAGTGAGTTACGCAAGGAGAGGGGCGACGTCTCTCCTCACTCCGCCGGACCCGGTTGCCTTGCTAGCAATCGWTGTCACTACCGGGGAGCATGCGTTAGTCGCTGATTCTCGTGCTACGTACGAGGATTATGCCGCCCAGCTGGTACCACCATTAGACCAGCCTAGCCACGTGCATGTAGATTGCGTATGCGCAACCTGTACACCGTCGGCAAGTGATCCGGTCAGTTCGCCGCTGCTTTTCGAGGACTCGACGGCGTGGTCAAGACTTGAGGAGCTTGACCCAACTGGACGGCGAGGTCAAGACTTGAGGAGCTTGACCCACTCACGAGAGAGGATTTCGCTTGGATACCTCTACCCTCGACCGGAACATTGCCAAGGCCGCATTGCAACGCCTTGATGGCAAATCTACGCTTCAACTTGCACACTACAGTACCAGCTCCGTTGATGGACGACGTGGTAGCGGTTGTCGATCTCCGCTCCTATCTTGCGAAGATCGACCGCGAGCACGCCACCCAAAGGTACGCCGAAACCGATGCACCTTTGCTCTATATCCGCATTCAAATCGGAAAGGCAACCTGTAGTGCCTTGATTGATTGCGGAGCGTCTCGCAACTTCATGAGTCAAGCCTTTATGGCCCGCGCAGGTCTTGGCCCGCGCGTTCGAAGAAAGACSCAACCTACGCAAGTTACACTCGCGGACGACCGCACGCAAAAGTCAATTGACCGATGCGTTGACGGCGTTCCGGTCTACTTTGCGCCACTTGCGTGCGAGCCGGTGTCTTTTGACATCCCCGACACCAAGTTCGACATGATTCTAGGCATGTCTTGGTTGCGTAGCGCCGATCATCCGGTGAACTTCCATGACCGAACCGTTCACATCCGTGATCGGAACGGAGTGTTAGTCCCATGAACGGTCGAGAACCCCTCACACTTCGATTGCTTGTCACGTGGTTTCCATTGCGCGGATTCGCGACGCCATTGCTCGGAATGACGTCGAGGAGATGGGCCTTGTATTCTTGCATGCTCTCCCCTCGCCGGACGGACCAGCTGCGTCACCGCCGGACCCACGCATTTCTCACCTCTTGGACGAGTATAGAGACGTCTTCGAGGCTCCCACCGGAACGGTTCCGGATCGGCCCATACGTCACGGGATCACTCTCTAGGCTGGTGCCGTCCCTCCGCGTGGATGTATCTACCGCATGAGCGAAGAGGAACTCGAGTGCTTCGCGCACAACTCGATGATCTTCTCAACAAGGGTTGGATTCACCCTAGTTGCTCGCCATACGGTGCACCTGTTCTCTTCGTCAGATCTACGGTTATGCATCGACTATCGGAAACTTAACGCACAAACCGTAAAGAACGCCGACCCTCTCCCTCGGATTGATGATCTCCTTGAGCGGTTAGGCGGCGCGACGTACTTCTCGAAGTTGGATTTGAAGTCAGGTTACCACCAGATTGAAATCCAGCCTCAAGACCGGTACAAGACCGCATTCAAGACGCGGTACGGGCATTTTGAGTGGGTCGTCATGCCATTTGGACTCACCAATGCCCCCGGAACGTTTCAAGCAGCGATGACGACTGAGTTTCGCGACTTGCTCGATCGCAGCGTCCTCATCTACCTTGATGATATCTTTGTTTATAGTAGGATGTTGGACGAGCACATCGTACACCTTCGCGTTGTTTTGAATCGTTTGCGACTAGCCAAGTACAAAGCGAATCTCGACAAGTGCGTATTCGCCAGGCAAGAGCTTGAGTACTTGGGCCATTTTGTCACGCCGAAAGGCATTCGTCCCTTAGCGGACAAGATCCAAGCCATCGTGGATTGGCCGGAACCCCGTTGCATTACGGATGTACGCTCTTTCATGGGTTTGGCTGGATATTATCAGCAATTCGTCGAGTCATACTCGAAAGTGGCCGCTCCTTTGTCAAGACTTCAGTCCCGAAGGTGCCTTTCGAGTTCGACGACGCAGCCCGTGGCGCGTTCAGTACGTTGAAGGCAGCGATGCAAGCTGCACCTGCCCTCCGTATAGATGACCCCACCCTACCCACCCAAGTGACTACGGACGCTTCGGGATACGGTATTGGTGCGGTGTTGGAACAGTGTCACGAGGACGGTTGGCATCCGGTTGAGTATTTCTCCCAAAAGGTGCCTCTCGTCAACACTCTCGACGATGCTAGGAAGAAAGAGCTACTTGCGTTCGTCACCGTTCTCAAACGGTGGCGCCACCTTCTTCTCGGCCGTCGGCGGTTCAAATGGAATACGGACAACAATCCGTTGACCTTTTATAAAACACAGGACGCGGTCACTAGCACGATCGGTCGATGGATGTATTACATCGACCAGTTCGATTTTGACCTGTGTCACATTCCCGGTCCCGCCAATCGAGCTGCGGACGCCCTCTCACGACGGCCCGACTTTTGTGCCATTGTGACCACGACATTCGACCTCGATGATGATCTGCAGCAACATTTCGTCAAAGGCTACAAGTCCGATCCGACTTACTCTACGCTTTACGCAGAGCTTTCATCGGATCACCTGCCGGCTAGCCACTATCGGATTTCCGACGGGTTCCTTCTCCTTCACACGAGAGGAAAGGACTTGTTAGTTGTGCCCCAAGATCGCATCTTACGGACTCGTCTTCTCGGCGAATTCCACGACGCA